>OZ004710.1:40862934-41208729 GCA_963924515.1 Vespertilio murinus
GTGAATGGAAATACAAAAAATGTGGGGTAGCAAAACTTATATCTGACAAATTAGATCTCAAAGTTAAGGACATAACAAGAGATAAGAAAGGCCACTTCATAATACTAAAGGGAGCAATCCAACAGGAAGAAATAACTGGTAAACATATACCCACTCAATTCAAAAGTACCCAAATACATTAAAAAACTTCTGGAGAATATCAAGGGAGAAATTAATAGCAATACAATCATAGTGGGATACCCAGGGAGTGGGCCAGCCCTGCCGGCCGCCATGGGAGCTGGTGTGGGACCTCCGCCGCGCCTTCGGCTCCTGCCTGGACGAGAAGCCCATGAGCGCGACCTCCCTGCCCGCAACCATCCCGGCCCACAGCAATCCCAGCCTGCCCGCTGCCTGGTGAGGAGCGGGCACAGCGTCTCCCCACCCGCAGCCAGCTCAGCCCAGAAATGGGAAGGCTACAACTAGACACCAAGCAGGGCGCCGCTGCTGCCATGTGGAGTTTAAAACTACGGCGAAACCGGACCTGCCGGAGATGCTGCTGCTGCCGCAGGAATGAGGGAAGCCAGACCTCGCTCCGCCCTAGGGCCCAGGGACTGGGCCAGCCCACCAGCCATGGGAACCAGGGAGCTGATATGGGACCTTCGCCGTGCCTTCGGCGCCTGACCACAACCATCCCGAGGAGCTGGTTCAGTGTCTCCCGGCCTGCTGCCAGCTCGGCCAGGTCTCCACACGCACCTTAGTGGTGGGGAGCTGGCGTGGTGCCTTCCGTTTGCGACACCCTTGCATCACCGCCACCGCCGGCAGACGGCTCAGCCCGGTCTCCATGCTCCTTGCAGGCAAAGAGATGGCTCAGTGTCTCCCGGCCCGCGGCCCACTCAGCCTGGCCTTCGCACACCATGCTGGTGGGGAGATGGCGTGGTGCGTTCCGTTTGCACCACGGCGAGTCTTTCTGCCGCCGCCGCCAGCAGCCGGCTCCAAGCTTCCGCCACTACTGCCATGTGGATTTTAATACTACAGGGGAAATTGAGACACAGGAGCTACCGTCGCTGCTGCACCCGCCGCCACCTCGGCGAATGGGAATCCACCGAAATTAGAGCTCACTATGCCCCGGGCTCAGAGAGAGTTTGGCTTCAGAACTTAGCCTCTGCGTCCATAGCAGCTCCGCATCCGCACCAAAGGAGACACCATTGAGGGCGGACTCTCCACCCACAGCCATCTCAGCCCACCCACAACCTTCCCAGCATACCTGCCGTGCTGGTGAGGAGCCGGCATGGCGCCTTCCGTTAGCGGCCCCGGTGAGTCCTCCCTCAGGCGCCGCATGGCCGAGCCGAAGCTCCCCCCACTGCCTCCATGTGAACTTAAAAACTACAGTGGAAATTGAACCACAGGAGCAACCATCACTGCCACACTGGCCACCACCACCTGCTACCGCCACCGCAAATAAAGGAAATCCACCAAGAACAGAACTTACTATGCCCCAGGCTCAGGAAGTGGGCGGCCTCAGAACTTAGCCTCCGCTTCTGTAGCTGCTCCGCTTCTGCACCGAAGGAGACACCTTTGAGGGTGGTCTACCTGCCTGAAGCCATCTCAGCCCGCCTGCAACCATCCCAGCCTGCCCGCCATGCTAGCAAGGAGCTAGCGCGGCCCCTCCAATACACGACCCCAGTGCCCCAGAGGGGCCGTGTGCCCTGGGTGAGCCATATATCCCAGGGAGCCCTGTGCCTCGGGTGAGCCGTGTGTCCCAGGGGGCCCTATGCCCCGGGTGAGCCGTGTGTCCCAGGGGGCCCTATGCCCCGGGTGAGCCGTGTGTCCCAGGGGGCCATGTGCCCCGGGTGAGCCGTGTGTCCCAGGGGGCCCTGTGCCCCAGGTGAGCCATGTGTCCCAGGGGGCCCTGTGCCCTGGGTGAGCCATGTGTCCCAGGGTGCTGTTTGTTCCGGGTGAGCCGTGTGTCCCAGGGGGCCCTGTGCCCCGGGTGAGCCATGTCCCCCAAATGGGCCGGGTGTCCCGGGTGAGCCGTGTGTCCCAGGGGGCCATGTGCCCCAGGTGAGCCGTGTTTCCTAGGGGGCCGTGTGCCCCAGGTGAGCCGTGTGTCCCAGGGGGCCCTGTTTCCCGGCTGAGCCATGTCCCCCAAAGGGGCCGTGTGCCCCGGGTGAGCCATGTGTCCCAGGGGGCCCTGTGCCCTGGGTGAGCCGTGTGTCCCAGGGCGCCCTGTTTCCCGGGTGACCCGTGTCCCCCAAAGGGGCCGGGTGTCCTGGGTGAGCCATGCGTCCCAGTGGGCCGTGTGACCCGGGTGAGCCGTGTGTCCCAGGGGGCCGTGTGCACCGGGAGAGCCGTGTGTCCCAGGGGAAGCAGTGGGACCCAGGGGGAGGGGCGGTGAGAACCAGAGGAGGAGTGGACTCTATTCGTGTGGTCCTGAGATAGTCACCATAAAACAAGCAGACTGCCAAATGAGGAGCGGATTCTATTCATGTGATCCTGAGATAGTCACCATAAAACAAGCAGATTGTCAAATGACAGTGGGGAGGGGAAGGAGACCTGGGGGGAGATAAGAGAACAACCGAAGGACTGGTATGCATGAATATAAGTACAACCAACGAACACAGAACTCTGGGGAGGGAGGGCATGAATGGGAGGTGTGGGGGGCAATGGTAAGATATGTACACATATAATACCCTAATAAAAAAATTGAAAAATATCATATAGTTATCTCAAGTGATGCAGAAAAAGCATTTGATAAAATCCAACACCATTTCCTGATAAAAACTCTCAACAAGATGGGAGTACAAGGATCATACCTCAACATAATGAAAGCTATATACAATAAACCCACAGCAAACATCATACTCAATGTGCAAAAACTAAAACCATTCCCTCTAAGAACGGGAACAAGACAGGAATGCCCACTCTCACCACTCCTGTTTGACATAGTACTGGAAGTACTAGCCATTGCAATTAGACAAGAAGAGGAAATAAAAAGCATCAAAATTGGAAAAGAAGAAGTAAAGTTGTCCCTATTTGCAGATGACATGATACTGTATATAAAAAACCCAGGAGACTCCATCAAAAAACTAATAAACTTAATAAATGAATTTGGCCATGTTGCAGGATACAAAATCAACGCCAAGAAATCTTTGGTATTTCTATACACCTATAGTGAACTTAGAGAAATAAAGACCAAAAAAACAATCCCATTTACCATCGCACTAAAAAAATTAAGATACCTAGGAATAAACTTAACTAAAGAGGTAAAAGACCTATATTCGGAAAACTGCACAACACTGAAAAAAGAGATAGAGGAAGATGTAAACAGATGGAAAAACATACCATGTTCATGGATTGGTAGAATCAACATCATCAAAATGTTCATACTTCTTTCATCAGTGGCACTTGCCTTCACTTCCATTCCCTCCTTCTCCAAGTGTTTCCTTAAAGCTCTTGACATCCTGTGGCAAGTCAGCAGTATTAAGAACTTCAATGTTAACTTTTCAAAAGTGTGAATAGAGTGTTTTATAAAATATCACAGTCTCAGGCTTTGCCTGCCACCTTTGGAAACACTGTGAAGGAAGAAATGTTCATTGCCAGTTCCCAGATTTTTTTTGAACTCCCATCATTTTTATGTTCCCACTGCTTTTTCAAGATTCTCTCTCTCTGACCTTATATAATCAGAGCTTTGGTGGTCTCTGCACCCTAACAGGTTCTTTAGATAATGTGCCACGGTGTTCTTCACACAGAGATTTTGTTCCCTGGCTGTGAAAAAAAAAAAATCTATCTTTGGCTAAAAGAATTTCAGGGAAGGTAAAAATGGCAGAATGGAGGGGGGAGTTGGTACAAAATAAGAATGAGATCTTTCTTGAAATCATGCCATACAAGCATAATCTATTCAGCCTCTTCTAAGACTGTGTCGGAGCAAGCTACAAGAAGAACTGAAAGAGATTTTTGATATAATGGAAAACTTTCACAATAGCACGTCACTTATTTCTAGTCATGGTACATATGAGGTTCTTACAGCTCACTAAAACTTTTCCTCAGAGCTGACTTCATATTTCAGTAGTGATCTAAAAAATTCAATCCAATGGGTTCTGGGAACACTCCAGAGGCCAAAAGATGTTTTCCCCTAAACTTTTATTCTTCTGGAAAATTTCACTCATATATGAAAATATATATTTTAAATAATAAAAGCAATGCATGGTTCTATGTATAGAAAACAAATTTAACATATGAATTTGTTTTTGTTCCTTCACTGAGCCCCATTTTAATGGCACTGAAAGAAAACCTTAAAGAATTGAAAAATAGAAACAAAGCTAAAAAGATCGGTATCTAGAATATGCATGTATAATATGTTAAAAAATGACAGTAAATGTATTTTTAAAAGGCATAACCCACAAAAACTAAGAGAATAGGAAATAAGAGTGAATCTATAATATTTTGAAAGCTAGAAAACAAATGGTGAAGTTATTAGTTCACCCAGCAGATCTGAGGAAGCTAAACTATATAACAATAGTGAGAAAATAAAGGAAATGAAAATTTAAATATATATTAATTCAATAAATTTTCTCCAAACTAAAGGGCATGTGTTTCCATGTTGAAAGATACCATGACTAATGAAAATGGACACATTGTAAGACATGTCTTCATAAAAGTTCTCAAAATTGGGTTAAAAAGATCATATAAGCTTCCAGTGATAAAAACAGGTCATATATAATGGATCAAGAATCAGAATGGCTTTGTATTTCTCTATATCAATATTGGAAACTAGGAGATGATGTAAAATGCCTTCAAAATTCTTAAGGATAATTATTTTCAACTAGAGGTCTGTATTTAACCATGCTGTCAATCAAGTGTGAGGATAGGATAAAGGTATTTTCAGACAAGCAATGTCTCAAAAAATTACCCCTCATATACCTCTTGGTTAAAACAAGTTTTAAATCAAGAAAGAGAAAAGACAAGTGGGAAAAGGATCCAGCATAAGAAAGAGGCAAAAGGTAATAGGGTGATGGTTAAGTAGATCCCACCAGCAAAAAGTGGAAGCCAAACAGGTCGTACAGGCTAGAGGTTTCAGTAGAGATATCAAGATACCTGACAAACCTAAACACATGGACAGGAGATGGAGGTAACTAATAAAGTGTTTAAAGTTGAATTCCTGTTAAGCTACCTAAAGAAAACTATTTTTAAAAAACACAATAATTATTAGTTCTAGGAAAAACAAAATTCTGTGTCAGTAAGAAAAGAATTTGTGATATTTCATGTCTCAATTGCAAATAATGTCTACTTAGCCACCATACCATAAACACTGGATAGTGTTCTAACCAAAATCATGATATTCCTATATTGGAAGAATGTAGAGATAGGAAGTGTCCGTGAATAAGGTAGAGACAAGTTGTGTGTAAGTTTTTCAATAGACAATGCCAAAAATTTAAAAGTCAAGAAGTAACTATCAAATGTTAGAGAACTAAAATAAGTACCAAAAGAATAGGCTAAAAGAGTCTAAAGCTCTTGCCTCTGAGGAGTAGGAAATTGGGGGGGAGCACTTTTTTTTCATAACAAAACTCATAGGATTATTTAATTCTGTATAACTTTAATAAAACTATAAAGAAAATGCATGCCCATTATAAAAACTTAGAAAATTTGGAAAAATAAAAGAAATTAATATTGCCCAAACCAGTTTGGCTCAGTGGATAGAGCGTCAGCCTGCGGACTGAAAGGCCCTGGGTTTGATTCTTGTAAAGGGCATGTACCTTGTTTGCTGGCACATCCCCAGTGGGGGGTGTGCGAGAGGCAGCTGATCAATGATTCTCTCTCATCGATGTTTCTAACTGTCTATCCCTCTCACTTCTTCTTTGTAAAAAATCAATAAAACATATTTTTAAAAAGAAATTAATGTTTTAAATCACAAAGAAAGTTACTACTTATCAATATCCATATTTAATATTTTGCTATATTTCCTTTCAGGCTCTTTACATGACCAATATTTTTCTGTTAATTTAAAAGATATGGAAAGTACACTTCACAAATTTGTATGTCATCCAATTTTACATAATTGTGATTATCTTGCTATCTTGGCTTTTCTCTCTATTAATGTCAAAGCATATATATTTTCCTGTTATATTATTTTAAATAGCTGTGCAGTGTTACACTGTGTAGATATACTATAATCAATTTGACTATTTTCTACTATTGAGCATTTAGATTGTTTTATTTTTTGCCAGTATAGCTAATGCTGCAATGAACATTTTTATTCATAATTATCCTGTACTTTAAATTGCTACCCTAGTATATATTCTGTAGAGTGGTACTGAATTGTGTGTTCCCAAAATTCTTATATTGAGACATTATCCCCTAATGTGGCTGTTTTTTAACTAAGACATATAAAGTTAAGTGAGGTCATAAGGATAAGGCCATATTTCCATAGGGCTAATCTATATATATAAAGTCTGTGACCAATATGACTGGAATGACTGGAATGACCGTTCACTATGACGTGCACTTACCACCAGGGGGCAGACAGTCAATGCAGGAGCTGCCCCCAGCCCACAGGCCCTGATCACCAAATAGAGCCTGTGGGTCAACCTCCTGGTCTCTCCTCCCAGCCAGCAGGGCCCCATTGCCTGATCAGGTCCGGGCCCCAGCTGGGATGGGGAACTAGGAGTGGGTGGTGATGGACGCAGCCCCTTTCCCGGGGGGCCTGAGGGCAGGCTCCTTCCTCAGGGCCTTCCAACCAACCTCCTATTCCCTCCCCCAAACTGGCAGGCCCTGATTGCCTGATGGGGGCTGGGCCCCAGGCTGGGATGGGGAAAGAGATGGGTGGCGGTGACAAACCTCCTGTGGCTGGCGCCTGGGCAGGGGGCTGCAACCTCTTGCTGGCTACCTGGGGGTGGGAGTGACGGTGATGGGGGTGTGGTGAGAATGCAGGGTGTCCACTGTGCTCACTCTCACTCCCCCTGCTACCCTCCCCTGGAATGCCAGGGCTTGTGCACCAGGGAAGCCCCTGTGCTCAGGTGCTGGGTGCCTGAGAGGAGGCCCTTCCACAACCATGTGGCCTCTTCTGAGTGAGCCAGGCTGCAGCTGCCGGGACTGCATGGGCCAGTTGGGCTTCCCATGGGTTCTCACAGGAACTGGTCTGTGAGGCCAGACAGGAGAGAGTGCGCTGTCTGACTGGCTCCCATGCAGTGCCGCTGGGTGGGCCAGAGGCCCATGCTGCGCCCTGGCTGGTGGTGTCCGGTGGCACTCACCTCATCTCTGCATGGGAACTTGGGTGCCATGACTCAAGTGGAGGGGGCATGTGGAGGCCCAGCATTCCAGGTGCTTCCCAGAACCCAGGCATCATCTTGGAATTGCACTTCCATGCCAGACACTCGTGCTTCAATTGCCAGCCAGGCCTAGGAACCACACAAATTTCATGCACTGGGTCCTTATAAGCAAAGGAGGAAACACAAGAGGTCTTTCCTCTCTATGTCTCCCTTCCCCTGTCTTCCACTCTGTGCACAGAGGAAAGACCATGTGAGGACAAAGCAGAAGTAAGCTTCTCTGCAAGCCAGGAAGAGAACTCTCACCAGAAACCAATCCTGGTGGCACCTTAATCTTGGATCTCTAGCTCTAGAACTGTGAGAAACTAAATTTCTGTTGTTTGAGCCACTCAGTCTGTGGTATTTGATTATGGCAGCACTAACACACATACTGTATTTGCCGGCGTATAAGACGATTTTTTGGCCCTGAAAAATACATATTTGCGGACATATAAGACGACTGGGCGTATAAGACGACCCCCTAACATTTCCACTAAAAATACAGAGTTTGTTATATACTCGCCGTATAAGACTACCCCCCACTTGGAGGCATATTTTTCAGGGCCAAAAAATCGTCTTATACGCCGGCAAATACGGTACTTAAATTATATCTGAAAGCACCCATAGATGGAAATGTGGACATAAGAAACACCCAAACCTATAAGAATTTTTATGAGTTTATTTGAGCCAAATTGACAATTTCTGGGAAGCAAAATCTCAACAGAATGAGAAAATGCTCCAGAAAATGCCAGTTTTGCACCTTATTTTATACACTAGAGGCCTGATGCACAAAATTTGTGCGTGGGGGTGGGTGGGTGAGTCCCTCAGCCCAGCCTGTACCCTCTCCAATCCAGGATCCCTCTCACAATCTGGAACCACTGGATCCTAACCGCTCATGTGCCCGTCTCCCTGATGGTGGGAGTGACGGTGATGGGGGTGTGGTGAGAATGCAGGGTCTCCAGATGGCCCCAGACGGCCTGATGCCCCTAACTGCTCTCCCCTCCTGGCCTGATCCCCCTAACTGCCTACCTGCTCTCCCCTCCTGGCCTGATCCCCCTAACTGCCTACCTGCTCTCCCCTCCTGGCCTAATACTCATAACTGCTTATCTGCTCTCTATTCCTCTCCATGCCCTTGTGGACTCCCAGTGCAGGCATGCTGAGAGCTCTCCTCTGTGGCCCTGCTCCCATCCTGACCAGTCGATACGTGATGACGTCCTGACCAGTTTGCATATTCCTCTATTATTAGTATAGATTAGAACCAGAGAAGATGTAAGGTGGTTACATTGGTGGTAGGTTAGGGAGGCAAAAGAAAGCAAAGCAGGGAAAGCTCTGGGATTGGATAAAGAGTAAAATGTAGAAGCACGTACTTCTTTTACATTGGTGAGTATAGGATAGTTATAAATTAACTTTTATAGCACACAAAGATGGTATGTGGGGAACAAGATAATAATTTGGTCTCTACTCTGGTGGGAGATTATATCCTGAGGGGTCTGAAAAAGGGAGATTACTCTGCCATTCCTAAGGCATGTTATTGTAGATGCAAAAAGACAGTAGACAGGCTCACTTAAGGTAAAAATAGACTTTTGTCAAGGAAGATACCAGACTAGGACATGACAACCCACCATGACTCACTTTTAGTTTTAATTTAGGAAGTTTTAATTTCAGACCATCCAATGTGGTTACTTTAGGTCTCTGAATTTGTAAGACCCATCATACAGGCTACCCCTAAACTTGTCAGGTTTAGTATGTGGCCCTTTTTTTGTCCACAAAAACTAGACTTCTGGTCTATAGTGTATGCAGATATGAAATTATAATGTTGTATATCCAAAACTTATATATTATTAATCAGTGTTACCTCAATTAAAACTAATAAATAAAGCCTTTTTGTAAAAATGTCAATGTCCTTGGGGAAGACTTACACAAAGGGCTATTGTCAATTGTTCATGCACTAGTGTGACAATTTTATATGCTTTCCCCTTTACAATGGAGTGAAATACTGGCACCTGGAGGTGAAACTCATTGCAGCTAACAAGGGATTGCAGGGCTTCTCGAAGTCACAAAGACCTGCAGTACTGAGTTAATGAATGCCAAAACAAGACTTAATAACTATTTAGATTTGTAGCTCAAGTTGTATAAATTGCTTATTAATATGAATAAACATTGTCTGTCCTCCTCCTCTGCAAAATATATCATAAATCCACACTTTCTTCCTATATCCACTGCTTGGACTCTAGAACAAGTCATTCTGATTATGCCCCTTGTGCCCGTAATCTGTTCTTTGCACCACTACTGGAGTATATTTATACAAATTGGAAACCAGATCTTGTCTCTTCCCTGCTCAATACTGCTATCATATTTAAAATAAAATTCAAACTTATCAACTTATATTGTACTAGAGGCCCAGTGCATGAAATTCATGCACTGGGGGGCAGAAGGGTGTCCCTCAGCTTGACCTGTGTCCTCTTGCAGTCTGAGACTCCTTGGGAGATGTCTGCCTCCTGGCAGTTGGACATCCCTCTCGCAGTCCAGGACCTCTTGCTCCTTACTGCCTGCCTGCTCCCTGCTCCTTAGTGCTGCCTGGTTTCTGGCTGAGCAGTGCACATTGTGGGAGTGCATTGACTATCAGTGGGCAACTCCTGCATTGAGCTTCTGCCCCCTGGTGGTCAATGTGTATCATAACGACCATCTGTTCTGGCCATTCTGCTGTTAACACTTACCGGTAGGCTTTTATTATATAAATATGTGCACTGTTTTATATTGTCTACAATTTACTTCAAAACTATTATTGCTATGTAATATACCTTATTTAATCTGTAAAATGTATATTTTTTCACTTTTTATCACCCTTGAAATTGGAGTGAATTTTATCATTAATGGTATGTCATAGTTTGAAAGCAATTTTCTTTTTCTTCGTGCATGAGAGAATGACAGGTCTCACAACCTATAACATTTTGGTTTCATAGAAAAAATGATTTAATGAAATGGCGTATCTGCCTACAAAATGATCTTTTGAAATACTGGTCTAGGATGTGGGCAGTAAAGGTAAAAAACATTTTGTTGTTGTTTTCTTTTTTATTGAATTTATTGGGGTGACACTGGTTAACAAAATTATACAGGTTTCAGGTGTACAATTCCATAACACATTATCTGTGCACTGCATTGTGTGTTTGTTCATCACCCCATGTCAAGTCTCCTTTCATCACCATTTATAGCCCATATACCCTCCCCCATCACTACACTTTAGTATGTATTTTGAAGTGGAGAAGAACCAGGCAATATTTATTCATATATATAAACAATTTTATAATTCATTGTAAATTAGTTTTAATCTACACTCTGGGAGTGGTTAGTCAACATTTAAATCATCCTAATCAAGAATATGTACTCAGGAGAGGTTAGTTAGCATTTGAAAGACCCTACTCAGGTTTCCACACTCCAATCCCTGGATGTTCACATTTTCCAAAAATGAACCTGTGCTAAAGCAGGAGTTTTTAAACTTTCTCTGTGCCATGTGCCCCTTTTGTCAGCTGGTGAACTCATTAGTCATGTTTTTTAAATCAATTTATGTACATTTATGGCTTTATATAATAATAGCAAAGATCGTTTTTGTGTCTCTCAGTACATCAACATCATCAGGCACTTCTCAGAAAGCATTGGAACTGGAATATGGATCTTCACTGTTACTAAACTCAAGTAGCTGTGCTAGGCTGTGCATCAACGTCAAGGAGAAGGCAACAATTCACACCCGGCATCATAAACCACACTGCATTTTTACTGAATGATAACTCCCAAACTAAAATCACAAGAGAAACTTCTCATTTAAATGTCAGTTATAAATTAAGACTTCTTAAGAGATGAACATAAAAATTTCAGCGTTGAGGGTAGGTAACACATATCTAGTGGTTGAAAGTCTAAATTGTACGCTTTTGAGAACTGTTTCCATGTTCAGTGGCCTTCTCTTCTTGGAATGTTCTATTGACTTGCATATTTTAATTCACTTTAAAAGCCTTTGTGTAAATAAAGAATTTCTTTGGCCTTTAGCAATCTAAACTATAATTCTGATCACTGTTTTAATATTTTCCAGTTACCTGTAACTGACAGACCAAGTTAATTGGCTTTGTGTCCCACTTAAAGCACTGGCATTTTCAAGTCATGTGGATGCCCAAAGTCAGCACAATAAAAGTAACAGGTGAACAAAAATGTTCCTCTCATCTACTTGTGAAGGCTCTGATTTTGCCAAGAACCAATGTAATAATTAAGAGTTTTACCAAAAGGATGGTGAAGCTTGGGGAGCTCAACAAGGGTGAGCAACATAGGTAGTTTACCTGTTGGAAACGCTAAAGGCACTCCTCCCAAAACTGAACAGGATTGTTAACTGCCAGGCAGCTCAGGGCATTTTATTGCCTCCTGGTGGCCAAACACCTGAACAGCTGTAGGCTATTCCCCAAACTGATGTTTCTGTATACCCTTTGATACCATACCCTTTGGAGTGTATATTTCCACCTTGCCTTGGGACAAATTGTGTTTAATAAAAGCACAGGTCCTGAGACAAGGAGGGTCTTCTAGCTCATTCAGCTGGAATCTCCTCTGACCCCCCCCCAATGCATTTTAAAATATCTTTTGTTCATGGACTCTTTCTTAATCATCTACAGGCAGCCCTTTCTCCAGAATGCTGAACCCTTTGTAAGGCTGGGCAGAAAGAACCCCGGCATGATTTCTACATACTTATCCCAAAAACACATTCACTTTGTTTTGTCTGTGAATTGCACCTCTGTTACCTTGGTTTTTCCTACATGTTTAATAAGAACGCAAGTGTCCCTGATAGATTTCCTATATAAGGCCAGCTCTATGGTAAGATTACCACTGTAATTTGTACTATTTTGAAAATCATTAAACAACCACCTCTCTAATCATCTTCATAGTTGGTCACTCCAAAATATGTCTGGTTTTAGAAACTCTAGTTCCCCTCAGTAGTGCCTCATTCATATGGAAGAGAGTTCTCATGTTTCTGTTACCACAACTACCACTTCTCATCCCATGCCATTACACATGAACCTCGGAGACAAATATAGCTAACATTACTATTAACATCTCCTTGCCTATAGTGTGACTTGTAAAAATATATTTCTTCCTCCCAAATCTGTGTAAATATCTTTTTTTCCCTTAAAATGTTTCTCTGTGTTGAATTCTAACATGAATCCTGGCTACAATGAACTCCAGTGAAAGGCACCTGGTCTATTTTGAAAACATTATGTGACCTCTATAATTCTTTTCCTATACGAATCCTGACTTTCTGGAGTAATTAGTGTATCAGTGATTGCACATGATTGCTTTGTGAATTGTGCAAATATCACCTATGCAGTTTTTTTGATTTATTTTTTTCTGGTTTGTACTATTATTAAAAGCATATTGTATTTCAGAGTCATGTTTTTAGTGCATAAAGTAAAACACAAAGGATAATAATTAAAACTAATTGTGTTTAAATGCTGTTAGCAGAATAATAGAGATATAATTTTGACATTAATATGTGTGCTTCTTTATTAATCCAGAAAATAACAAGATCTAGCAACAGACCTAATAATCACCATAATTTTGAAATAGTGATGAATATAAATGGTCTTTTAAAATATTGGCAACAGTTGAAATGTGAAGTGAAAATATCTTCAATATGTGTTGGTGACAAAGTCACAGGTACTGCTAGTAAGGCTATGGTGTGTTGACATTCAGTTAGAAATTGATAAAAATATAGGAATAATTTTCTCCCAACAAAGTCCAGAGGCTTCCCTGAATTCTCTCTGTAGGACCCAAGTTTAGGAAACTTTACACCATAGACTCCATTAATTAGCATGAGATATAAGAAATAATATTTCATTGGTGAAATCAATTGTGTTCAAAATATGTGAAGTGGATAGAGATATTCTCTAGATGCCTCTACCCTTGCATGAATAGAAAATAAAAATCTGGCAAGCCAGCCCATTAGCTCAACACTCTTGGGAATGGCGTTATAGGCCTCAGACTGTGTGGTTCCGTATCCCTTAAGTGGTAGCCAGACTGCTAGATGGTCCCTAGTGATGTGTTCCTTGTGTAATCCCTTCTCACATTGAATAGGAATGACCTGTGGAACCAATAGGCTACTATATTGTGGAAATAACTGTGTGTGACTCCCAAGACTATGTCAGAAAAATCATTGCAGCTTTTGTTTTGCTCTATCTTGGAAGTAGATCTCCAGCCCATTCAAGCCTTCAGATGACTGCAGCCCTAACCAACATCTTAACTACAACCTCCCAACTAAGATGCTCCCAGATTTCTGACACACAGAAACTATGTGAAGTAATAAATGTTTGTTGTTTTGAGGCACTAAATTTTGGGATAATCTGTAACACAGCAATAGATATACCACTTAATAGATTTTCCTGCTCCACTCATAAAATAGACTGATCCTGTTACCATATAATTAAGTCATCTGTTTCAGGTAAATCTTTTATGCAAGGAACTTCCTGGAATTCCTAAAGGTCAGAGAATATGTACCCAGTTTACAAGATGAGATTATATGGCTGCTTTGGTCCCTGATGACTAATAACTGTATGAGCCATATAATTCTTCCTGACAGTTACCTTCACTGTCAAATTTTATCTAGTAAAGAGATGGTGGGAGAGGTGACCTATAGCTCTCACCTACTGTTAATTTTCAGAGGCTCCCTATGTCTACAAAAAACAATGGGTTTAGGTCTATTTGCAACACATTTGCAAAAACCTACAGGGACTTAGATAATCAGACTTTTATCTACCTCTCTGAACTAATTTCTTAGCACCTACTCTCACTTCTCTCCAGCAATACTGTCTGTATTTGTTTGCTAGAGGTACTGTAACCAAGTACCAAACACAGAATAGCTTAAACAATAGAAAATTGTTGTCTTTTGCTTCTGGAGGTTAGAAGTGGATATCAAGATGTTGGCAGGCCGAAACCGGTTTGGCTCAGTGGTAGAGCGTCGGTCTGCGGACTGAAAGGTCCCGGGTTCGATTCCGGTCAAGGGCATATACCTTGGATGTGGGCACATCCCCAGTAGGGGGTGTGCAAGAGGCAGCTGGTCGGTGTTTCTCTCTCATCGACATTTCTAGCTCTCTATCGCTCTCCCTTCCTCTCTGTAAAATATCAATAAAATATATTAAAAAAAAAAAAAGATGTTGGCAGGATTTGGCCTTCTGAGAACTGTGAAGAAGAATATATTTCATGCCTGTTCCCTAACTTCTGGGGTTTGCTGGCAATTTGGGGTGTTCCTTGGCTTACAGAAAGAAGCATTGCCCTGGTCCCTGTCTTCATCTTTGCATGGTTGTTATCCCCATGTGTGTATCTATGTTACATTTCTCCATTTTATAAGAACATTGGTCATATTGGATTAGAAGTTCACCCTACTCCAGTCTGACTTTACTTAACCAATTACATACAAATTAGGTCATATTCTGGGGTACTGGGGGTTATGCTTTATGGGCTCTGAGAAAGAAGATACCTACTAAGAAGGGTTCCTGTGGTTAACTAGGCTCAAATTAAAAAAACAAAAGCAGAGCCTGACAATCATTTCTACACTGGGGGTCTCTCACATAACTGTGATTCAGGGAAAAGCCTACACTCTGCACTAAAATGCCTGTCTGCACTGTGTTTCTGCTATCTGACCCAGCCCTTATAAGTGAATTTCTGGAATCCCATTTCCTCATCCAATCAGAGCTGCATAGCTATATCCACATCATTTCATAACAGACCAATCAGAGCAGCTCATTTCTGACCAATCTGGACAGTGCCTTTTGGACCAATCAAACTGCAAGAATTTGAAGTCCTCATTTGCATGACGATGAACAAATCAAGGACCAGGGGCAGGAGATTCTGTCTATATAAGCCAGCTCCCCTCTGGCTCTGGAAGTGCATCTTTTCTTTCCAACAAAGACTGGACACTTCATTTCCCCAGATGAGCTAAAATACCCAAGGTGTTTGTCTGGGAGAGAGTGGAGCAGACAAATATAGCACAAAGTAGATTGGCATGGAGCAGAGCAGAGCTATCTAGCCAGAGAGGGGCCTGGCCTCTGAACCATCTGGCCCCAGAGCTGGTTCACAGTTGAGGTGTTTACACAGCTGTGCTATATCACAATTAAACTGTTTTGCACTGAATAAGGATTCCTTCGTCACTGCATCCCAAACTGGGGATTCTTATTACCATTGAATTGGCACCAATGATTATAGTTTGACAGCCTTCAATGTATGAATTATTGAGGAAACACAATCCACTATATAACACTGGACTCCTTGCTGTTTCTCTAGAACACTAAGCTCATTTCCACCTCATGTCCTTTATACTACTCCTTCCATCTAATACAGCCGTGGGCAAACTATGGCCCACGGGCCAGATCTGGCCCATTTGGCTGTTCTATCCAGCCCGTGGAGCCAAAAGAGCAGAGGGTTCTCTTGCTCTCCCCTCCGCTCCTTCACCAGCAGCCCAAGATGAGAGTGCCAGCATGGTCAGGTTGCTTTTGTTCTGGCTCTTCCGTCCAGTTTAAGAACCCATTGTGGCCCTCGAGTCAAAAAGTTTGCCCACCCCTGATATAATACCTCAAAGAAGCATGACTGTTCTCTTCCCAGCATATAAATGCTATCTCATATGTCACCTTCTCAAAGAAATCTTCCCTGATTCCCTTATCTAAAATACTCCTTCTACCACATACACACCATTCTCTGCTCCATTACCTGTTTCAATTTTCTTCATAGCTCTCATCACTACCTGAAATAGATTTCTTTTTAACCTGTTTTTATTAGCCCTTCTCACCAGAATATAAATTCTATGAGGACAGGGAACCTGTCCATTTTATTTATTGTTTTACCATCATCTCCTAACACAGTACCTATTAGCACATCCTATATAATAAAAGCCTGATATGCTAAGTGTCCAGTCGACCAGTCAGCTGTTCAACCAACCAAAGTGTAATATGTTAAAGAACCAAGATGGTGGCATAGGTAGACAGCTATATTTGCTGCCTCTCACAACCACATCAAAATTATAACTAAAAGGCAGAACAACAATCACCCAGAAATGTGGGAAAGCTGCCTGAGTGAAAGTTCCATAGATAAAGAGGTGAAGAAAGTACATTGAGACTGGTAAGTGGTGTGGAAGCATGGAAAGTGCTGGCACCTGGATGTGCTGCTCTTTTAATTGGGAGGGAGATACAAGCTCCCCTTTGCTCTGAACTCCAGTTCTGGATTGGACTCTGGGGGACCCAGACATATACGGGGAGAAACTGGACTGTTTGGCATTGGGACAGGAATGCAAGGGTGGCTTCCTCTCAGAGGTGCTTGCAGCGATTATTGTTCCTCCACGGGGGTGTGGGACACAGAGACCCGGGGTCTTCTCTGATGCAGGGCTGACAGCCATTGCTGTTTTCTCTGCCCAGGTGATCCCCAGTGACCCTGCCCCTCTCTATTTACAACCCTACCCAAGCTATGTGTACCAGTATTTGCATATGAATGGCCTGTCCTTTCTCCATCTAAAACCTGTCAAAGGGACAGCAGCTGGGTCAGAGAGCCCCTGAGCTTCCAAAAGAAGGCCCAAGGCCCAGCAGCAGCAGCCTTCCCTCTTTCACAGCTGGGCCTCGTCTGAGCACCTCCAAACTCCATACAAAGAGGAGGAATCTGCAGATCTCTCTGTAGCTCCTGCTGAGTGGCCCCAGATAGTGGCTGACTTTGCACCTCCTTGGAGATCCAAGAGCCAGTGTACCCAGTAGTCAATGTGAGACCATACTGGATTACAACTCCTCACATCCATAAGAGACACGCTCAAGGGGCAGACTCAGTAAGCCCCACTGAAGCAAGTCCTGCCCCATAAGGGTGTCTCCTGCACAACAGATCTTCTAGTGTAGACACAGTTGATCCTCACAACCAATTGGCCTGGAGGTCAATTCCTCCCAGTGATACCAACAGCAATCAAGGGTTAACTGCAACAAGGCTGTGTACACAGCCCACAAACTAGTGCACCAAGAGCATCCACCTCAGGTGACTGGGGAGGCTGAACCACTGTGCCCTATAGGACACCTACCACACAAGGCCACTATATCAACTCAAGGAGACTTAGCAGCTATCCAGTACATAAAAACAAACATGGGGAAGCAGCCACAATGTGGAGACAAAGAAACAAGTCACAAATAAAAGAAATGGATGAAAGCAAAATATTGAATATATAGTTCAAAACCAGTTATAAGGTTACTCAAGAATCATCTAGAAACCTCTGAGGAATTTAGTGAGACCCTCAAGGAGATGGAAAAGGACCAGTCAGAAATTAAGCATACACTGACTGAAATAAATAATGTACAGAGATTCAACAGCAGACTAAAGGATCCTGAGAATCAAGTCAAAGGTTTGAAATGCAAAGAAGCAAAAAACACTCAACCATAAAAGAAAAAAGAATCCAAAAATATGAAGATAGTGTAAGGAGCCTCTGGGACAACTTCAAGCATACCAACATCAGAATTATGGGGTGTCAGAAGAAGAGAAAGAGCAAGATATTGAAAACCTATTTAAAGAAATAATGACAGAAAACTTCCCCTACCTGGTGAAAGAAATAGACTTACTAGTCCAGGAAGTGCAGAGAACCCCCAAAAAAAGGAATCCAAAGAGGACCACACCAAGACACATCATAATTAAAATGCCAAGGGAAAAAGACAAAGAAATAATCTTAAAAGCAGTAAGAGAAAAACAGTTAGTTACCTACAAATGAGTACCCATATGGCTGTCAGCTGATTTCTCAACAGAAACTATGCAGGTCAGAAGGGAGTGGCAAGAAATATTCAAAGTGATGAATAGCAAGAACCTACAACAAAGATTATTCTACACAGCAAAGCTATCATTTAGAATTGAAGGTCAGATAAAGAGCTTCACAAACAAGAAAAAGTTAAAGGAGTTCATCACCCCCAAAACCAGCATTATATGAAATGCTGAAGAGTATTCTTAAAGAAGAGGAAGAAGATAAAGATTAAAAATTATGAACAACAAAGTGACAACAAATACATATCTATAAACAAGTGAATCTAAAAATCAAATGAATAGAAAACCTGATGAACAGAGCAAAGTGGTGAAGGTAATAGAATTAGGGGCATGGAAAGGGAGCAGACTAACAATTCTTGGGAGAAAGGGGTTGTGGGAGATGTGGGAAGAGATTGATCAAAAAGCTTACACCTATGGATTAGGTCAGGTGGAGTGAGGTAGGGGGTTGAGGAGTGAAGGCCTAGAGTGGAGAGGGAACTGGCTGGAGAGGAACTATGGGTGGAGGAATATCTGTAATAATCTATATTAATAAAAGGGTAATATGCAAATTGGTTATGATGCCCTCACAGTAACAACGAAACAGTTGCATGGGACGGACAAGGCTGGTAGGGGGGTTAGCGAGGGATGACCAAATGACTGACCAGCAGGCTGTGTGGGGCAACCAGGCTGGCAGGGAGTCCAGTGAGGGGCAACCAGGCCGGCAGAGGGGGGTAGTGTGGGGCAACCAGGCCGGCATAGGAGGCAGTTGGGGGAAACCAGGCCAGTGAGGGGAGGCAGTTGGGGGTGACCAGGCTGGAAGGGATCAGTAATGGGTGACCAAGCTGGTGGGGGGCAGTGAGGGGCGTCCAGGCTAGCAGGGGGGGCAGTTAGGGGCAATCAGGCAGGCAGGCAGGTGAGCAATTAGGAGCCAGTGGTCCTGGATTGTGAGAGGGATGTCCGAAACTGGCAGTCGGACATACCCCAAGAGGTCCTGAGTTGGAGAGGATGCAGGCTGGGCTGAGGGGACACCCTCCCCCCATGCCCAAATTTTGTGCACTGGGACTCTAGTTTGAACAATAAATATAAAAATAAAAAAGTGTAATATGCTAATGATATTCTAAGGCCGCTCAACCATTCGCTGTCTCTCCCTGGCCCCAATTGTACACCAGTGGGGTCCCTCGGCGTGGCCTGTGCCCTCTCGCAATCTGGGACCCCTTCGGGGATGTCAGAGGGCTGGTTTTGGCCCAATCTCACAGGGGGAGTGCTGCTCAGCCAGAAGCCAGGCTCACAGCTGATGAGCGCAGCTGCAGTGAAGGCAGTGCTAAGGATGTCTGACTGTGGGCTCTCTGACATCCTCTTAGGGTTCTCTGACTTCCTCCGAGGGCTCCCAAACTGCTGAGGGACCCCACCCCATGCCTGAGTGCACTAATTTTGTGCACTAGGCCTCTAATATTTAATAAATGTTAGTTAAATGAGCATTAAATGATCAAATGTTCACTTTGTTGATTCTCTAATTTAGGCTCTGGAAAACCTAATAGAATCAAATTTTCCTGGGGAAAATGGAAGTTATCATAAAAGCAAGTTATTAATTTTCTTCCTTCTTTGAAATGAACTAATCCTCTTTAAGAGACCAATTATAAAACAATAAAATAATATTGCTTCTCTCCCACAGAGTTACCTGTTTTCCCTCTGCTTGTACTACCAGGAAACCACCCAATGATAGCAAACAACCACAGATCAGAGTGAAGAGAAGTCAGTTTCAAGACAGAGGCACATTTTAATGTTTCCTCAAAGATTGTCTACCACCTGCTCTCTCTTCAACCTAGCTAGTTCTTTTCAGGTATAGTAGGCACACATTAATGTGTGTGGCTGGATTAATATAAAAAACTTGAGTTAGAGCAATGACTATACTTTGTTCTTCAAGGTGTTTTTTTTTTTTTAAATAAGTGTCCACTTTGAGTTCTAACTTACTTGAACTTATTGACTTTCCACCTGCCTTCCAGCTTGCAGCTGTAGAACAGGTGCAAAGATGAAGTAATATCTAAACAGTCTTTTGGGGGTTTTTTGGTTATTGTTTGTTTTCATATTTCCTTAACCATCAAAAGAGAACTCTAAACAGAACTTTTAATGTGTATTCACCTAAACTCAGGCTTTTCCTGTAAGGAAAAAGAAGGGATTGCTTATGGTTTGTGAACTGAGAAGATTCAAATAAGGGGGCAAGGGAAGTTCAATTTCAAAACTATTTTTTAAAAGACAATTTTTTGTTAAATAAAGGGTTGAATTTAATTAAACCATTTTGCAAGATCCATTCCCAACTTTTTTCCATTTGTTCTTTTTCCAAACATTCTTAAGATAGTAGGTTTTGAGTCCTTGTGGGTTGCAGACCCCTTAGAACAGTTCTTCTCAAATTTAATGTGCATGTGAATCACCCAGTGATCCTGTTGAAATGAAAATTCTAATTCAGTACATCTGAAGAGGAATTATAGCATAAACCAAGTGGGTTTTCAAGCTTCCCCTATTAAGGACGCACTTTGGCTTCAGCCAACCTCCAAATGCCCAATGCAGCCCTGTTTTCCAAAGCCCCTTGCTGCAGTATCCCATCCTAAGTACCCCTTCTTGCTAGACACCACAGTTTACAGATCTTGCTGTTTATAGCTCACCTTCAAATTTACCTGTCTTTTAAAAATATATTTTACTTTTCAAAATAAATTTTTTATTGATTTTAAAGTGAGAGGAAGGAAGAGAGAGAGAGAGAAACATCGATGTGAGAGAAACATCCATGTGCTGCTTCCTACACACCCCCTACTGGGGACCTAGCCCACAACCTGGGCATGTGCCCTGACCAGGAATTGAACTGGTGACCTCTCTGTGCATGGGATAATGCTCAACCAACTGAGTCATACCGGTCAAATCTATAGACAGAAAGAAGATACCAGAGAGCAGAAAGCAGTTGCTAGGGGCTCAAGGAAGGCAGGAATGATAGTAACTATTTAATGGTATGTGGTTTCCTTTCATGGTGATAAAATATTCTTTGATTAGATACTGGCTATTGTAAGTGCCACTGTGTGGTGCCCTTTAAAATGGTTAAATGGTGAGTTTTATGTGTATTCTTGCCCATGTATAGACTGGAGGACCAGTGAACACTGGCCTGGCTATAGGTGTGGGGACAGCATTCTAGGATGGAGCCCCAGAGCACCCGGGCCACCTTCTTTAACCCATTCAGCAATTCTCTTCTTTGTCTCCCCCACTAGAAATCCTCCCTGGGTTTCAGGATACCACATCTCTATCTAAAATCCAGTTCTATTTTCTTTACCAACTTTGATGACCCATGGTAAAGAGTCTTAAACCAGAGTCCAAATCTTTAATAACCAAAACCTTTTTTGACAACAAGAAAGTCTCAGTCTTCAAATTTTAGATAATCTCATCTTGTACTCTCTGGAAGAAAGGACAACTATACTGGCTGGCCAGATTATTATGATCTCTGAATGCATAATAATCTGACCACTCAGTGTATATCCTATATAATAAAAGGCTAATATGCAAATTGTCCCCTTGACCAGGAGTTCGACCAGAGGCAGGCTGGCCAAATGCCCATGTCCCCTTCCCCTGGCCAGTCTGGCCGGACCCCACCCATGCACAAATTCATATACTGAGTGACCAGATTATTATGCGTTCAGAGATCATAATAATCTGGCAACTCGGTGTATTTGCATCCTGTTCTGGGAAAGTTCCCTTACCCCTAGAACGAGCTGAATGTTTCTAATAACACAAAAGAAAAAGATTTTTAAAAAACCAGTTGCATTTCCTTCTTTTAAAAAATGAATTATTTATATCCTCCTTTACTTGCAACCAAAATCATTCTAACTCATTTACCCCACAGCACAAGTTATGTTAATGATAGGGACTATACTCCATCAATCTTGAGTTCTGAGAACTTGAGGCTTTACCTTCATTCTCAGGCAGAGTAAGAAGTTCAGAGGCAGGGAATAGTCACAGAAAGTAATTTTTGCTGTCTGTATTAGTTTCCTATGGCTGCTGTAACAAATTTCTACAAACTTTGGCGTTAAAGACAACACAAAGCTATTACCCTACAGTTTGGGGTGTGAGAAATCAGCAATGGGTCTTCCTAGGCTAACATTAAGGATTTTGCAGGGCTGCATTCCTTGCTGTAGGTTCTAGGGGAGAACCCATATCCTTGCCTTTTCCAGCTTCTAGAGGCTGTTTATGGCCCCATTCCTCCATCTTCAAAGCCAGAAACAGAGCATTAAGGTCTCGCATCACATCACTCTGAGCTCCTCTTTCTGCCTCCTTTTTCCACTTTTAAGGACCCTTGTGTTTACACTGAGCCCATGTGCATAATCCAGAATAAACTCCCTATTTTGAGGTCAGCTGAATAGCAACCTTAATTCCGTCTGAAACCTTAATTCCCTTTTGCCATGTAAGGTGACATATTCACAGGTCCCAGGAATTGGAATGTGGACATCTTTGGGGGCCATTATACTGCCTACCATGCCAATAGTTGACAAATGTTTATTAAGCATCTCCTATGCATAGAGAGCTTCATGCTCTGCCTTAGGGAGCCCTCTGGGTGAAAGAGGACTTAGTCAGAAAGGGTATATAAAAATGGAAGGTTTCACAAGCTGCAGGAGAGATAAGAAGATAAGAGGAAATACTGTTATGAAAATTAGAAGAGGGTGTGGTGTGATTGTTGAGGTGTTCAGAGAAGGCTTCCTGGAAGAGTCTCAACTTGCTTAATCAGTCATAAAGAAGGAACAAAACTTAAATATTGTTTTAACAATATTCAAACATTGAACTGAATTCAGTGAGTTAAACAAGTCTTACATACAGTTAAATTAATTAAACAAGGAGGCCATTAGATTGAGGTGGCTCTAAAGCATTGGTGGACCATGTAAGCAAATCGAAACCCAAGTCTGTTAACGCCTCAAGGTTAAAAAAACAGGTTAAGGAATTCCCCTCGCAGCTAGCCAGTGTCCCTGGAGTGCCCCTAACCACTTGTGGTTTGGTGCTGCTCAATTCAAATAGATTTTTGCTCAAATAAACTATATGTTTATTATGCCTCAATTTAACTTTTAACAATACACATTTTGAGTGTGTTAGGTCTGATCAAATAATCCAATCAATATCCCCTCCCCTGGGAAACTGACCTTCAGATCATTTTGCAACCACCATTTCCTTTCTCTTAGACCACATTCAATTTGCTAAGACCAGTGACTTGCTCCAGATCTGGACCCACCCAGAGAATTCCCTGCCGAAAACACCTGCCTGGAGTCCTTTAAAACCTCTGACTCCCTGGTCCCTCGGGGCTGGAACAGTTTTGTAGTTCAGCCTATCTGGTTTCCAGATGACCTAATAAATTTATAATTCCTTACACCTTTTGGCCACGTGCTTACCTGCTTTGGCAACCCAACATTGTGTAGCTTTTCAATGTAACAGTTGTAAAATTGGTAACTGGAATGATGAGCCGAGGGTTTTTTTCCCTGTGGTTGTGTCTCACAATGCCAAAGAAGAATGAGCTCTGTGGACCAGAAGATTTAAGCAAAAGTGTGGGAAATTTATTACAAGCAGATTCAGACTCCCCTCACAGAGAGGGGGAGCCCAATAATAGCTTTCCCCTAAAGCCTTGTAGTCCAGGGGTATATATTTGCTACAAGCCTGCCTCTGTATCTATCCGTGTCGTCACCTGATTGATTCCTTGGATTGTTCTTGCCCAGCAGCGGACCTGAACTTGCCCTGTTTCTATGTGTTCTTTCTGTTCCTGTGCTGAACTTTCTGTGCTGCACGCCTCCCTTATCTTCCCCTGCCTCCCACTTTGAGTCCAGAAACATTCTATTATTTCTACTTGGTTGATTTCTGTGATTAGGCTGCTCAAACTGCCACGTCTGCCCCTGCCTATGTTCCCCCAACTTTGTTTTCCACTGGACCCCCGCCCTGAGTGCCTGGGTTGCAAGTTAACCCTCTTAAGGTGACAGTACTCACTGCTATACCAGTGACATCTCTATAACACTTATCCACTTCAAAAGCACTGTGATAAGCGCACTGGATGCACACCAAAGCCCTGTGAGGGCAGTAGGAAGGGCAGGGAACCACATGAACTTTGTCATCATTAAGTGGCAGGCCCCTTTCCAGGCCTAGGTCTGTGCCCCATGTTCCTTCTTCCTGGTAGCCGGGGACACAGCCAGTTTTCTCTCCTCTGGTAGCCGTCTTCCTGAGCCCAGCTGCGGAATGAGACACTGTTTCTCCACCTCCTGCTTCCTTGCTGTCACTTAAGTCCAGCAAATGGGTTCATTTAATTTAAGGTTTATCTGCTGACTACTTTGGACAAACAGAGGATAAAGCTAACAGATAAAGAAGTGGCAAAGGTTGCTCAATCTTACAAAGTTTATATAATTAATGGCCTTTACCCTATAATTTCTGTTCCCTTCCTTTTTCAATGGTAAAAGCAAGTATTAATTGGGTTCCGGCCCTCAGTTTATATTTTCTTAGAGATCATTATCATCATAGCAGCAAGCAGCTATAGAGTGCATTGTTCTAATTGCTTTACATAGTGTCTCATTTAATTTTCACAAAATTTAATTTTATGAATAAATAAAACCAGGCAGACTTCAAACCCGGGTAAACTGGCTCTGGATTCTGTTTCTAGCCACTATACGATACTGCCTCACTGCCTTTCCCCTGCTACCACCCACAGTCTGCCTGTCAGGATAGGTTGGTACTTGGACATTTTCTCCATGAGAACATTTAGCTCACTAAATTCCAGATGAAGAAACTGAGGCCTGGAAAAGATAGACTTCTCCAAGGCAGCATTGGTAATGAGTGGGGAGCTGGAATTAAGTCCAGCACCATCAAACCATTATTTTTAAGAATGGCTACTTTGTGAAGTCTGATTCTGATCTAACATAGTGAAAAAAACCTGATTTTATTATTCCACATGAATAATAATTAATATTATATTATAATAATATTATATAATATTATTTATTTTATATATAATATAATATAATATAATATAATATATGATTAATCCCTCTTATCATTATGGAATATTTCATTTTTGGATACTGTTCAAAGCAAGATTAATATCTTTAAGCTCTAAAAGGAGAAGGATGTTCTACCAGCACCATCCTCTATGGTTACAAATTAAAAACAATTATAAACAGTAAAATAAACACAACAAAGTATTACTTTTCTCAATTTTCTTTTTGAAATTTTAATGATTAATTACTTCAAATAATTATTAGAAGCGTTTTTTTTTTTCTGGGTGTCCTAAGCACATGTTTAAACTGTTAAGTAATTATCACTGACTGTTACATGTTAATTCCTGGAAAAGGTGTACAAGAGTTATCATTGTAAAGGTAAGTTGGAGACAAATGATGACTAAGACAAGTGATCAGGAAGAAGACAAGACAAGCAAATCAGGGCATGGCTCCGTGTTTGCAATTTACAGAAATCAACCTACCATGGACGGATTATCAGTTTACAGGAAATCTTTCCAAAAGACTATGGCCTATAGTATAACTGTGAATGAGGTATTGATGACATTAAAATACTCCTTAGAGGTCTCCAGGAAGTAGTCAGCCTTAAACTTAACAGTTAATCTATAAACCTGGGAAATGCAAACATTAAAACAGGTTGTGTGAAACAAAGAGGGAGGGGAGGTATTATAATGTCTAGAGCAGTGGTTCTCAATGTGGGGCACACACCCTACAAGGGGGCAGGGGGGCAATTTGATTTTTAAGGGGGGCAACTCGAGTTATTAAGATTGAATTTTTGCACTTCTTATGGTTCTAGGGGCTATATACCGTATTTGCCGGCGTATATGACGACTTTTTGGCCCTGAAAAATATGCCTCCAAGTGGGGGGTAGTCTTATACGGCAAGTATATAACAAACTCTGTATTTTTAGTGGAAATTTTAGGGGGTCGTCTTATACGCCGGCAAATACGGTATATATATATATATATATATATATATATATATATATATATATAGTGAAATATTTATGCATTTCAGTTCTATTGTATGTTTTGAAACTTTATTTGCTATTTTTTCATCACTTCATATTATTATTTTTTAAGCAATTTCTTAGTGATTTCTTCCTCAGTATTTCAACTGTCCTTTCATTCTGTTATTTTTCTCTTTCATGGATGCCATGTTCTTTGGAAGCCTGTTTAAACCACGTTAATGGCCTTTTAGGCTTCTTCCATGTGAATAGGAGTTCACTTTTAAAAATATATATTTTATTGATTTTTTACAGAGAGGAAGAGAGAGGGATAGAGAGTCAGAAACATCAATGAGAGCGAATCATCGGTCAGCTGCCTCTTGCACACACCCGCCCCCCCCCCCCCCAACTGGGGATGTGCCCGCAACCAAGGTACATGCCCTTGATCGGAATCGAATCTGGGACCTTTCAGTCTGCAGGCCGACACTCTATCCACTGAGCCAAACCGGTTTAGGCAGGAGTTCGCTTTTTGAATAATAAGAATTATATGTTGCTGAAACCGGTTTGGCTCAATGGATAAGAGCGTCAGTCTGTGGACTAAAAGGTCCCAGGTTCGATTCCAGTCAAGGGCATGTATATCGGCTGCGGGAACATCCCCGGTAGAGGGTGTGCAGGAGGCAGCTGGTTGATGTTTCTAGCACTCTATCCCTCTCCCTTCCTCTCTGTAAAAAATCAATAAAATATATTTTTAAAAGAATTATATGTCATTGGGGGTGGGGGATCAGGATTTTAAATATGCTTAGGTGGGGTATGGCCCCCCAAAAAAATGAGATGGATGGTAAAAAAAAAAAAAAATTAGTGTGTCTAGCATTGCCCAAGGAACAAGGGCCTCAGATTTGGGCCAGAAATATTTTAGTTGGATTAGCTGGTATAATATTATTTTGAAAGGACCCAACCTATTCTGGTGCTGCAGCTTAATAATAACATTTCATTAAGATCATCCAACTATCTTTCTCAGATTTTATGATAATCAACTTATCAATTGACTTCCTAGTACTCTGGTGTTGGGAATAGGACCCCTAACTGCTGGCTCCATTCAGTACGGCATATATAATCCTTTAGGTAACACACAAATTATCATCTAGGTTATAAATCATTCTCTTATGAATCTGGATCTCATGGTTGGAGGACACTTAAAAACCATTTCATTAACTGTCCATCTGGTGCTGAAATTCCTCCTATAAAATAACTGGCAAGTGCTTATTTAGTTTTCCTTATCAGGTAACAGAAAACGCATTACTTCTTTGAACTCTTCACTTTTTTGAATAACATGTTAGAAAATTCTGCTTTATAAGAACAAAAATGGGTTACAGTGTCTCCAGTCCTAAATTGTCTCCTTGAGTCCACATAAAAAAACAAATTAAACCTTCTACTCCCTACCCATCCCCCCCCAAAAAAAAAACAACATAAGTAAGCTCATGTCCCTGAAAAACCTTTTTTCTAGGCTAAATTCCCTAAATTCTTTAACACTTCCTAATATAGGATGGTTTCAAATCATCCTGGTTATCCCAATGGACAGGTTTTAGTTTCTTTTTTAAGGTATAGTCTCAGGCATGGTGAAGTATTTTTGTAAAAGTTGTAAAAGTAAGATATTTTCATTGCAAATGGTTAAGATAACTTTTTCCACTTCTCATTCCCCTCTGTCATATTTCTCCTCATGTCAAGTGATACTGAAATGACCATCAGCATTTCTAGATTAAAGTTAAAGGTAAGTTGTGTTAGAGGTGTATTTAGTTTGGGTGTAGGAGAATATGCATTATGTGGTTTACTGAAAATTCCATGTATAGTTAACTGATTGTCAGCTGTCTTAGTGTAAGAATGGCTTCCAGGAAGATTCCAACCACTCACCCACTGTGCTAATTTCACTGAGAGTTGTGACACTAAGTTGCAGGTGTATTAGGAAGCTAATGAAAATGTTATGTCATTTTTATGAGTTTGGTGATACTGAAGAGATTTTTCAGCTTTTTAAAATATAAAATGTGATATGCAGTGAGATATACCCTTACAATGGGTAAATTTTATGGCTTGTAAATTATACCTCAATAAAGCTATTAAAATGTTACGTGATTTCTTTTCTTACTTTAACTATATATTTATTTTTATGCCCAAAGTAAACTAAGAATATACAGCCAGGTTTCTATAAAAAACTACACCAAGCATCATACTTAAGGGTAAAATGTTGAAAGAATCCCCTTTGAGACTGGGAATTAGACAAGGGGATCACTATTATTACCTTTGTTCAACATTGTATTAGAAGTTCTAGTGAGTACCGTAAGCCAATGAAAAGATATAAAAGGTATAAGAATCAGGAAAGAAGAAATAAAGTTATTCGTTATACAAAAACTATGACTAGAAAATCTAAAAGACTAAATACAGAAATATTAGAATTAATGACTGAGTTTAACAACAGTGCTGAATAAAAAAATTGGTATGTAAACACCAGTTGCACTTTTGTTAGTTTTTTTGCACTTTTAAACAACTACCACAATTAAAATAAAAAGATATAATTTGTAATCATATAAAACTATAAAACATTAGCAGTAAATATAACAAAGGAGATGCAAGAGGAAGTTGAATCTAAAATTTTCATCAAAGTGCAAAAGTCAAAAATAGCCAAAGTACTCTTGAACAAAGTGGGGCAACTTTCCTTATCAGATGTCAAGACATCATAAAAACTATAGGCATGGAGAGAACTAAATAGAGAGTTCCAGAACAGACCCACATATATAGAGAGATTTGTTGTATAATAAAACTGACATTTTACATTAGTGAAAGAAAGTACACTTTAAAAATATATATATATTTTTTTTATTTCTGAGAGGAAGTAAGAGGGAGAGAGAGATAGAAACATCGATGATTAGCAAGGGTCATTGATCGGCTGCCACCTGCACATCCCCTACTGGGGATCGAGCCTACAACCTGGGCATGTGCCCTTGACTGAAATTGAACCCAGGACCCTTTAGTCAACAGGCCAATGCTCTATCCATTGAGAAAAATCAGTTAGGGCAAGAATGTATACTTTTCAAAATTGGTGCTCAAACAATTTGTTTTCCATATGGAAAATAATAAATTGGACTCCTCACAACATGCATGTAAAAAAAAAAAGGAAGAACACCAGGTGTATTCGAAACATAAATGTGAAAGGCAAAAATATAAAACTTTTAGAAAAAAATATTAGAGAATGTCTTAATGATCTGTATCCAGTGAAAGATTTCTAAAAGAAGGCAGAAAATGTATGTCAGAAAGGAAAAGACTGGTAGATCAGAGTACATTAAAATTGAGAACTTCTATTTATCAGGAAACACTATTAAGAGAATGAAAAGACAAGCCATAAATGTAACTAACCAAAGATTAATATCAGATTATAAAGAGATGTATAAGAATCTATAAGCCATAGAAAAATAAATAAATAGAAATGTAGACCAGAAACCAGAATAAGTGCTTCTCAAAAGAGAAACCTTAAGTGGCCAATGGCTGAATTACAAGATGCTCAACATCATTAGCAACCAGGGAAATGAAAATTAAAATAAAATAGTATTTTGCACTCACTAGAATTTTAAAAACAAAAAACTACGGAAAGTACCAAGTGTTGGCAAGCATGTGGAGGAAGTAGAATGTTCATTCATGGCTCGTTGGAGTACACATTTATGTGAGCACTTTGGGAAAGGGTTTGCATATGTTCAACACAGCAGAGTTGAACATATGCAAATGCCAGGACCCAGAAATTCCACTCTGGGGTATATAACTTAGAGAAACTGTAGCACATGTACATCATTCCATCAACATTATTCCATCATCATATAAAAAATAGTAGAATGAATAAATAATGGAATATTATATAGCAGTGCAAATGAACTGAAACTAGATGTATCAACATGTGTTAAAACACACAATGTTGAGTAAAAAAGCAAACCACTGGAGCATATATACATACAAACAGCTAAGTTCCATTTATGAGAAAAATTCAAAAACGGGAAAAGTTGCATTTAGTTAACGATGCATTTAGTTAGTAAAACTATAAAAAAACACACACAAATCAATGATTGTCACTAATTTGAGGGTAGTGGTTACATCTGATGGGGGAGGGGAGAGAGCTAGCAGGGAGATGCCATCAGGGAAGGTCCCTCAGAGGATTTTAAAATACTGGAAATCAATGTTCTATTCTTTTAACTTAAGTGGTGAGTACACAGATAGTCATTCCTTAAAATTATTATTGATATTACATTAATATTTATATATCCCTTTGTGCATATTTTATCATTTTATAATAGAAACAAATCAGTGCCTAGAACTGAACACACAACTCTAGCTAATCGATCATACTAGGAGACAACCAACTCCTTCATTTTGAGTACTTTGATTTTGTTTTGTGAACCCAGGTGTACATTTATACTTCTAAACTTTCTATTATTTGATTTGGCCATTTTTTTCACTTGTCCTCCCACCCATCCAAGCTCTCACCAGACCAGATCATCTTCTTCGATAATGATCATCTTCCAGATACTGACATTTCTGAGCCAGCCAGGCTTGAGGTCCAAATCACAGCTGGCAGATGTGACAACTCTTCTGAAAGCCCATCTTAAAGCAGATTCCTTAACAAGCTCACAACCTGCTTATCCTGAGGTTATCTGTTTATAGCTCAGCCTAACTAAGGCGATGGCTCACATGAGGTTATGTTGATAAGATGATGAGAGCATATTCTCACTCCAGAAGAATACTATTTCCTGAAAGGATAAAACCCCAGCAGGGAAAACCCCTGTAGTTCTCATAGGTAGGGCTGGTCTGCTACCCAAGCTGATAACGCAGTTCTGTCCAGAGGAGGAAGGCTGAATGCACTTATTTATTCCTGGAAGCTCTGTGGGTAGGTGTGCATCTTTCATATCTTAAAGACTCACAGAACTTGAGCTGAAAAGAGGTCCCAATCCTGAAGAACCTTTCCAGAATCCAGGTTGCTGAATTTTCCCTGCTGCCTAGAGGTTCCAAACCATCACTTGAGAATGGCAAATTGGTTGCTTAACCATTGGCTCTCAGTTTTGGTTCTGGTAAGTGATGTTTAACTGCCTATTAATTAATCTTAACAGAGTAAGGAGACATTCGGTTTGCTCATATTTGAGGCTAAAAGGGGAAATTACATGCCAATATTGGGCTCATTGAGGCCAGTTATCAGTTAGAATTCCAACTCTATGCTTTATGTGTTCTTCTGTGTACAATATATTCACCACTTTAGAGAAGGGGAAAAAATCCAACTCTAGAAATTGATTGGTAAAGATACAATAATGTGTTCTTAAGCCACAAGTATTTGAAATTTCAACCTGTTTTCATTTCCCATCTTCTCTTTTTCTCTTTCATCTCACTTCTAACTAGAATGCCATGGAGCATTCTAGTCTCTCCATTCTTCCTATAGTGCTTACATCAAAATTTCATAAGGCTCCGGCTGGGTAGTTCAATTGTTTAGAGTGCCGTCCCAATACACCAAGATTGTGGGTTCAGTCTCTGGCCAGGTACATATAAGAAGCAACCATTACATGAATAAATAAGTGAAATAACAAATTCTCTCTCTCTCTCTCTCTCTCTCTCTCTCTCTCTCTCTCTCTCTCTCTCCCCCTCTCTTTATCTCTCTAAAGGCAATAAAAAAGATTTCATAAAATCACTGAACATTTGAGCTAGAGCTGATCTTAGAGCCTTATAGATAATCAGCAACAGTACTGTCTATTAGATTATATTATAGAATATAATGTGAGTCACATTATATTCCTAATATGTGATTTTTAAATTTTTCTAATACATTGAAAAAGGTAAAAAGAAAAAGCTGAATTTAATTTCTAGCAATATATTTGTTAAATCCAATATATAAAAAGATTATCCTTTCAACATGTAACCGATATTGAAAATATTAATACAATAATTTATATTCTTGTATTTTTACTAAGTGTTTGAAATATGTTGTGTATTTTACTCTTACAGTACATCTCAAACAGGACAGGTTGTATTTCAAGTGATTAGTAGCCTCATGTGGGGGTAGAGACTATGGCATTGCATAGTGCATATATATTATATCAACTTGATTTTACAAGGGAAAATGAGACCCAGAATTGACTGCAGAATCATTATGCAGCCCCATTCCCCAGTTTTCAGGCCAGAACCTTTACACACACACACACATACACACACACACACACACACACACACACACACCCCTTTCCTGACTCATTCTTTCGTTTCTGAGTCACCTCTGAGCCTGGGATTCCCTGTGTCCTTTCTCACATACCTGGATCTTCATGTCATTGCTCCTTCTAGGGTTCTCTCTTTTCTCTTGTTTTTTGTTTGTTTGTTTTTTTTTAAATATATTTTATTGATTTTTTTACAGAGAGAAAGAGAGAGGGATAGAGTTAGAAACATCAATAAGAGAGACAAACATCAATCAGCTGCCTCCTGCACACCCCCACTGGGGATGTGCCCGAAACCAAGGTACATGCCCTTGACCAGAATCGAACCCGGGAACCTTGAGTCCGCAGGCTGACGCTCTATCCACTGAGCCAAATCGGTTAGGGCTTACCTACAATTTTTTTGTTGGGCCTCTCTGTCCCTCTCAGATCCTTAAATACTTCTGCTCCCTCTAAATTAGTTTCTCTCCTCTATCTTCTAAATCTTGAGATATCTGTGGCTTTCATCACCTTTTTCGTTATGGTCAAAGAGTCTCTTGAAGACACTCATCTCTGGAAAGGGTCTGTAAGCAAAGGATGCAGGAAGAAATTAATTGGTAAAGACAGTCTGATAACCATGCAACTCTGAAGCCAACATTTATTGAGTTCTTACTATGCACCCATCATTGCATTGATTACTTCACATGAATTATTTCATGTAAGACTCACAGCAGTGCTGTGAAGTAAATATAGTTATTCTCATTTTACAGGTGAAGAAACGGAGGTTCAGAGAAGTTAATCACATTTCTGTCTAAGATTACAGAGATAAAAAAAAGTAGTGGAGCTAGAATTTGAGCCCAAGGAGTTTGACTCCAATATCACCCATTAAATCACTATTCTGCTAGAGGTGTGTGAGCAGTCCAGGACTAGTGAATCTGAGTGGGCAATGTCTGAGACTAAAGGCCCTTTACTCTGGTCTGAGATGGTTCTGATTCATACTGGGGCCAGGGATACATATTAATATTGCAAGCATTCTAGTTCCAGGAGTCCTGATCAATTACAAATTAGCACCTCCAAGCTTTGGCTAGAGTCCAATTGATAGGTCTCTAAGGCAGTGGGCAGTGGGTTCCAAATTTCTCCCTTTGCCAATGCAGAGACAGATCTTAGGATAGACAAAAGCAGTCATAAAGAGCTCAAATGAGTCCAAAGCAATGATATGTTAATTTAAAAAGAGACTCACAATCTAAAAACAGGAAAATGTGTGTTAGGGTGTAATTAGAGAGGCCAGCCCATCTGGAATGGTTTAGTCCTTTTCAGATGAGTATTGTTACAGCTGTTAAATTTATTCTTTGTTGCTTTAGAAATTCACTATTCACTGATTGCACTCTTTTAGGTAATATTTTAAATGCTCTAGTTCAGGAGTTAGCAAATGTTTTCTGTAAAGGTCAGGGTAGCACACATTTTAGATTTTGCAGGTCTCTGTCACAACTACCTAACTTGTTCACTGTTATCATGAAAGCAGCCATAAACAATATATAGATAAGTAGGCTAAATTCTAATACCACTTTATTTATAGACACCAAAATTTGAATTTCATATAATTTTCATGCAATAAAATATCATTCTTCTTTTGATGTTTTTCCAACTACTGATATTTAAAAATGTGAAAACAAAAAGTGTAAAAACCTTTCTTAGCTTGTAGACTATACAAAACAGATGGTGAGCCAGATGGACCTTGGTTTGCTGAGCCTGCTCATTAGTGTCTAATGCATGTTTCAAAGTTCTAACTCACTCTGAAAGTACGGTAAGTTAGATACTAGCAAGACTGTATTAATTTAAAATGTAAACAGACTAGCCAAAACCGGTTTGGCTCAGTGGATAGAGCATCGGCCTGCAGACTGAAAGGTCCCAGGTTCAATTCTGGTTAAGGGCATATACATTGGTTGCAGGCACATCCCTAGTAGGGGGTGTGCAGGAGGCAGCTGGTCGATGATTCTCTCTCATCGATGTTACTAGCTCTCTATCCTTCTCCCTTCCTCTCTGTAAAAATTCAATAAAATATATTAAAATAAATAAATAAATAAATAAATTAATTAATTAATTAATAAAATAAATGTAAACAGACTATCTTGGCTGATGTGGCTCAGTTGGTTGAGTGTCCTCCCATGCACCAAGAGGTCACTGTTTTGATTCCAGGTCTGGGTTTGAGGCTCCATCCCCAGTAGGGGGCATGCAGGAGGCAGCTGAATGCTTTTTATCTTTCATCTGTTTTTCTCTCCCTTCTTCTCTCTCTTTAAAATCAGTAAAAATGTATTTTAAAATGAAATTTAAATAATTTAAACACAAAATAGCCAAAGGATGACACTATTTCCTGCCTCTTATCTCCTGCTGCCCATACTCAAATTTCACTTTATTCTTTGCTTTTCCCCCCTCTAGGTTATTTGGTTGGGGCTGAATGTTTTCTTGTTTGTGAATGCCTTCCTGTCATATGAGAAGGGGGACAAGTACTACTACACAAGAGAAATCCTGGGGGTGAGTATCATAGATGTAATGAAGAATCTAGGCATTTTTCTTGTCTCTGACCCTGGCTCCTTTGAGATCCAATTTCCTGATTTCCTCTAGGGCTAGGGTTGCCAGAAAAATTACAGGATGCCCAGTTAAATTTGAATTTCAGAAAAATAAGAAAATTTTTTTTGGTATAAGTATTCAAAATATTTCATAGGTATATAGTAAGTCCTCACTTAATATCATTGTCAATTGGTTCTACAACTTCAAGCAAAAACAATGTATAATGAAACTAACTTTATCATAGGCTAATTGGTATAAACAAGAGTTAAGTTCCTATGGCAGCTCATCAATATTATAACTAAACTAGAGGCCCGGTGCACAAAATTCCTGCATGAGTAGGATCCCTAGGCTTGGCCAGAGATCAGGAGCTATCCAACTTATGGTTAAACTCCAGAGGGGACACTTCACATATTAGCCACCATATATATATATATATATATATATATATATATATATATATATATATATACACCGTATTTGCCGGCGTATAAGACGACTTTTTGGCCCTGAAAAATATGCCTCCAAGTGGGGGGTAGTCTTATACGGCGAGTATATAACAAACTGTATTTTTAGTGGAAATGTTAGGGGGTCGTCTTATACGCCCAGTCATTTTATACGCCGGCAAATACGTATTTTTCAGGGCCAAAAAATCGTCTTATACGCCGGTAAATATGGTATATATATAATCACGCAGCCCAGTGCGTGATCAAATCGTGCACGTGTAGGTCCCCTAGGCTTAGCCTGCCATCAGAGCCATGTCTACTGGCCTGCAATGCCTCACAAACTCCATGGGCAGTGCTAGCACCCCGCAACGCTCACACCCTTCGGCTACGCACTGCCTCCTCCCACTGCCGCATGCACCCCCGCTTCTTCCCCTGCTGTGGGAGCACCTCAGATTGCCACCTAGGGACCTGCACCATGCTCACCGCCCCCGCCCACCCACCGCCTGCCTTGCTACACTCTTCGCTGTGAGGCCCCCCCCCCAACCCCCCCCCCCCCGTGAGCCCTGCCCTGCAAGAGGTGCTCCGTGAACCTCCTGATGATACCATTATGGTATCATGACCACAGGCCTTTTAAGATATAGATAGATGGATGACTTTAAATAAAAGGACTTTATTTTAGGATCTGCTGTACTAAAATATATATATATATAGATTTCTCCCACAATCTGAAAGTAGAGCATTCCTATGAAATCTTTTACAAGCCAAAATGGCATAAATCAAAGAAGCAATTACCATTAATTTATATGGAAAACTTTTTGAGCATTTCTAGACCCCCAAAATAACCTACCAAACCATACCAAATATGCTTAATTACATCTGGTTTTATGCTAAGTATATAACACTCTTATGAACTCTGATATTTTAGGACACACCTTGCTAACAGATGCACCTAATGAATCAGGATCAAGCATAGGTGCTCACAGGTGCAATTTAAAGCTATGGGGGCTTGGTGCTGAGGTAGCTCCTGCTCAGGGTGCACACTTGCCTCTATAAGAGCTGACTTTAAAACAAATGCTGAACACTATTTTCTCTTTTAGCCCTTAAAAAAATCATCTTTGGGTTGTTTTTGTTTGTTGTTTCTCGGTTAACAGAAAAGGTACTAATGTAGATCTAAAAACTAAGTGGCAAAATGTGAACTTTCAAAAATCAGGGTGATACCTCGTTCCTTTTTTAAATCCTATGTTCAAATTTATCTTGGTGTTCTGTATTTTCGTTCACTAAATCTTACAGCCGTATCTAGGGCACATTCCCCAGACCCATTAATGAAAACAAACAATAAACTAGTAGGCAGTGGTTTTCAAACTGGTTTCCACAGAAGCAGGTGCTCCTACAGGGTGAGGGAAAGGCTCCTGCCTCTGCCCCTACTTCAAAGAAGCTTTTTCTGTTTTATGGACTCCTGTTTATGATTTTAAGAGTCTGGTTAAAGCCGAAACCGGTTTGGCTCAGCGGTAGAGCGTCGGTCTGCGGACTGAAAGGTCCCGGGTTCGATTCTGGTCAAGGGCATGTACATTGGTTGCAGGCACATCCCCGGTGGGTGGTGTGCAAGAGGCAGCTGGCCGATGTTTCTCTCTCATCGAGGTTTCTAGCTCTCTATCTCTCTCCCTTCCTCTCTGTAAAATATCAATAAAATATATATTTTTAAAAAGAGTCTGGTTAAAAATAAATAAACTTAAAACTACTACTGTGGATGATCACACAGAAAAATAACTTCCATCAAACAGGGATACTAAGAGAGGTGTGTAGGGTTGAGTGGGGCTGCAGAACTCAAGGCCTTCATAAAGGTGAGGTCAGGTCAGGGTAACAGGACAGAGGAGGCTGGGGGAATAGAAGCTGTAGTACATCTGTACAAGAGAATACTACTCAGCCATAAGATGAAGTATTGCCATTTGTAACAACATGTATAGATCTTGACAGTATTATGGTAAGTGAAATAAATCAGACAGAAAAGGACAAATGCTGTGTCGTTTCACTCATATGTGGTATATAAAACAACAAACAAAATAAGTTGAAGCTGGTTTGGCTCAGTGGATAGAGTGTCTGCTTGCGAACTGAAATGTCCCAGGTTCGATTCCGATCAACGGCATGTACATTGGTTGTGGGCACATCCCCGGTAGGGGGTGTGCAGGAGGCAGCTGATTGATGTTTCTAACTCTCTATCTGTGTACCAATTCCCCCCCACTCATTATATCTTACCAATTCCCCCCCACTCCCATACATGCCCTCCCTCCCCAGAGTTTTGTGTCCATTGGTTATGCTTATATGCATGCATACAAGTCCTTCAGTTGATCTCTTATCTCCCCCAGATCTCCCTACCTTCCCTGCTAATTTGACAGTCTGTTTGTTGCTTTACTGTCTCAGTATCTATCTTTTTGTTCATCAACTTATAATGTTCCTTATTATCCATAAATGAGTGAGGTCATGTGGTGTTTCTCTTTCATTGACTGGCTTATTTCACTCAGCATAATGTTCTCCAATTCCACCCAGGTTGCTGCAAATGGTAAGAACTCCTTCTTTTTATGGCAGCATAGTATTCCATTGTGTAGATGTACCATAGTTTTTTGATCCAATCATCTGCTGATGGGCACTTAATATTTTTAATCAAAAAAGGATCACATTGTAATTATTGGCTGGAAATTTATTCCCACACTTAGTGTATCACAGGTATCTTTCCATGCTGCTATGTGACAGGTGAAATGCTGGAACCGGCTTATACCATCTTGCAGTAGTCAGTTGTGTACATCTCTTACCCAGTTTTCAGTGGCATTCAATGACATCAAGTTCGTATTTTGGAATCTGCCATAGTGGGAGTATTTACACCATGGCAAATGCTGGAAATAGAGACCCTTGTCTCCCCTGAAGGCTGATTATTAAAAACATTTACTATACCTATACCACTGCATATAGCTCTCATCCTTTTAAGAACCATAGCACTCCATGGCATTGATGTGCCATAATTTATTTAATCATTCCATAGGATATTTCTTAAACTGGTGCTCCCTCTAGGAAAATGCATAGTTATTTGATTCAGTATGAAGTAGAGCAAATACGTAGCAGAGGAAGGAATTTAAATCCATAGTCAGTGGCAGCAGCAGTTTAATTAGAATATCAGTTAGTGTTGATGATGAAAAGTGAACATAATTTGGGATATTTCAGTGTTCTGCAACGGGGAAACATTTTTGCTCTAGCCCTTGTTTGTGTGGTTCAGTGGTTGGAGTGTCAGCCCATGCATCAAAAAGTCGTGGGTTTGATTCCTAGTCAAGGGCATGTACCTGGATTGCAGGTTTGATCTTCAGGCCCCCCCCCGGGGGGGGGGGGAGAGACACATTCGGGGAGCAACCAATCAATGTGTCCCTCTTACGCCAGTGTTTCTCTCTCTCTCTCCGCCCCCCCTTCCACTCTCTCTAAAAATCAATGGAAAAAATTTCCTCAGGTGAGGATTAACAACAACATCAAAGCGATTTTTTTCTAAAAAGGATTCATCCTATACAAATGGCCCTCACAAAATATGGAGCTTTGAAATTGAAGTCCTGTATTTTTAATTCACTTGCCAATTTTAGCTTTAAGAAACCTCTGAGACTTAAAGAAGCAAGATGTGGGAACCAATGTGGAAATGTAGGATCTTTGAGATGAGCAGAGAAAATTTACTTAGAAGTAGAACAAACTGTTTCTATCAAAAACATTCGGAGTATGATTCAGCTAAGGAAGAAACACAGGTCATATGGAAGAGCGAGAAATGGAAAACAGTAGGGCAGCTCTTGTTCATTGCACTGCCTGACATTGTAAGCTATTATGAATGTGAGGGAGATCTTATCTGGCTTATTAAACACATGTAGCATTTCTCGAGGTTTAGGTTATATGGAAAAATAGCTTTTGAGCCAAAAAGATTACTAAAAAAAGGCTGAGAAATTGTTAACTCTAACCCATATTATTCCATTTAGTAAGTCATTGACAGGCATACATGTAAGGCCAGCCAGTCAGCTGAACTGCAACAGTAATTTCTTGGCTGCTCTGAGATGATCATACTCCATAGCCTGAGCTTTCAAGTACATGGAACCAACTCAAAAACCAGTTGTACAGAGTTGAGATAAATTGGATTTAGCTACCATGGAGTTGAGCATACTCTTTCCAGTATATACCTAATTAAACCTGTTTCTGTGCTAAATACTTATTTGAAGAACTGATTACTTGTCTCCTTTTCTAGCAGCTTCTACTGCTGGATCAGATTGATGTTGATGTCTGTTGCCTGGCCACTCAAGGAAATCAGTTTGAAATTCTATTCTAAGAAGTTGTCCCTTCTCAAATCTATACCTAAGTTTAACATTTTTGCTTTAAGAGATTCACTAGTTTTGCCTAGGCTTTATTCAATTATTAAAGACATTTTAATATAAGAGGTTATATTTTAATTGTTTTATTATATGAATACTAGGTGCCCAGTGCATGAATTCATGCAACTTGAAAGAAACTGTGGGCCGTATGGCTGTAGTGGGCACAGAGGCGGGTCTTGGCCCATCCTCTGTGCCACCACCCAGCCCCTCCCACTGCAACCCCTTGTCCCTGCCAGCTGCCCAACTCCCACTGCCACCATTGTTCCCATGGGCTGATGGCACCAACCCTACTTGCACCCACTGACAACACAGAGCTGGCATTGGCACTGGGTGTGAGTGGCAGCTCTGGCACTGGAAGCAGGTGTGAGCAGGGCTGTCACTGGCAGCTGGTACAAGAGACAGCTGCTGACCCAGATCACCCCTCAGGAGCAGGGGGAGGTGGAGAAGCCCTGAAGGGTGATTGGGGCTGGTGCCAGCGCCAGCAGCAGGTGCGAGTGGCGGCTCTGGCACTGACAACAGGTGTGAGTGCTGGGTGGGATGGCAGTGTACAGGAGCAAAGAATTTTCAGTAACCACCACATGACAGCGACCGGTGCCCTGACTCGATCTGTTGTCCCTGCTTGCCTCCACCATCCCCCTATGGCCGATGCCTGCTAAGTTCCGCACTCTGCCACCTGGTGCCAATACCTGCCATGTTCCACACGCACCCTCCTGGTGGTCATCACATGTCATAGTGACCGGTTGTTTGGCTGTTCAGTTGTTCCACCATTCGGTCTATTTGCATATTAGGATTTTATATATAAAGATTACATGATTATAATTGCTACATTAGAAAATACAGAAAAGAGAAAAAACAGTCACCATTTTCAATTATATCTCTAAATCAAAGGTTCTTGACTTTTCTAATGCCGTGGCCCTTTAATACAGTTTCTCATGTTGTGGTGGCCCCCAACCATAAAAATATTTTTGTTGCTACTTCATAACTGTAATTTTGCTACTGTTAATAAATTGTAATGTAAATACCTGTGTTTTCCGATGGTCTTGGGCACTACAGCAGCGGTTTTCAACCTGTGAGTCACGACCCACAGGTTGAGAACCACTATCAGGGTCACCTAAGACCATATAAGCTTTATTTAAAATGAAATAAGAGTGTATATGATCTTCAAGATTGTTTTACAAATGAAAACAACAAAATAATAACTGAGTGCATTAAGCAATATACTAGTTGCAAAGTATTACATCCATAGAATGTGTTTGTTAACCTGGAATCATTAAATCCTGTTATCTTTCATATTGATAAATGTACAGTCAAACATTTCCAAATCACAGTCACGGGAATTTCTCAATTCAATATTAAGTTCAGCAAATTTTCGGTCATTTGCAAAGAGAGAGTCTGGCCTGATTGTCCTAGCTACTGAGAAAGAAGGGAGGAAGCTGCAGCCTGCCCATTTCCAGGTCTCAGACAACTAGACTGGACTCATAGTTCCCTGCTAGATGCTGAGATGAAGTGGCTGATGGTGTCTTCTTTCCTCTTCTCTAGTCGGCATTGGCGTGGGCCAGAGCTTCTGCTCGCTGCCTGAATTTTAACAGTATGCTGATCCTGTTTCCCATGTGTCGGAATCTGCTCTCCTTCCTGAGGGGCACCTGCTCAGTGAGTCCCAACCACTCATAGGTCAATTTTTACATTAAAGAAGGTGACTTAGAACACTGAAATGGGGCAAAAAAGTGAATTAGGGTAAAGTGTCAAAGAACAATAGTTTCTTTTCTGAATAGCAGTACATCTTGTGTTTCCTTTAGGGTATTCTTCTGAACATCAGTTTATAAAGTTTTTCAATTAAACTAAATTTATAGGGGGGGAAAGCAAACACATCACAGGGTTTTTAGGAAAAAAATGAGAAATAGGATGGGAAATGACTATAGTGTAAAATGTAACTCTCTTAATTTTCACAACCACTCTGAAGTATGCATCATTTATGATTTATAAATAAAGACTTATAGATAAAAAAAAGACGCTGGACTGTTAGTTGGTCAGCCAACACCCAGGCCTTAGGAATGGAAGCCAGAAGTCTCCTTTAGTAGCTAAGGGTATAGACAAGGGTGGGTGAGTATTAGCATCTCTGTGTAAGACGTGTTGATTATGGATTGGTGAATTTCATAAAGCTGCTTGGGAGAAATCTGACCTCTATCACTTTGTAGTTTTGCAGGCGTACTCTGAGAAAGCAACTGGATCACAACCTCACCTTCCATAAGCTGGTGGCATATATGATCTGCCTACACACAGGTAACTGAGGCAAACCATGAAACTATAGGCTTCTGGGCATTCAGAGTTGTTTCCTACATCCATGCATATGCTAGTAGTCATTCAAAAAATAGGTATATTACACCCGGCATTATTTGCCAGGTACTGTTTTAGGCCTATTTTCATGGAACTCACATTCTATTCTTTTGGGAACAGAGTGAGTATGAATAAAATGTCTTGGGTCTCTCTACAATAAAGGTTTATTGGGCACCTTCTGTAGACTTGGCATTCTGCTAGACACTATATACAGTATTCTCCTTTTCTAGTGGGGTATGCCTGCCATGATGCTCCTGGGACACTTCTCACAATTCTTTTCATCTTTGCACTTAGCTATTCACATCATTGCACACCTGTTTAACTTTGAACGATACAGCAGAAGCCGACAGGCCACAGATGGATCCCTTGCTTCTGTTCTCTCCAGCCTATCTCATGAAGAAAAAGAGGGGGATTCTTGGCTAAATCCCATGCAGTCCCCAAACATGGTGAGTTGACTCAATGGCAAAGCATCTGGGCTTTGGTCAAAAACAGAAAAGAATGGTATCCTAGGTGGATATTGTGTCAGGCTGACATTTCTCCTTTCATAGACAGTGATATATATGACACTCACCAGCATTCCTGGTTTCACTGGAGTGATCACCACAATAGTTCTGGTTCTCATGGTGACTTCATCTATGGAGTTTATCCGGAGAAGTTATTTTGAGGTCTTCTGGTATACACATCATATTTTTATCATTTACTTCATCGGCTTAGGAATTCATGGCATTGGGTAAGGTCCTCAGACTCCTTTCTCATGCTCTAGCCCCTGACCTTGCACAATTCATTGCCTAAACTGTCCTTCTTCATCTATTTCAGTGGAATTGTCCGGGGTCAAACAGAAGAAAGCATAAAGGAGAATCATCCTCAGAGGTGTGCAGAGTTTTTTGAGAAGTGGGATGATCATGATTTCCATTGCAAGAGTCCCCAATTTGAAGGGAACTCCGCTGAGGTAAAAACCCTATGGACGAGGATAGACTCTTGTTAGGAGCTGTTATTTGTATTGTTATTATTACCATTATTAGTTCAACCAATATATCCACAAAATTCCTACTATCAAGGAACTCCAATATCACTGGTAACAGGCTAGGGGATTAGCATTAGCAGAGCACCCTGAAGAGGAATTATTAACCGTTATTACATGTTGTGAAACCCTCTCCAAAGGCAATAATGATAGCCCATGTTATTATTAGTGTTTACCATGGGCCAGATTTGATGTGTAATATGGATGATCCCATTTATGCATAGCAATAGCCTATGAAGTAAGTACTTCTTCTGTCTCCATTTTGAGACAAAAGGACTAGAATTCACCGAGATGAAGAAAACTGTAAAGCTCTCACAGTAAGTAACTAACTAGTGGAGCTGGAATTCAAGTCCAGGCATTTCAGACTCTAAAGATTGTGTTCTGAACAACTATACTATCCCAAAACTTAGCTGTAAAATCCCAGTCAATGTTTTTTTGGGGCAAGAAAAAGCATTCTTTTTTTTTTTTTTTAAGCTTTATTGAAATACTAGAAGTCTGGTGTACAAATTTGTGTATGGGTGGGGTCTGGCTGGCCCACTCTGATGGAGGTCCATTGGCTGGGCCGGCAGGGTGGAGGGCCCTTAGGCAGTTGGCCCACCAGATCCACCCTGATTGGGGGGGGCAATTGGGGGTGGGACCAGCCAGGGGGAGGGGCTGCGGGAAGTTGATTGGCTAGCCCTGCCCCCAATAGGAGTGTTAGGGGCTAATTGCGGGCTGGTGGGGAGGGGAGGCGATTGGAGCCCAGATCAGGCTGGTTGGCTGCTGCTGTGCGTGTCATAGCCACCAGTCATTCTGGTCGTTCCATCATTCTGGTTGCTTGATATATATATTTGACAAATAAAATTATATATATTCAAAGTGTACAATGTGGATGAATGTTATACATATACTTTGTGAAATGATTACTGCAATGAGGTTAATTAACACATCCACCACTTCACATATTTACCATTATTTTGTGGTGAGAATGCTTAAGATCTACTCTCTTAGTAAATTTCAAGTACACTATACAATATTATTAACTATAGTCACCATAATGTACATTAGATCCCCAGAACTTATTCATTTTATAACCAAAGGTTTGTACCCTTTGACCAACATTCCCCATTCCAGACCCCTCACTCCCACCATCAGCCCCTGGTTAACCACTTTCCTAATCTCTTTATGAGTTCAACGATTTTTAAAAAGCATTCTTAAGATTGGTTTTCATTAGTGTTATAAGAATATGCTTAGAAATTATTGTTAGATAGTGATGATGAAGAAATTGGGTTCCAGGGAACTCCAGGTGTGCTTCAGTGTAATTATGTGGATATTATAGCTTACTTTGGTTTGCTCATAAAATATGCTAGATTGAAAAAATAAATGGAAGGGAACAGTTAATTTATGGTGCCTCAAAATGCTCTGAGGATGATTAAAGCTTTTAAATCAGATGCAGAATGTAGAGCAATAGTTCAGTCCTCATCTAGAAAGGGAAAATACCTAAAGAAATTGGTATTTTATATTGGGGGCAGGATAAAGCATTCTTTTTTTAAAAAGCTTTATTGAAATACTAGAGGCCTGAATGCTTTTTGCTGCCTCCAGTATAAAAATACCTAAAGCTGGCATTTAAAGTCAATGTGGAAAAGATAATAAAAGTGCTCAATATATTTTTAGGTTATTAGGATAGTCATCTAGGGTGAAAAAGCTGTATCTTAATTCCACACTTTACATTAAAATATGGATCAAGAATGCATGGATCAATAATGTAAATGTTAAAAAAAAAAGAAATCACAGAAGCACCCTAAGGCCATATGGAAATTTTTTCTAATACTGGAATATTAATAAAGATATTCTCTGAATAAGATTTACAAAAATCTCAAAGCCAGAAAAGGAAACATAATAAATTTGGATAAATATATATTCAAATTTATTATCCTTTATAATATAATAGAGGCCCAGCTCACAATTGAAATCGCGCGAGAAGGTGCCCTGCCTCTGGCCATGTGAGGAGGCACCCCAGGGGCCGCCGTGGGAGTCAGGCCTGGCTGGTGCCGTGGGCGGCCAGGACCTGTGCGCCTGGCTCCTGTCCCAGGCTCCCGCTGCCCCCCTGCCTGTATCCACTCGGGGGCTGCCGGAGCCAGTGTGACAGCTTGGCCAGCCCCAGGCCCCTCTGCCCCCTGCCTGTGTCTGCTCCGGGCTGCTGGGGCTGCTGCACCGGCTTGGGCAGGCCCCTGTCTCGTCTCCATCTCCTCTCTGGGCCTCACCTGCACACACAGCCTCCTCCTGTAATGACCGTTATGGTGTCCTGGCCTAATTTGTGTATTACCTCATAAAGATAGATTATATATATATATATATATATATATATATATATATATACACACACACACACACACACACACACACAATTTCCTGTAGCCCAAAAAAACCCATTATAAATAATAAAGACAGGTAACAAATTACTAAGTAGGAAAGTATTTACAACTTATAGACCATAAACTAATTTCCTAATTAATAAATGACTCCTACAAATTAATGAGAAAAAGCCTAACAACTTGATAAAAAAGATATAGAAGATTAAAGAAATGATAATATGTGTTAATCTTAAATGTATTAAATTTTGGTAAATGTTTTTTTCATAGGAGAAGAAATGAATTACATTAAGATACTTTAAAAACAAACAGATCAGCAAAGATACAAAAGTCTGCTCATGTGCTGTGTTAGCAATGCTCCCACACATTGCTGGTGAGAGTGTGCACCTATACAACTGTTTGTAAGGGTGATTTGGCATTATTTATCAAATTTTAAAATTCTACCTCCAGGAGTTTTTTTCTAAAAATATACATGTATTAGGTTATTCATTGTAGCAGTGCTGGATAGAACAAAATACTGGAAATAATTGCCCATCAATAAAGGACTAGTTAAATCATGGGACTTTCCTATAATTATGGGAGTTTTTGGTAGCCGTTAAAGAGAAAGAAGCAGCTCTATAGGTACTAAAATGAAGAAGTCTCTAAGATTTTTAAATGAACCCTGGGTGCTGTATATATCCAGGTTGCGGGTATATACAAGTTGCCCAAGATGCGGGTTTGATCCCCAGTGCATACCAGAGGTAACTCATAGATGTTTCTGTCTCACTTTGATGTTTCTCTCTCCCTCTCGCTTCCTTTCTTTCTAAAATCAAATACACACACACACTCAGGTGGGGACTGAAAAATTTAAAAAATTTAAAGATGTGAAATGAAAACAATATCAGGGCAGTGTGTATAGTCTGCTACCATTTGCATTTTAAAGTAATATTATCACTTAAATGCATATTCTCCAGAAGGATTTACAAAATAGTAACATTGATTGTCTGCCTCTGGAGAGATGGGGAACAGGGATGGAAGGGAGATTTGTACTTTTGAATTTTGTGCACTCTACATGTTACTTACATGTATTACTTATTAAAAATAATTTTAAAAGGACATCCCTGCCATACGTTAACAGCACACTTAATTTTAAAAGTTATAGGAACTTGGAAGCTATAACCAGAGACCTTCTGTATTATTTAAGAAGCCCTTAAAAACAGAAACCTATAAAAGCTTGATCAGCTCCTTACTAGTTAAGGCAGCTAATCCCGATTTCACATTGCACACCAACATCTATCTTTTCCCCATATATTACCTGAGATAAGGTATATTTGGCCTATTTGGAGGGATACTTAAAACTCAACGGTTGCTTGATTGGTTACATAAAATACCCCAAGGGAGAGAATACCAATTTTGTTATCTATTTTAATATATTGGTTTGTTTCTTTCATAAACATTTAAAAAATACTGTCTACACATTCTCCCCATTTAAGAATTATAAAAAGAAGTCACGTTTATTGTAGAAAGTTTGGAAAATGTAAAAACATATTTAGAGGAAAATAAAAATTTCATAGAGATCTACCACTTAGATGTAATAATTTTTCCCCTTCATCTATATCAGTGTTTCCCAAACTTTTGACATATGTGTACCCCTTCTATAATTTTCATAACACTGTCAAAAAAAATGAATGTATTTTAATAACAATAAAAATATATTTCTTTTTTCTTTTTTTGGTATATACACAAAATAATAACAAACGAAAAATAAAATTATTCATAATAAAATATAAGTAAAAGTTATATTATAAATAACATTTATCTGCACACCGGACCATCTCACGCCTCACAAGACTGTCTTGACTTGACTCATGAGAACGTAGAATTAGGCGCAGCTAAGCACGGTGCAGTGCATATCCCCACCAAACTCCAGTGCAACGCGTACCCCCACCAAACTCTTCCTGTAGCTCTGGGGGTACGCGTGCCACACTTTGGGAAACACTGATCTATATCATTGGGTGTTTTCCTCTGTTGTCAAATCGATTTTTAAAAAGTTGTACAGTATACCAGTTTTTTTTTCTAGATGGTCATTTTTAATGACCTTGAGGGCATTATGCTTATTGAAATAAGTTAGACAACGGTAAATACCATGTGATCTCACTTATATGTGGAACCTAATTTAAAAAAAAACTGAGCTCATACAGAGGAGAGATTGGAGGTTGCCAGATGCAGGAGATGAGCCGTGGGTAAATGTGTGAACATGGTTAGCAGGTACAAACTTCCAGTTAGAAATAAAGAAGTCCTGGGGCCGGAACCGGTTTGGCTCAGTGGATAGAGCGTCGGCCTGCGGACTGAAGGGTCCCGGGTTCGATTCCGGTCAAGGGCATGTACCTTGGTTGCGGGCACATCCCCAGTAGGGGGTGTGCAGGAGGCAGCTGGTCGATGATTCTCTGTCATCGATGTTTCTAACTCTCTATCCCTCTCTCTTCCTCTCTGTAAAAAATCAATAAAATTAAAAAAAAGAAGTCCTGGGGATGTAATGTACAGCGTGGTAACTAAAGTTAATAATACTGTATTGCATGTTTCCAAGTTGCTAATAGAGCAGATCTTTAAAGTCCTCATAATAAAAAAACCATACACAACTTTTGTAACTATGTAAGGTGATGAAAGTTAACTAGACTTACTGTGATAATCGTTTTGCAATATATACAAATATGGAATCATTATGTTGTACACCTAAAACTAATATAATATATGTCAATCATATTTCAATACAATGAGAAATTAAAAATAGTTTGGTATTGATAAAAATCTGTACGGTATATCATTTTTGTTATTTTTTCTTAGTAAATACTGTGGCCATTACTATACTTGTATATTTATTGCACATGTGAATGTGCCCATTCCCCTGCATTCCAGTAAATGGTGGGCATTATTGTTTAAAGCAGTTTTCAATTTGAGGGGCTCAAATGCTATTTAGTTTTATTATTGATTTCTCTGATTAGTTTTAAGGCCAAAACATTTCCCACATTGTTGATAGTCATTTCTTAATTTTCCCCCCCAGTTTTTCTGAATTCAGTTGGGGATTTTTCCCAAATAAGAAGTAGCATCAAATTGTATAATGCCCACTCTCAGGTTCACTAGCTCCATCTCTGCCATTTTCTCCCCAGAGAGACCTACGGAAGTTATTTGCCTGAAACAGCATAGAAACCTCATTGCACACAGTTCTGATGTATTACACTTGAATAATTGTGCAAGAGAGGACATGACTTAGCATTACTAGAAAATGCATTTCTGGTAGCTCCTGTACATATGGAAGCAACTTGCTACATTTAAAATGATTTCAGGGATTAAAAGGCTGCTTTAAAAACAAATTATAAGTGTATATCTTATATCACATGATCTCACGCATCTAGGGGAAATAATGAACATAAACTGATGAACAAAAACAGACCCGGAGACAGGGAATCATCGATCAGGCTGTCAAACCTCAGAGGGAAGGTGGGGGAAGGTAGGAGGAAGGGGAAGAGATCAACCAAAGGACTTGTGTGCATGCACATGGGCCTAGCCAGTGGCCATGGACAACAGGGGGTGGGGGAATATGTGGGGAGGGGTTTGGGATGGGAATGGGGGCATGAGGACAATTATGTGATACCATAATCAATAAAGAAAATTTTAAAAAATATCAGGAAAAAACAAACAAACAAACAGGTAGACAAGATAAAAAGTATAATACCAGCTCTGTTGGCTTTGCTCAGTGGTTAGAGCATCAGCCCAGAGACCAAAGGGTCATGGGTTCAATTCCCAGTCAAGGGCATGTACCTTGGTGGCAGTTCCATCCCCAACCCTGAACAGGATGTGTGCAGCAACCAATTGATGTGTCTCTCATATTGATGCTTCTCTCTCTCCTCCACCTCTTCCCTCCCTTCCACTCTCTCTAGAAATCAATGGAAAAAATATCCTCTGGTGATTAAAAAAGAAAAAACTATATTACCATGTTAGGTGTTTTGAGCACCTGAGAAAATAGGTTTTATGCATTGTTACCAATAGTGTCAGCCACTTACTTTCCCTTTTGTGTTAGTTTTCTGTTGTTGTTAATCCTCTCCTGAGGATTTTTTCCATTGACGAGAGAGAGAGAGAGAGAGAGAGAGAGAGAGAGAGAGAGAGAGAGAGAGAAAGTGCTCCAACTGGAGCCGGGGATTGAATCTTCAACCCAGGTATGTGCACTTAACTGGGGAATCAAACCTGCGACACTTCGGTGCGTGGGGCCAATGCTCTAACCACTGAACTTATCTGCCAGGGCAGTTTTTTGTTGTTATTGTTGTTATTAATCCTCACCTGAGGATATTTTTCCACTGATTTTTAAAGAGAGTAGAAGGGAGGAGAGACATAGAGAGAAAAAATGTGAGAGACACACTGATTTGTTGCCTCCCACTGGAGCATGTCTGCAGGCCGACACTCTGTCCGCTGAGCCAAACTGGCGAGGGCTTGTTTTGTTCTTTATCATCTGCTTCAATTTCACATCCACCTTCTCTGTGGGTTTTTCAGATTGGGCAAGCTATCCTGGAAAACAGTCTTAGATTCTGAAAACTAAGTTACATATAAGTGGTGTCCCCCAAAATGTATACACACTTTAACAGCTGACTACTCAATTTCCTTTTAACTGTCGAAAATGAACTATATGTTAACAAATACTGACTTTATAAATGTATAAAAATATATACGCTTTGGAGGGGCCACACTGTATTCACCATATACTAGCACTTTCTGGGCTTTTCTTTTGCTTCCTGGTGAGACCTGTAAAATTTCAGGAAGTGATCTGTTTTATGAGTAACAGATTAGCAGAAAAACTGCTATAGTTTATTCCATTCCATCTGTGTTCTCAAGATTTTGTGAAATTAGTGGCTTAATAATGATACACAGCAGAGAACTCAGTAAATATTTATTGAGTGAAGGAATGGACTGCTATACAAATAAATCCTAAAGAAGAGATTAATGTGTAACCTTATTCTGTACTCTGTTTCTGTGCAGTCTTGGAAGTGGATCCTTGTACCAGGTGTTCTTTATATCTTTGAAAGGATCCTCCGATTTTATCGCTCCCAGCAACAGGTTATGATTACCAAGGTAAAGCATATTCACTTTCATCTTCCCTATTATAGGAATAAATTGCCATGTTGTTAAACAATCTTGGGGTAACATACTTCAGTTCCGTCAGTGCTGCACAGAACTATGGGAAGAGGGGTTTAGCAGAAATCATCAACATGGGTCTATGTCGGAGGCTGCAAACAGGCAACCTGTGCCAGACGTTTTGTTTGGCTCACACACTCATTGTTTAGAAATTTGAATTAGTAGCTAACACTTAAGACTCTGGATGGAGGCTTTTACATTAAAAATTGCATTTCTGGCTTCTTTTGAAGAATCAGGCAACCTCACAACGCTGTCAGTTCCATAGTGTAGCCATTGCCTGAACTAAGTAACTGCTATTCCCTTCAGAAAGCATTTGTGCTAACAGTTCGCCACTGTCACCAGCCCTTCAGCTTTATTAACTTACTTTATCTACCTGTTCCTGTCACCATTTGAAATTGCCTCCTTTGGTCTCTCTGCCTCATTCATAGGTTGTCATGCACCCATCCAAAGTTTTGGAATTGCAGATGATCAAGCGTGGCTTCAGCATGGAAGTGGGACAGTATATTTTTGTTAACTGCCCCTCAATCTCCTACCTGGAGTGGCATCCCTTTACTCTGACCTCTGCTCCAGAGGAAGACTTCTTCTCCATTCATATCCGAGCAGCAGGGGACTGGACAGAAAATCTCATAAAGGCTTTTGAACAACAGCACTCACCAATTCCCAAGTAGGTCCTAGAGAGCTGCAGAGACCCAGACCAGGATGCAGACAGGCAAATATGAGAATACAGTTCCTCACTGAGCCTTGTTTGGTACAATAGAAAATAATAATAATAATAATAATAATAATAAAAACAGGCTGGGATCATCCATGGAGCTGCTATGTCTCTGGGAGGGTGTTTGAGGTTGGGGATGGAGGTGAGACTTCACTTGCCTATTGCCTGCTGTCTTCTGCCAGGATTGAGGTGGATGGTCCCTTTGGCACTGCCAGTGAGGATGTTTTTCAGTATGAAGTGGCTATGTTAATTGGAGCAGGAATTGGGGTCACCCCCTTTGCTTCCATTTTGAAGTCCATCTGGTACAAATTCCGGCATGCAGATCATCACCTCAAAACACAAAAGGTACACTCCCTAATACCACCTTTCCTCTGGCCTGGGCCTGACAGGTCCATTACTTTCATGGGCTAAGCTCTTTACAATTGATGAGAGAGCACCCCTCCCTGGAGTCATGAGAGCAAGTGATCACTTCTCTCAGCCAAGGCATTTGCTTCTACAGATTGACCATAAGAATAAGGTCATTTTCAATTTGGAGTTTAAAATTACCTTGAGCTGAAACCGGTTTGGCTCAGTGGTAGAGCGTCGGTCTGCGGACTGAAGGGTCCCGGGTTTGATTCCGGTCAAGGGCATGTACCTTGGTTGCGGGCACATCCCTGGTGGGGGGTGTGCAAGAGGCAGCTGGTCGATGTTTCTCTCTCATCGATGTTTCTAGCTCTCTATCTCTCTCCCTTCCTCTCTGTAAAATATCAATAAAAAAATATATTTAAAATTACCTTGAGACAAAAATGACATTGGCGGGTGGCCTTTCTCCGTAAGGGAAGTTGTTAGGACTCCGCACATTTGAGCTGCCTAAGGTCTGCTGTTCTGTAGAGGTGATTTCTCAGGTCACCGTAAACTTGATCAACAAATATACACTATATCTACCTAATCATGTCACCACAATGCACATTGTAAAAGGCATTTCATAAGGCTAATTCTCTCTTGGTGATTCTAGATATACTTCTACTGGATCTGCAGGGAGACAGGCGCCTTTGCCTGGTTCAATGACCTGTTGGCTTCCCTGGAACAGGAGATGGAGGAAATAGGCAAAGTTGGGTTTCTAAACTTCCATCTCTTCCTCACCGGATGGGACAGCAATATCGTGAGTTCAAACAATACACTAATTCCCACGTTGTATGCATGCTGAATGTCAGACAAAAGAAGTGTGTGCTGATTGGAAATGATTTTTGTGTGTGTCCTATCTATTCTCACGCTCACATTCAAGTTTAAAAGTGACCGAAGGAAAAGACAGCTATCAGGACCTTCTTTTTCTAACTTTTTATTTCTCTAACTCCAGGCTGGTCATGCAGCATTAAACTTTGACAAAGCCACAGACATCCTGACAGGTCTGAAACACAAAACTTTCTTTGGGAGACCTATGTGGGATAAAGAGTTTTCTACAATAGCTACCATCCACCCCAAGTAAGTGTATTCTCCTCTCATTAGTTGAGTTTACAGACTTAGAGTTTTAAAAAGGCATTATGGTATGTTGAATATTCTTGGGAAAAAGACCTCTGGGACAGAAACTATTTGCATCATTCCTAGATTCTTGCTTAAAACTGAGGAAATTCCAGCTGGGGTTTCAGCCAAATAAGGATCATGATCTCGTAATTGATGAGAATGTTTGCTGCACCACAACCTCCCATTCAAATAGTGAGGCTAGCCAAAACCGGTTTGGCTCAGTGGTAGAGCGTCGGCCTGCGGACTGAAAGGTCCCGGGTTGGATTCCGGTCAGGGGCATGTACATTGGTTAAGGGCACATCCCAGTAGGGGGTGTGCAAGAGGCAGCTGGCTGATGTTTCTCTCTCATCGACGTTTCTAGCTCTCTATCTCTCTCCCTTCCTCTCTGTAAAAAAATCAATAAAAATATTAAAAAACAAACAAAAAAAAACAAATAGTGAGGCTAGGAGACTTAACTAGTGCTCTAAGCTTAGAGTTATTGCAGATTACAACCTCAAATTGTATACTTAAGTTATAGCACTAGTTAAGTATACAATTTTACCTATACGTTCCCAAAAATTCTAGTTTAGCGCTTCTTAGTTGGGATTCAGGAATCTGTAGTTCAACAACTCCACCAGGTGATTCTCATCATGAGAGAAGTTTGGGAAACACCGTGTTAGATAAATTCCAGGAACAGTTGGCAGGTGAACATCAATTCAATTCCACAAATGGCTTTAATGGCAGCTGTTTTTCATTTAAACCTTAAAACAATCTTATAAGGTGGGTACTATTTTTATCACCATTTTATAGGGTTGGGGCAAATACTGAAACACGGAGAGGTTAAGAAACTTGCCTACAGTCAAAGCCACAGAGCTGGGATTTTAACCCAGGCTGCCTGGCGCACTAGTCTAGCTAGCACTTAGCTACTGCAGGCACTACAGCTGAACATGTGAATAGAATAGGCACGGCTGAGTACCTGGTGTGATAAGGGCTGAAAGCTCATTTGGAGCTTATAAGAATAAAAAGTGAGAAAACTACTATGAAGAATGTGAGAAGGGTGTCAACAACTGAATTTCTACGCAGAGTTGTCAGTAGCAGAGAGCTCCTCATTTCTCCATTCTAACAACATTGCAGCCTTTATTACAGTCTAACCAACTATTCTTTTCTTGCAGGTCTGTGGTGGGAGTCTTTTTATGTGGTCCTCAGGCTTTGGAAAAGTGCTTGCGTAAATGTTGTCACCAATACTCCAGTCTGGATCCTAGGAAAACTCAATTCTATTTCAACAAAGAAAATTTCTGACTTAAAGAAATAAGGACCATTATCTGCATTTAGTCTCTCTTTTGTATCTTCAACAACGTACTTGGTCTGGGCAGACATTTAAGGACAAGAGCGTGACTCTCTGGCATTCTTCTTTTGGTTGGATTCAGTTTTGTTTTCTGAACTTAACGACAAGCGCTGGCGAAGATGTGCAGAAAAGTTCACTGCTGGTGGGAATGCAGACTGGTACAGCCACTATGGAAACAGTATGGAGTTTCCTCAAAAAACTAAAAATGGAACTGCCATTTCACCCACTTGTGGGAATATATCCCAAGAATCCTGAATCACCGATTAGAAAGAATGCATGCACCCCTATGTTCATAAGCAGCACTATTTACAATAGCTAAGATCTGGAAACAGCCCAAGTGCTCAGTAGATGAGTGGATAAAGAAGCTATGGTACATTTACCCAACGGAACACTATGCAGCTATAAAAAACATCTTACCCTTTGAGATAGCATGGAGGGACCTGGAAAGTATTATCCTAAGTGAAATAAGCCAGACAGAGAAAGACAAGTATCACATGATCCCACTTCTATGTGGAATCTAATGAACAAAATAAACTGACAAACAAAATAGATCTAGAGGCATGGAAGCATTGAAAAGACTGACAAATCTCAGAAGGAAGGGGGTGGTAAGAGATTAACTGAAGCACTTATATGTATATATGCATTGTCCTTGGACAGACAATAGTACTATGAAGGCCTGAGGGTAGGGATGGGGGGGGGGGCAGAAACAGTGGAAGAGGTCAATGAGGGAAGGGAACTTTTGTAATATTTTTAATAAAGATAATTTTTTAAAAAGGAACCTAAGGACTTCAGAAGTCACAATAATTGCAAAGTCCATGGAGTCTTTCTTCAGAAAATAGCCATAAATTATTTTAGAATGCTATGACTACAGCAAGGCCTGATAGCAGAGGTGGATAACAATTTAATCCCAGGTGATTTTGTTGATTGCAAGTGTTACTTTCACCTAAACTTTGGGTCATATTCTCCCCTCCCTCCCACCATCAAAAAAAATAAAATAAAATCGAAGTAGGGTGCTTTTTAAAAATAAAATTTTATTTAAGAATGACAAAACACAATAAGCATAAATAAAACATAAAATTACCAAGATCCCCATTTCTATATACATTATGAACATTCTTACTGTTATTTTAAACCATGGTCTTATCCAGTGTGAGCAGCTATTTATGCTATATTTATTTTTGCTTGTAAAAAAAAAAAGGATTTTCTTCTTTGCTTAATGAAGATATCATATATATTTTGTTACTTTATCTGGGTTCTCCATTTGGGGAAGAAAATCTTAGAAGTATGCTAATCATAACTGAAATTGTATAACTGAGAGTCAGTCGTTAGCTTGCATTGCTCTGTTGGAAATAATTGCAAACACTTGAATTTGACCTTAGGACAATTTAGCAACAGGGCTCTTTATTGCCATTTTTATTAAGGGAGTTTATTAATCTCTAGTTTTAAGAAATGATAATTTAGAATTTTGATAACATTTTTTTTTCTCCTACATAACTTACTCATTAGGGAATCATTCCAATAATGACATAAGCCAAATGCCTTTTTTTCCTGTCAAAATGCTTTTTATTTCTTCCATCCTCCTGACTCTGGGATGTTAGTAGTAACAGTCAATCAATAGAAGGAAAGACCAGGGCCCTTAAGAGGTAAAAACCCCACACTTCTTTGTGCCCAAAGACAATTCAATCCATCAGATTTAAAAGACTGTTTCTACTAAATTAGCATTATAGCACCTATTTCTTTCTTTTTTAGGTGACAAAAATGTATAAATGATTGTTTCTAATTATCCAGAAACCTATATAACTTATAAGTTGAAGTATTAGTAAGACCGATTTTTCAGTCACTAGTCTGAACAAAATAAAGGTAAGTTCAGAACTCAGGGTAGTGAATTATGTTTTATGTATTAATTGGACATTAGTAAAAAGTACTAATGGATGTTTCTATAGGAATAGATTAGGGTACCCTTACTGTTGCCAGCTTCCTGGATTTCAGCTGTCTAAATTTAATAGGGCTTTAGAAACATGCACAATGTAACCTTGCCAATATGGTTGTTATTAGACAGCTGCTGACCAAATGATAGTTTGGTTTTCATCAATGAGTTTGGTTTGGAACCTTAGTATTCCTTGAATATCTGATGAGGTCCTAATGAGAGGCTTTACTCTTGATCTCAATGTTTATTGTATTGACACTTCCAAGTTTTGACTGCTGGAAAAATCAACATATCAAGGTCTAAGAACGGTCACCAACCAGTGGTCTGTGGACTGCTAGTGGTCCATGAGGTCCGAAAGATTGGCGACCGTTGGTCTAGAATATTCATGAAAGTAGGCAGAAAAGGTAATGATAATAGTAAATCTTATATATAATCAACATCCAAGCCCAATTTGGGGCTATGCATGACACCTAGAAATCCCCTAAATTGTTTTGAGCAAGTTTTTCTTCTTAGGTTGTAATATGAAGTATCTTATTCAGCAAACTCTTGTAGTAAATGTTTATATATCAGAGTAGAAAATCCCTCAATTTCAATGTCTCTCAAAAAGTTGATTATCTTTGCATTTTTTTGCTTGATATATAAGCAATATGCTATTACATTCTCTAAGCCTATTGCAGGCTTTGATTCATTTGACCATAATCCTAATCTGGGGGTAGGATTCTGAGAATATAAATAGGCTCAAGTAGTTCCAATGGAACTTTACTAATTATTAAGGCACCTCATAACCTCTTGAGGCTGGCCTGATAGAGAGAAATAATGTTCCTCCTTAATGCTACTATGAGAGAAGGAACAGTAGGCTGAAAGAGCCATAAATCAGAGCTAGGGCACTAATTATGCTCAGATCCATCTGCAAGGAAGCAGGTAGGGGAGACAACCATATCTATCTGCTTGCACTTTACATTTGGTCCTCTTAAAATAAATAGGAATGTAAAAGTTTTAAGATTTCCGGTTTTAATTTCCCAGAATAAATCTGGTTACAGGGTAGGCCTATAGGTTAGTGACTATCTAAAAGGTAGGATGAAATACATTTTGTGCATTTGATTGCTGATCAGTTTTTATTTTATCTTGAACATGTGAAAAATTAGTGGATTTTGTAACTTTCATGGTTGACTACCTAGACTGAAGGGTTTTAGAACAGATAAGGAAATATCCAGTCTCATGTGTTGACACGAACCAGTGGCTAATACATTTTTGTCTTACCTCTTAACTCTGCATGTGAATAGATCTACTATTGACAAAAAATGCATTTTGATACTTGGATTTTTATAAACTAAATACACTAGTCTGCTAGGCTCTTTGCTTTGTTGGCCTTTTAATCATTTTATAGCTCTAAGCATATGTTATTTTCTTCCTGTAGACTCAGAAGTTCTAACAAGTTCTCAAAGGGCAAATCTTATTATTCCCACAGGAGGCAGACTAAGTAGAAACTAAGTTTCAGAACACTTTGTTTCCGATAAATTCTCAAATAGAATAAAGAAGAATAAATGGTAAACTTAAGAAGAAAAACAGAGCTATGGCAATATAACTTTGAAGTACAATATCGCAGTAAAGGTTGAAAATACATCTAAAGTTTCACCCTTGGTATTCAGCTTTTTAAAGCAAAAAGTTCATGTGTATCAATTTGCAGTATACTAAAACTGCTCCACGTTTATTTCAAGTCACAGAAAATACACAAACTAAGACAACAGAATGATCTAGTTTTGTTCTGAGAGAGGTGATGGGAATCCTCCACCTGGCACCAATTTGAGTCATTCAAGGGTTAGGATGTAGAAGTCATCTTTTTGCAACATTTCAACAAAGTTATGGAATTATTTTCCATATTTGTTGCCAGTTATTTTTGAAAACCTGTAAGGAAAAGTTGGGAGAAAGCCATTAGAATTGGAGACAAAGTTATCTTCTCCAAACACCAGGGGAAAAAATTTAAAAGTTGAGGAGGGAGACTATGCACAAGAGCAAAACATCAGGGGCAGATTCTTAAGGTGTCTGCCTCCTGCCTCTCAAAAGTAATCATCCTTTACAGCAGGGCTTCTCAACCTCAGCACCACTGACATTAGGGGCCATATAAGTCTGTTATGGGGAGATGTCCTGCACATTTAGAAGCAACTCTGGTTTCTACCAGTGAATGCCAGTAGCATCATCCCTCCAAAACTATGACAACCAAAAATGTCTTCAGATATTTCAAAATGTCCTGTAGGTGGCAAAATTGCCTGTGGTTGAGAAATGGTGTTTTAATGGCAATGGTATATAAGCGTGTCAGTGATAGCAGAGGTGGATCACAGGTAGTGAGGGACACAATGGAGGGAGAGCCAATACTTTGGCTACAGCATATAAACATTAAAACCTTGCCTGTGTAAATTACACAGAGAAAGATTAAAAGTGGTGGCAGAGTAGGAGGATGCTGCATGGACATGCTTCTAGGAACAAGCTAGAATTACAACTGAAATATAGAAAGGCTTTCTGAACTCACAGGAGAGAACCCTGATACCCAAGGACCGAAGGTAGAGACCGCACAGTCTGGTAGGAGGAGCGGAGTTGCGAAAGGGCTGGTTGGGCAACCACAGACAGCAACTGAAGTAGTGGAGAGATATCTCGGCTATGGAGGGTTGCCACTGAGGACTCTGGGATCCGATCCTGAAGCTGGGCTCCCCAGGAGAAAGCAACAAACTGAGGAGGGTACCCACATAACATCTAGCTGTGAAGAAAAATCAGTGGGGTGCTATCTGCCAGGGAGTGGCAGCTGAAAGTTTGGGAACCCTCTTAAAGGGCCAACACACAAAAATTCCCTCTGGAGCCACCTACCTTGTGCTCTGGAAGAGGGAGGGTGAAGTGGACTGGAGCTATGAGAGCAGAACCCAGGACTGGGGACTTGGGGGAAAGAGCTCAGAAGGCAGACACCCCAAGTTTCCTGGGCTGTCATTCCCTCACACAGCAGAGGACATCTTTCACACATAGACATCTGCCTTGGGGGTGGGGGGTGGGGGGGAGACAGTTGACACACCCTATTGGAAACACTTTGCCCTGAAGCCACTTAAGAGATTAAAAATAACAATTGGCCTCCAGGCAAAAACAACTGCCCCACAGTGTGGAAAAAAACACACAAACTCTCACCACACTTCAGCCTCAGGATGATTGCCTGGGGGCAATTCAAGTTGGAATCCTATTACCGTATTTGCCCGCGTATAAGACAATTTTTTGGCCCTGAAAAATATGCCTCCAAGTGGGGGGTAGTCTTATACGGTGAGTATATAACAAACTCTGTATTTTGAGTGGAAATGTTAGGGGGTCATCTTATACGCCCAGTCTTTTATATGCCGGCAAATACGGTATTTTTCAGGGCCAAAAAATCGTCTTATACGCCGGCAAATACGGTAGTCTGTAGACAGAGTAGGTCTCTGTAGGCTTTGAGTCTTTCCCTGATCCAATTAGTCAGAAACAACCTTTAACACTGTCCTGCATTAGAGGTTGAGAGGTGTAGAGGATCTACCTAATACATAGTCACAAACTGAAACAGACAACCAAAATGAAGAAACAAAGAACCCCCAAATGAAAGAACTAGTGAATTCTCCAGAAGAGATAAATGAAGCAACGATAAGAAATTTATCTGAAACAGAGTTCAGAGTAATTATGTTAAAAATACTCAACATTATGAAAGAAGATATGGTAACTATGAAAAAAACAGTCTGAGATAAAAATTACATAACACAAATAAAGAACACATTGGAAAGAATACACAGCAGATTAGGGGAAGCTAAGGATCAAATCAGTGAATTAGAAGACAGAGTTGAAAATATCACTTAGAGAACCAAAAAGAAAAAAACAATTAAAAAACAGGATAGCCTAAGGGAGCTGTGGGACAATGTGAAACATAACAATATTAGAATAGTAGTTGTGCCAGAAGAGGCAGAAAGGCAGAAAGGAATAGAGAAGGTGTTTGAAGAAATAATGTTAGAAAACTTACCTAACCTGGTAAAGGAAAAAGTGGTACCAGTTCAGGAGGCATAGAGAACCCCAAACAAGAACTCAGACCCACACTCAGACACATCATAATTAAAATGTCAAAAGCTAAAGACAACAGGAGAATCTTAAAGGCAGCAAGAAAAAAGAAAACTGTTACCTACAAAGGAGTTCCCACAAGGCTGACACTTGGTTTATCATCAGAAACTCTACAGGCCAAAGGGGAATGGCATGAAGTACATAAGGTAATGGAAAGCAAGGATCTGAGACCAAGATTACTATATCCAGCAAGGCTACCATTCAAAATAGATGGTCAAATAAAGAGCTTCCCAGACGAAAAAAGGCAAAAAGAGTTCACCACCACAAAGCCAGCATTACAAGAAATGCTAAAGGGAATGCTGTAAGGGATTGCTGAGAAGAAGAAACACAGAGAGAAAAACCTAGCCATACAGAATTAAAATGGCTATATATAAGTACATCTCAGCAATAACTCTAAATGTAAATGGATTAAATGATCCAATCAAAAGGTATAGGGTAGTTGAGTAGATATAAAAACATGACCCAACTATATACTATCTACAAGAGACCCAACTCAAAATAAAAGAGACACAAAGGATGAGAGTGAAGGGATGGAAAAAATATTCCCATGCAAATGGAAAAGAGAAAAAAAAAAAGCTGGAGTAGCAAAACTCACATCCAACAAAGTAGACTCTAAAAGTATCATGCTAAGCGAAATAAGCCAGTCAGAGAAAAATAAATGTCATGTGATCTCACTCATTTGAGGAATATAATGAACAACATAAACTGATTAACAAAAATAGAGCCAAAGGGGAGAAAGTATTCTAGAATATATTAGAAGTAACCCTGTTATTTGCAGATTTTTAATATTTCCTAAACTTTTATGATATCATACTATGTTAATAAAGTTTTGGTGATATTATTATACTTAAAATCCTTTTATTCTTAAAATATTAATGTTTATTGCATGTAATATTACTTTATGTAAGGTCATTTGTCTTGGAGTTTATTGCATGTAACATCATATTTAAAATAGTTTTTCTAGAGATATGTTTATCGTATAACATTATATTTAAGATCATTTTTCCTGAAATATTAAGGTTTATTGTATGTAACATTATTATATTTGAAATTCTTCTTGAAATAAAAAAAACCTGAAAAAATAATAAAAGGTGTTTGGGGAGATGTAGAGAAATTGGAATCCTATGCACACTGATAGCGGGATGTAAAATGGTACACCGCTATGGAAAGCCATCTGGCATTTTCTTAGAAGGTTAAGTGTCGAGTTCCTGTATGACTCAGAAATTCCTTTCCTAGGTATAAACCCAAGATAAGTGAAAATATATGCTCACTAGTGCATGAATTTTTTTATACACAAATGTTCTTAGTAGCACTATTCATAATAGCCAAAAAGTAGAATTCAATGTCCATCAACTGATGAATGACTAATTAAAATGTAGTATATCCATACAATGGATTATTATCTGACAATAAAAATAAGTACTGATATGTGCTACAAGATGGATAAACCTTGAAACATTATACAAATGACAGAAGCCAGTAAAAAAAGATAACATATTGAATAATTCTATTTATATGAAATGTCCATAGTAAGCAAATCTATAGTAACAGAAAATGGATTAGTGGTTGATTATAGCTGGGGGAAGAAATATCTGGGTACAGGGGGTGATAACTAAAGAGTATGGAATTTCTTTTTGGGGTGATGAAAAGTCTTAAAATTGATTGTGGTAATGATTACAATTTATGACTATACTAAAAAACCATTGAATTTTAAGCTTTAAGTAGGTAATTTGTATGGTATGTGAATTATATCTCAGTCACATATATTTAACCTGTGGTCTCCCTGGATTGAGCTATCAGGGGAGCATGAGTAAAGGAGAAGAGGAAACAGGATCAATTGTCTAAGATTTGATCATGTTGAAGCTGGTACCTGGAAGTTTATTATTCTAGTCTCCCTACTTTTGTATATGTTTAAATTTTATATATTTAAAATAAATTTAAATAAATAAAGCAATAAGACAAAAATAATAAACTGCATAAAACTATATGCATGCAACATGCACATACACACAAATCAACATAGGTTTTAAAAAATAGTAAAATTGAGTAAGGTCTGTAGTCTAGTTAGCAGTAATGTGCCAATGCTGAATTCGTGGTTTTGTACTGCAGACCAAAAAGCTGGAAGGATACATAAGGTACTATTTTTCTAACTTCCTGTGAATTTACAATTATCTCTATAATAAAGAGCATCTGTGAACCAGCAGTGACTGCAGAGGGGGCTTTGAATCAGGCCCAGAAAGGGACCTGAAGAGAGAAGCAGGGGCTGATCTGTACTGTCTGAGGCAGCTTTTGACCAGCACTTGCCTCTCTCTTTCCCTGAGCCTGGCCAGCAGCCTTGCCTCCATTTCTCTTCAAGCCTCCATCGGGGCTGCTATCAGCCCTGCCATTCTGATCAGGCCCTGTTGATAGGCTCAGAGATGCTGACTGGCATAGAAACTGGCCAATCAGAGCCAAATCTGTGTCAACTGTGAGGAACCAATGGCTGCCTAGGAGGTGGGGCTTTTGATGCTGACTGGCATAGAAACTGATCAATTAGAACCAAACTGGCCAGAAGAGGAGGGCAGTTGGGGGCAAGATCAGGCTGGCAGGGGAGAGCAGTTGGGGGTGAGATCAGGCCAGCAGGAGAGGGCAGTTGGGACGAGATCAGACCAGCAAGGGAGGGCAGTTAGGGGATATCAGGCAGACAGGCAGGCAGGTGAGTGGTTAGGAGCCAGCGGTCCCAGATTGTGAGAGGGATGTCCGACTGCCGGTTTGGGCCCAATCCTGATCTGGCCTAAACCTAAACTGGCAGTCAGACACCTCAAAAGGGGTCCCCAATTGGAGAGGGTGCAGGCTGGGCTGAGGGAACCACTCCCTCTGTGCACAAATTTTGTGCTCCGGGCCGCTAGTCCTATATAATAAAAGCCCAATATACAAATCAATTGAATAGTGGAATGACAGTTCAGCAGGACCTGGAGAGAAGGTGGTACCAGGCCAGCCAAAGTGTGTGCCAGTGAGTAGAGGGAGGGGACAGTGATTGGTGGTGACTGGTGGTGGAGGGGTGAGAGGGGGAATGGAGCTGGCTGCTATGTAACCAGTGTTGTCTCCCAATCAGCTCGCTGGTCACCTCCCACTGGCCTAAGCTGTCAGTCAGATATCCTCTGAGGGCTCCTGGACTGCGAGAGGGCATAGGCTGGGCTCAAACCCCCCCCTCCCCCCGAGTGCACGAATTTCCATGCACCAGGTCTCTACTTTAAAAATAAAAGGTAAAAAACAACAAAAAACCTTGTCCTGTGGTTTATGTGCAAGGCTTTGAATTGTAATATCTCATAAGTGAGAATACATAATGAAAGAATTTTCAGAAACATATCTACCTCCATTACCCCAAAATAATAATTTCCTCACATTATAGGGAATGCCTTCTCTGGCATAAATAAATTAGGAAAAATAAAAGAGAGGAAGTCCTTTTTATCTGTTCCTCTGAATACAATACTCTATACTTTTACTAAAATACACACACACACACACACACACACACACACACACTAAATAAAGTACTACTCTGGCCAGTGTGTGCTCAGTGCTTAGAGTGTCATCTCTGGAACCAAAGGGTCACTGGTTCCATACCCAGTTAAGGGCATGTATCTGAATTGCAGGTTTGATCCCCAGCCTCAAATGGGGCATATGCAGGAGGCAATCGATTGACGTGTGTTTCTCGCTCTCACATCAATGTTTTTTTCTCTTTCTTCTACTCTAAAAATCAATGGGAAACTAGTCTTAGATGAGGATTAACAAATAAATAAATAAATAAAATGAAAATTAAAAAAAGAAAGTACTGGTCATACCAAAAGCCTAGCTAGCCATTCATCTATGACAGATATAATGTTTATTTCCAGTCCAGATATTTTAATGACATTATAAATATGATTAAAATACAATGTATTTAGCAAAGTCTGCTAATTAGTGTAAATGAGTTCACTATTATATGATGATACATGGTGAAATTATAATATGAAGGGGTAAAAAGTAGAAATTCAAACTGTGATATCCCAGCTGATATTGGGATGTGAATTTTAAACGTTTTAGAAAACAGAATTAGTTATGAAATAGAAGTTGTTGGGGAAATTTTTTTAAAGGAAAACCAATACATGTAATCGAGTTAGGTCACATGGTTATGATCCCTTTTACCTGACTGATGAGCAAGAAAAATAAGGGTAGCAATGTACAGCCTCTCTCAAATGTATAGGGACTGATGGTGATGGTGGACATTCACTACCTTAGTTATGTGCTGTAACAGTTCAGTCTCTAAGTATTTAATATAAAATAAATACTGGAAACTAAAACATTTATACATTTTACTGAAATGCTTTGTATTTTTCCCATTTTGACGGGACAGTTTGGAATAAAATAACACAACTGATTCTGGAAGGATACATTCCAAACTATATTTAAAAGTTATGCCTGGAAATCGAGATGAAGAAAGCAGAGCTTTTTATCCTGAATTTTTTATATTTCCGTATTTGATTAATTTGGTTAAATTCATTGCATGTTACTTTTGCCATTAGGAAATAAAAGTTAAAAAAGATTACAACTAGTTTAATAGCTGAACAAATGCTCTGTAGCTTTCTGTTGTCCTGATAGGGGCTGACCTATTGAAGGGTGAAGAGAATCTTGCCAAGAGGCGTGCAGGCTGCAGAGAATCTTGAAATCAGGAGAGTCTTGTTGCTTAGGGTTGCAGTATATACCCCAAATGCACAAGGATTTTGCCCGGCTCATGCCAGGTAAGACTGCTCACCTTTCAAGGTGCTCCAGTGGACTTCTGTATTTGTTCCTTTAAGATCAGAATGCTCTGCCTCTGTTCAGGAGGCAGCATGGCAATCTGGTCTGCAGTCAGTTGAAGAACTTGCATGATCAAAGCAGCCTGTGAAGAGAAAAAGAAAGGTAGTGAGTTTTAATGATGGCAGTTAAAAAAAACACACCACAAAACACCACCCACTTTGGTAAAAAAGAAAGGATATTTCACACATAGAAAACAGCCCTCCACAAACCAACCCAAACCAAATAAACAAAAAATAACAGCAGCAGCTGGTGAGAAAAAGCATAATGAAAAGCACAAACACAACAATATATAAGATTAGAAGACTCAAAACAGACATCTTTGGAACCCAAAGTTCTTGCAGACTGAAGTGGTATCTGCGAGCCCTGGAAGTTTTCAGTTTTTCATCATTTTAAACATCTCTCCTTTTCTCAAGTTTAGCCCTTTCAGGAGACATGAGCTCCCCCCGATGGTCAAGTATAGAAATAGAAAGACACTTGTAGGGAATCCGGTAATGTTTTTTAGGGAGAAGGTAGAAAGGGGAAGAAAGAAATCTGGATTTTCAGGTCCATCTAGCCTGCACAAAAAAAACTGCTATTGGCAGATGAGTCTGAAACATAAGATAAGCTTTCATTTATATACATCCATTTAAGGATTTTAGGACTGGCCCACAAATTTTCAGGTTAACAAGATCATAAAGAGTTCCAAGAGTAAACACCACTTCCAAAGGGACTCTGAAAATTCAGGACTTGCACATGGTAACTAAAAAAAGGAGTCAAAAGAATGTGTGCACACGGAGGCAGTCAGACAGCATTACCTTCTCGTGGTCCTGTGGAGTAACTTGGTTCTGGCCAGGACTAAAGCCACCGGGCTGGCCTCCACCCTGGATATTGGCGCCCTGCATGCCTGCCCCCTGCATGACTGGGACCTACGTGCACCAAGAGAGATGAGGAAAGAGATTTTTGGAATGTCTTATATAGGCAGACAGAATCCAGTAACAGCAATGTTTAAAAATATGATCTGAATATGGACATGAGTAAGAAAAGCAAAGTAATGATTCTGAAGATCATTTCCTACTGCTGGCAATGGCAGAGGCAGGGTTTAGGCCAGGGGTGGGCAAACTTTTTGACTCGAGGGCCACAATGGGTTCTTAAACTGGACCAGAGGGCTGGAACAAAAGCAACCTGACCATGCTGGCACTCTCATCTTGGGCTGCTGGTGAAGGAGCGGAGGGGAGAGCAAGAGAACCCTCTGCTCTTTCGGTTCCACGGGCCGGATAGAACAGACGAATGGGCGGGATCCGGCCCGCGGGCCGTAGTGTGCCCATGGCTGGTTTAGGCAGAGATCAATTAGCATGTTAGACACATTTGCTTACAACAGCTCCACCATCAACAAATATGACATAGCACAACTGGATACCATCAGGTCAAACAAAATTCAGCCACACAAGCACAGAGTTAACAGAGCATCCTGGAAAGTAGTGTTCAGTGGAAAAAGAAATGAAAGCTGACAGATTTTAGAGATAATGGATGCTGGTCCACTGGGGAAGCTACATTCACAGGGATACCATACATATCATACATAGGTTGTTCATCCCAAAGGGCCCTATCCCACAAGTCAGGCAGAGGCGATCCTAACGGCAGAGGCAGAAAGGAGACGGGAAGGCCTCTGGGAAGAAGACGGATATTATTAACCCAACATTTGTGGGTTTGTTGTTTTTTTGGTAACTTTCTAGAGAATATGCAGCAGATGCTAAATGCACACCAAGAAATATGACTGACCCAAATTAAAAGAACAAAGTGCAGTTATAACATATTTATTGATATTTAAGATCTTTGAAGACTACCAGAACCCAGGAATAGGCCTCAGAGCACCTAGAATAACTGTTAAATAACCCCTATGCTGAAGTTATGTTCACATTCAGGCATTCACCCAGAGCTTAGGTACTCTTATTAAACATAAATTGTTAACAAACTTGTTATCTGCTTTCCCAGCAGATTAGAAGCAGCCAAGCATAACAGAAATGAGGATAGACCGTTAGCAGCAGATACAATGACAGCAATATGAGGAGCCAGGTGACAGCCTGACGGTGAAGGAAACTAGAAACCAAACAGGAAATAACTCTACTTTCCATTGCAGCATGTACAATAATGGATACATTTAATGGTGACCTTGAGTAGTCAAAATGATAAAAATAAGTTTTTGTATTTTGTTTAAGAAAGGAAGGAAGTATAATATACATAAAGTTACTTTTCATTTGACAGTTAAAAATTTGGTAGAATAGTTCTATTATCTACAACATTCATTTACATACATTAACTCACTAGACACTAGAGAGATGAAGCATTAGTATAACTATACAGCTTGCTAAAATATTACTACTTCCTGGTTTTTATCTATGCTGAATCTGCAGATGGGTCTGAACTTTCATCATCTTTTATGGACCTGAAACATCTCTAAGAAAAACCTTTTTGAAGCTTCAGTCAATACTAATTTAAAGTACTGTAATGTGATTTAATCATTCACTAATTGCTATTTAAAGTTTCCAGGAGTATTCCAGGCAGACAAATAATAATATGAGTAATAACACATCTAGGTTTGCCTAAGACAGTCCCTGTTTATGCTTTTGTCAGAGTAAATACTAATAGCACTCTCACTCTCAAATGTGTCCCTGTTTGATGAGAAGTTATATAACCCCTCTAGCAATAATAATCCTTTTACCGATGAGTTTCCAACTTATGTGCAATGGAGGTAATTTTAAAATCTGATTTAAAATGGTCAGTCAAAGATATACTGTTAAGTAAAAAACAAGGCACAGAACAGCGAAAGGAAAAAAAATATGTATATTCATATTTGAAAAAAAATAAGAATATATATTATTTGCTAGAAAGATAGATTAAAAATCTAATAAAAGCAATTATCTATAGGAGATGGGGGTCACAGTACGGGGGAAGAATTGAGTTCCTATTGTTTATCTATTATATATGAGTGAATGTATTTTACATATTTGATTATATGTGTACACATTGACTCAAATCATTTTTTAAAAAGTTAGAACATCAATTTTTTATTTTCTCTACCTCAGATCTAATTAGCTTTATAAAATCTACTAAAGGAAACTATATAAGCTTAATATTACAGAATGATGATTTCAACAACTAGCAGAGATAAAGGAGCAAGACATCATCTAGAAAGTCTTCCAACCACTATTTTCAGTGTCTTTCTCCACAGAATTATCGACAGAATTATCTAAAAACATCATGTAGTTATTTGCTGTCTGTCTCCCCAACTAGAATGTAAGCCCATTAGGGATTTCTTTTTTTCTCACTGCTATATCCTGATTACCTATAGTGCTCTTAGGTACATAGTAGGTGGTCAATAAATATTTACTGAATGACTGAATACATAAAACCATTATTATGAGGCTACTGACCACAGAGAGCACAATAATTGAGGTCCATGAACATATTTTTAAAAAATACAACTTGAAAAACAAGAGATTACAGTTTTCTTTTACACATATCAAAAACAACATACTCATATTTCATTTTAAAGAGGGGGGTAGCTGAAAACGGTTTGGCTCAGTGGATAGAGCGTCGGCCTGCGGACTGAAGGGTCCTGGGTTCGACTCTGGTCAAGGGCATGTACCTTGGTTGCGGGCATATCCCCAGTGGGGGGTGTGCGGGGTGTGCAGGAGGCAGCTGGTCGATGACTCTCATCGATGTTTCTAACTCTCTATCTCTCTCCCTTCCTCTCTGTTAAGAAATCAATAAAATATATTTTAAAAAAATAGAGGGGGGTAGACACACATATATATATATATATACACAACAAGAAGGTAACAGGATAGAGTGGTAAAGTGGTAAAAATAGGGGATTCTATTCTTTGCTCTGCCACTTTTTAGCTGTGTGAATTTAGACAAGTGACCTGAATTCTTGGGTTTCAGTTTCTAAACCTACAAAATGAGAGAACTGGATGACTGACATGTTCCATTTCAGCTCTGACATTCTCTCTCTCTCTCCGTCTCTCTCTCCATTCTCTCTCTCTCTCATACACGCACTCACATAGGAGGGGAGGCCACAGAAGCATATGAAAGGGAAAAGAGAGATAGAACTACATAGAGAAAGGAGGAAGACACATATAGGAAAAAGAAGGGATAGGGGCTAGAGAGAGATGAAGGTTCTAGCACAGGGTGGGCAAACTTTTTGACTCGAGGGCCACAATGGGTTCTTAAACTGGACTGGAGGGCCGGAACAAAAGCAACCTGACCATGCTGGCACTCTCATCTTGGGCTGCTGGGGAAGGAGCGGAGGGGAGAACAAGGAGAACCCTCTGCTCTTTCGGCTCGGTGGGCCGGATACAACAGCCGAATGGGCCGGATCCGGCCTGCGGGCCGTAGTTTGCCCACGACTGTTCTAGCATATAAATTCAGGGAAGAAAAACACCATCACACAACCAACTGGGGTGAAGAGGGAGGAGATGACAACACACAGACAATCAAAGACAAACACATATTCTCATAGCTGGAGAGAGACAAAAAGAAAGCAGAGGTAAAAATTCAGTTCCACAGGTTTTAAGCTGAGCATTAATAAACTGCCTTTCATACTGTTCACTTAGGCTATGCAATGAAAGAAAAAACATGTTTTTGCAAACTGAAAATGATCTAAATGACCACTAGGAACTCTTCCTATACTCTAGTGCAGTGGCTCTCAGGGTTGTACATTAGAATCATTTGGGAGAAGTTTTTTAAATGACCCATGTCTAGATTGGACAGATATGATCTTAAAAATTTTTTTTTATTTAACGATTTTTAGGAAGGGAGAAAGAGAGAAGGAGGAGAGGGAGGGAGAGGGAGAGAGGTAAGGGCAGAGATAAGGGAGAGGAAAAGGAGAGGGAGATTTGTTGTTCCACTTATTATACATTCATTAGTTGATTCTTGTATGTGCCCTGACTGCAGAGTAAACCCTCAACGTTGGTGCATTGGGACAATGTTCTAATGAACTGAACTACCTGGCCAGCTCCCAGATGTACTCGTTATCTCTGCTCTGAATGGAAAAGCTCCTGAAATTGTGAGACAAGGCTCCTCTTTCGGACTATAATCCTGTTCATCAGAAATCACTATCCTAAGGGACAGAGAAACTACAGGAAGGGAGATTCTAATCTTCCTTTTCTAATAAGCTGAGAAATAGCCCAAATCAAATAAAGCAATAATAATCAGGCTCAATAATCAGTTCCAGAATAGATCAAGATTTCACACCGAAGGCAGAAGTGAATGTGTCATACATACCTGCCTGGATCCCTGGGGACCAACTGCCCCGATGTTAATTGGATTCGGACCCTGGATGCCACCAGGCATGGGGCCTCTAGGGCCAGGCACCGGGCCCCTTGGATCCATGCTTCTGGCCTCCATCACTCTGGCCTCCATCGCACGGGCCTCCATCGCACGGGCCTCCATCGCACGGGCTTCCATCGCACGGGCTTCCAATCCTCTGGCATCTAATCCTCTTGCCTCCATGGCTCGCGCCTCCATCCCCCGTGCATCCATGCCTCGGGGATCTCTTCCACCTATAAAGTAAGGCCCAAGGAAACCACTGTGTAGCTATTCACCTTTATTGCAAGAAGAATCAACAACCTAAGAAAGACAGAAATCAATTCCTCTAGCCACAGTCCCCCCTCAGCTAGAGGAGACTGCTTTCTCCTCCCCAATTTCTCAGATTTGCAGATAAAACTTAAAAATGTCTGCCAACCTTATCACCCCAGCATACTTTATCCAAGATTAGAGCCTTAGGCAGCTGGGTTTATCATCAACCCAAAACTACCAGTCAGTGTTGTGGCGTGGTCTGCTCTTACCTCTGCCATCCATGGGTGGACCCCTCTGATCTAGCATGGGTCCTCTTGGCTCTCCCATTAGAGGTCTGGGCTCGGCTAATGGCCCTCCCCTCATCTCATGTGGGGGCGGGCCACGGCTGTCATGGCCAGGGACATGGTGCATGGGTGGACCCTGATGAGGTGGTCCCAGGTAACCTCTACAGATGGAAAAAAATTATTACATTTTAAAACAGAACCCAAAAATAAAAGTATCAACCAGAAGATCAGTAAATAAAAATCAGACAAAGAACTGATATAAACACAAGTCTATGAATGCTAAGAGAATAACAACAAACAGGTTGAAGAGAAGTTAGAGATATAAATCAACATATTCTAGAATTTCATATTTGGTCAGGGTACTCATAACTAAGGAGGACTTCAAATGGATATCCATTACATACAATGAGTATGAAGTACAGTGCTGAAGAACACTGTTATCCTATGGCTTCAAATCTAGGCTCTATTACTCATTAGCTGTGTGATCTTGGGCCCATTTACTTAACTTCTCTATGCCTTGGTTTCTTCATCTATGAAATGGGACTGATATTACATCAATCTCACAGGTTTGTGTGGATTTGATGAGATGATCCAAATAAAATACTCAGAGCAGAGTCAGAGGCATAATCCCCATTAATATCAATTATTTTAGTCTCATTATTATTGCCATTATTAATATCACTACTACTAAGAAGCAATATAAGTTTTTTCGGTCTGGGTATGTATGCTAGAATTTCTAATTTCTGAAGATGGGAGTAGCCACAGTTAGTTCAAAATGACATACTCAGGTACACAGTTCTGTCCAAGGAGAAGTGCTTAGTCCTGAATAGCAGCCAACAGGCACAACTGGTACGGAAAGACTTTATTCTCAAAGCAAGGGAAAACTCTGATTCCTCTAAGCTTTTCCCTCTGTGTCATTGCTTACCTAGGCTCTACCTCTCCAGTTACAGAAAGTAAAGTGCCCCCACGTGGGTCATTTGGAGCATCTCCTAACAGACCTCGAGGAGTTGGGACGTTGGCAGGCAAGGGCCCACGCTGCATAGCTGCTCTGGGGTCTTGCATCGGCACTGACAGGGAAACAAATGGGGAGTTACTGCTGTGAAGGACACAAGGAAACAAGAAATGACTATACACCGTTGACAACATAATTTAGACACCTTAGAGTGGGTGAAACCTCACCACAGCAGACTCCTCTTGCAGTTCAAGAACAGAAGCAGGGTGTAGGCAGAATCTGTGCCATGTCAGAGGTACGGATGGAATTATATAAAGAGCAAACTGGGGAGCAACCTGCCAAGGACTAGAACTGCAACCTGAAGAAACATATACTCCTGGTTTTCCTTATAATCGACCTTAGTTCAAAAGAGAGGTAAGGTCTCGGAATATGTGAACACTGCCATGGCTCTGCAAGAACCTGCCGACTCCTTACAGACCGCTAATCCAGCCAAGCCTCCTGACACCAGTAGGGAGGGAGTACGGACCCGGACGGGTGCCTATGTCATCCCGTCTTCCGTTCTCTGCCCTGTGTGAGGAGGTCAACCTCAGGCTTGTGGCCCGACAGGAAAAAAATTAAAAACAAAAACCCAAAACACTTCCGTTTTGGGTCTGATTGTGAAGCAGCCCTTGTCCTCTCAATGTCCCACCCTGAACACACAAGCAAAAGGAAACCCACAGATACAATGGGTACCTTGAACTCGCTCAATTGATGCAGGCCCGGCGGGTCCCACGGGCGAGTGCTGTAGGGTTCCTAGGTAAGCAGTAAGTTGAAAAGGAGAAAGAGCAGACACTTAAAATAGCTTGCACATGCATGCAGAGACATACACATACAGACACTGGAGATTTATATGTGTAAGTTAAAAAGTCAAGAGTTCATTAGTTTGCCTAGGCCAGTGGTCGGCAAACTGCGGCTCGTGAGCCACATGCGGCTCTTTGGCCCCTTGAGTGTGGCTCTTCCACAAAATACCAAGTGTGGGCATGCACATACAGTGCGATTGACACTTCATGCCCCATACACAAAGTCGGTTTTCGGTCTCAAAAGAAATTTCAATCATTGTACTGTTGATATTTGGCTCTGTTAACTAATGAGTTTGCCAACCACTGGCCTAGGCTATAAAATCTTCCTAAACTATGTTAGCATCTTTGGTTCTGCTTTGATCAAACTGCTTCCAAAGCCAATACCTGTGGAACACTGATTTTATTGGGGCAGGAATAACCAGCCACTTTCCATTTTCACCTCTGCTACTATGATTCCCCCCAAATCTCCTTATGATAGCATTAGAAAAGAAAATATAAAAAGGATGGTTCTGAATTTCTATTTAGATAAAGAGCATAAACATATTTCATAAGTAAAAAATAAAATAACTTATACTGAATGTGGAAGGTAAAATTTATTCTGGAGAGGGCCATAACAGAAGTACCAAGTGGGGAATACAGTGAATGAACTTTAGACAAGAGAGAATCATTCCTCAAGAAATACACTGTCACTGCAAGTCTTTGGTTATAAACAAACACCATGACAACAGCAAACAAAGACTAACGAGATGACAAAACCACTAACATTAAACAAAGGGGGCAGAAGGCAAGAGGAAGTATCTTCTTAAACATTTCACTGTCTCCTTTCACCATTATAAATGTGCCAAAGAAATAGGAAAAGAAAGACAAACTCGGTATAAATGGGAAGATTCTTGCTTCTTCTGCTCGGTACTGAAGGAAAACCATGAAAGGAAACTCATCTCACTTTGTCTCTTTATGAAGACAGCCTTGAGATACCTTCAAAATTTGAGCCATTTTCCTTTAACTTTTGACCAGAAAAATGAAGATAACTATAGCAGGAAGGAAGATGTCTTGTGGAAGTATATATTAAAAAGCTATAGCTTGAGTTATGGCTTGGGGGAGGTAAAAGTATGACTGAAACCTTAATTCCTTTGAACTACTATAAAAATACTTAAGGCTTATATACAATCTACTGATTAGCTGAGGGGCATAGGGCACAATTGCCCAAAAGCTCAGATGAAGTATTTAGCCAAGAGCTTGCTTGTCCTACTATCAACCACGTGACAAGTTTACTAGTTGTCACTTCAGTAACCAATCCCAGTGTATATAGACAAGGAGTAAGTATATAGTTCTATTTCTTAATATTTTGCTTAAAAATAGGATTTGCTTATAGGCCATATGCTAAGAAGACGTAACTTAAGCTTCTCTATGCTTGTCCAAAGAAATTATTTTGGAAGTTAATAGAGGTGGTGTGGATTGACAAAAAGATGATTCTAGAATCAGAGACTTCAGAATCTTAGCTCTGTCATTTACTAGCTGGAAGAAAAGATGAGTGCCCCAAGTACAGTCCATGTCACTCAGATATCGGTATTTACTTACCATGTCCCCTTCAGTAAGTAATTCAAAACTCTGAGCTTCCATCTCTTCACCTGAAAACTGAAGTGCTGCTCCCTAACTTACAAGGTTGTTTATGAAAATTAAAGTGCCTGACCTATAGAATGCACTCAATTTTATTATTAGCTCCCTCTGTTTCTCACTATCTCTCCTCCTAATGTTGTCTTTAACTGAACCACTGCATTTTCTTTTTTCTTCAAACTCTAGTAAACACAGAGAATTAATGTGGAGATTTTGTAGTGCTACTGCTGTGGTATCCAGTGTTACTGCCATCAAGTAGATTTCATAGACCTTTGGTCCCCTCCCAATATTCTCTGGGGTTTCAATTTAGTTTTCTACATACTCAGCCACACATTATATACTCATTATTAAAATTCCATACTCAATCAACAGATATCCATAGAGGAAAAGTGAACATGTCAGTAGAATCATTACAGACTATCAGCAAAAGGAAATATGAAATAAATGGCAAAAAAGAATTATTTGCTTCATCATCAATTCTTGTAGAGCTGGGTTCTGAATCACTAGACAGAAAGTACAGACCAGAGGTGTCAAACTGAATTTTCTGCAATGATAGAAATTATCTATATCTGCAATATCCAGTAGTGTAACCACAGCCCCATGTGGCTATTTAGCAGTTTAATATGGAACTGAATTTTAGATTGTACATAATTTCAATTTCATTTAAACCACTTTAATACTCAAATATGTTACAGTATATGTGGGTGATGACTGCCACATTGCCATCTTATGCAGATATAGAACATTTCCAAGCCCAGTCCACATTAATCAGATATTACTACCTATTTACCTTGTGCTCGTTCCATGGGCACTGGTCCGCCTCCTGGCATTCCAACCTGGGCCGGCATCCCTCCTAGAACATAAGGGGCAAGAAAGAAAACACAAGTTAGAATAGTGGGGAAACAATTAACAAATATCCTTTTTCTGCCTCACAGACAGAAACCTCCAAAGGGAGGTAACTACCAACAAACAACGCAGTTATATAGAAGACGGAAATTTGTTAAACTTCAGTGACAGAAAAGTGAATTAAATCTCCATTAGGAGGCATGCAACAGGCAGCCAATTAATGGTTCTCTCTCTCTCCCTTCCTCTCGGAAATCAATAAAAAATATTTTTTAAAAGAAGATTTACCCTGCCATGCATGTGCAACCAAGAGGCAACCAATCGATGTGTCTTTCTCAATCGATGTTTCTCTCTCTCTCTCCCTCCTTCCGCCCCCTCCAACTCTTTCTAAAAAAATAAAAATAAATAAATGGGAAAAAATATCTTCAAGTGAAAATTAACTACTTAAAACCAACAAAAGATTTTAAAAATTTTTTACATTTATTGATTTTTTACAGAGAGGAAGATAGAGGCATAGAGTTAGAAATATCGATGAGAGAACCATCGATCAGCTGCCTCTTGCACACCCCCTACTGGGGATATGCCTGCAACTAAGGTACATGCCCTTGACCGGAATCGTACCCAGGACCTTTCAGTCCGCAGACCGAAGCTCTACCATTGAGCCAAACCGGTTTCGGCAAAACCAACAAAAGATTTACGCTGTTTTGCAAAACTGGTAAATGTCTCGAACATTCACACAAATGAAAATCTGTTTACGGTCATCAGAATGCAAAACCCAAGTCTGATATTTGTAAACAAAAAGGTCCTTTGCCCTGTTTATATGTTTGTCCTATATCTTCCAGAAATTCAGAAATGAAGTTACTGAGTAAATTATGGGCACTGTATTTTGTTTTGTTAAGAACTTTACCAAGAGCCCTGGCCTGGTGGCTCAGTTGGTTGGAGCATAGTCCTATGCACTGAAGGGTCTCAGGTTTGATTCCCGGTCAGGGCACCTACCTGGGTTGCAGGTTTGACCCCCTGATCAGGGTCATATGGGAGACAACCCATCAATATTTCTCTCTCACATCAATGATTTTTCTCTCACTCCTTAAAGTTAATAGAAACATATTCTCGGGTGAGGATTAAAGACAAACAAACAAACAGAACTTTATCAAGAGTGTCTCCATTTCAAAAAATCATATGACTGATGTGAACAGTACTCGTGGTATTTGAATTGTCAGAAAGACATACCTGTATCTGTCTACATTTGTAGCTTTGACATTCATGATATAGGTGCAAGCATTTGACTACTACTACTTCTAGTATAGCTTTGCCTAAATAATTGTATATTAAAAATATTTTGTTATAAATTAATATATTTTAACTTATCCTTTATGTTATGGTTAGGACATTAAACTGATTTTTAAAAAAAATCATGTTAGGTAGGTTTTTGCATTTCATTTCAGGATACCAAAGAGTCACTGTAATGTATCCATTAGGAAGAGGGGCCAAGGGGTCTAATAGAACTGAGAACCACTGGTCTATTCCAACCAGTATGATTAACAGTATGGTAACTGCTATACAAAAAATAATCATCTACCACAAGTCCTTGTGTGGTCCTTTCCACATAGAAATTCTTCTCTTTTCCTCAAAAGAACAACATATGCTGTAAGTGGAGAAAATAGACAAGCTGAACTATTTTCAGTCATTAGTACTTACCTAAAATATCAAGTACATTTCACATACTCTTATTCCATTTAACATACCAGGCATCAAAGAGCCATGGATAAAAAACCTGAACTGGTGCTAGGCCAAGCCCTGCTATTAAGTGTGATTCTGAACAAGTAATTTGATGAAATTAATGTATCCAGGCTTCCTCATGTAACGTGAAGGAGTTGGCCTAAACCAGTGTGGTTCTTAGAATATAGTACTCATACAAGTAGCATCAGCATCACCAGGGACTTGTCAGAACTGCAAATAGATATTTAGGGCCCTACCTCAGACCTGCTGAATTAAGAGTTTGGGGGTGGGGACCAGCGATTTGTGTTTTAATACGCTTTTTTTGGGATTCTACTTCAAACTAAGTTTGAGAATCACAGGTCAAATTTATTTCAGAGCTGTCATACAGCCCTAACATTTTATGATTTATTCAGACCACTCACCAAATTGATACAAAGATAACTATCTGAAGAAAGTGTAGGCAGAAAGAATTATAGGCATCATTTCTCATGTTATAAATTATCACATAATAGCATTTTTGTTGTATGCACCTGCTTCCCAGAAGTGGAATTGGTGGGTCATAGTGTATATGAATCTTTAATATAAGACTTTCTTAAAACGTGGAAAAATTTCACATTTCCAACAGCAATGTAATTAATGATACCACATTCCCCATCAAGAGTATCATCTCTGCTGAAACTGGTTTGGCTCAGTGGATAGAGCGCAAGCCTGCGGACTGAAAGGTCCCAGGTCTGATTCCGGTCAAGGGCATGTGCCTTGGTTGCGGGCACATCCCCAGTAGGGGGTGTGCAAGAGGAAGCTGATTGATGATTCTCTCTCTATCCCTCTCTCTTCCTCTCTATAAAAAAATCAATAAAATATATTTTTTAAAAAGAGTGTTATCTCTCTTTGAAACTTTTGCTGGTTGGATGGGTTTAAGTAAAGCAAAATCCTGCTATTTAATTTGCAACCCCCTGACTTTAAATGAATTTGTTCTTATTGCCATTTGGATTTGCTCTTCTATGAAGTGCCTAGTCATTTTCTTTGTCTACTTTCCAAGTAGGTTATTCTCCCTTCTCATGAACGGTCAAAGAACTTTGTAAGGGTACCTCAAAAATCTTAATAGAGTTTTAAGTTTTAATAACTTCCCAAGTATAAATGCTATATACTCACCAAAAATATCGCTCGAAAATTCATTTACTCTTAACATCAACTTTTATACTTATCAATTCCCTCTTCTTGATATCTTTTTTTTTTAAAATATTTTTCTAATTCTTTAAAACTAGGACTTAGGAGTCATTTATTCTTTAATAATATAAGTATTTAAGAATATTCATTTCCTTTAAGTACCACTTTTATTATTTCCCATAGTTTTTTTATATGAAGTATACTTATTTTTGTCTTTTAGATAATTTATAAATTTCTACTTTTTTCTTTAATTCAATAATTATCTAGAGTATGTTCAGTAAAAATTTTTTCAGTCACAATTTAATTTACTTATTTCTAGTTTTATTGGTTATAATTAGAGAACACAGTCTGTAAAATCTCTGTATTTTAAAATTTATTTTTATTTTATGGCTAAGTACATGGCCAAGTTGTTTTTTTTTCCTTTACTGTGCCATGGTCATTTGGGGATGGGGATTGTGTGCATTCTCCAGTCAAAAGATATAAGGCACCCTCTATATATTTTATCAAGCTTATTGATTCCATTATTTTATCCCTTAATTTAACATCCTTACTTGTTTTTTGTCCACTAACACAATGCTACTCAAAGTGTGGTCCACAGACAATGCCAATCCACACTCTGTGTTAACAGTTCATGACAATGTACAGTAAGCACAGAAATGGAGAGCAATCACTTAGAACCCTTTATAGCAATTTGACATTGCTGTGATATCTGAGTGCATGGTCATCACACTCGGCTCAGCGTATTTGGATGATTTTCAACTCATGTAATGAGCTGCATATGTCATGGCTTGTATACTTGTCAGGTGTAGTAGGACCGACCATATTACAACTATTTTAAGGTAAATTATGCACCTACAATTCATAAATATATAAAATACAGGATCTAGCCGAAACTGGTTTGGCTCAGTGGATAGAGCATCAACCTGCAGACTGAAGGGTCCCAGGTTCGATTTCGGTCAAGGGCATGTACCTTGGTTGCGGGCACATCTTCAGTGCGGCAGGAGGGGGTGGGGGCGCAGGAGGCAGCTGATGGATGTTTCTCTCTCATTGATGTTTCTAACTATCTCTCTCCCTTCCTCTCTGTTAAAAATCAATAAAATATATATTTTTAAAAATACAGGATCTGTTTTTTTTTTTCTCACTAAAAGATAACTTAAATTTAACTATAACATTATAGGATAAATGAAAATTGTGGATTGTTGAAATTTCTTTAAAAATCCCTTCTTCTCTTCTTTGTCCACTTGTCTCTGTACAAAAGAACAATTTTGATTCAAATTATCCTCCATGTAGTCAATCTAACCCAGATTAGAAAACTAAGACGGCTTAAAAAAAAAACTTTCAATATATTAATATACATTATGTGTTCATACAGGTTTTTCATATGGGAAATCTCTATTTCTTGCATACCTTTAGTTACAATTACTGAATGATGAAAAGCTACAAGTGTAACAGCAATACTCTATTATTTCCTATATATGTATACATTTTTAATGAACAAATTAAGTTTTTAAAATTCTTTTTTCCTTCTGTTCTTTGGTCTGATTATATTTATTAATTTTAGAAATAGAGGAAGAGAGAGATAGACTGAGAAACATCAATTTGCTGCTCCATTTACCTATGCATTCATTTTTTGATTCTGGTGTGTGCCGTGCCAGAGATGGAATGCACAACCTGTATCAGGAGGATGCTCTAACCAACCGAGCTACCCGGCCACGGCCTGGTCTGATTATATTTAATCAAATGGAATTTTATGTCCATATATTCTGTGTCTGTTTCCCCCCCTCCCCCATATGTTTTTACCCTAATCTAACAGTCTCTGATTTCTAATGGAAGAATTCAATCTACTCACATTTAGTAGAATAATGACTATACAAGATTTTATTCCTTCCCCCTTACTCTACTTTTATTATTACTTACTTCACAATATCATTTTACTTTTCTCTGTATTTGTTGGCTTGCTCTAGTTTCCATTCATTCCAATTTTCCTTTCATTAATTTGGAAGTTTTACTGTACTTTTCCACTTTACTGCCATTTTTCCTGATCTCATAATTAAACATATAGGATTTGTATATAAGAAATCAATTATTTCTTCCACCCTGGATATATATTTCTTAGTTGTATATTAATTTCATATCAAGATCTATTCCATTTGTAATAAAAAAACTTTAGCAAAATATCAAAACGGTGAAGACTCTAAATGCAACATACCACCGGGAGCTAAGGCGCCAGGGCCAGGTCCTGGCACAGCAGTTGGTATTTGTCCTGGTGCTGGAACTCCAGCCTGCATAGAAGCTTGCATCAAAGGAGGTGCACCATTAACATGCATGCCACCCTGACCAGGAGAGAAATCAGAGTATGTAGACATCTCAGTGGAGACTCAACACACAAAGTCTATGACCTTAAAGAACTCTTCAAGCTGACAACCCAAATATTCTACCGAATAGTCTTTTTTGTATAGCATGTATCATGCAAACTATGAACAGAAGATGCAATACACATGGAAAGCTTGGTTATAACACAGTTAAGATGGACTATATTCTAAAAGCTAAGATTGACAAGTCTTATTTGTGTGGTAAGGCTACATGTAGCGCCTATTGTTCACTTCATGACTGAGGCCTAGCAATAAGACTAAAAACAAACGCCAAGGAGAAAAAGAGGAGACTAGGATATTTTTGTAAAGAAACTGCTGGCAGTCTGCATTTTTAAGATGAAAAATTTTAAAATGTGACCACTTTTTCTCATCCCTGTCCTGAGATATAATTCTGGTTGGGGGGGGGGGGGTGTTAATTTTTTTAATGCTACATTAAAGCTCCTGGAGGGAAAGGGATTGTTTTCATCTATATATTCCCCAGAGAAAGCAGTCCCTTGGAATAGAAAGAGCTTAATAAAGAGTAAAATCTAAGTAATATTTTTAAAAATCACATATACTGTCAGAGAACACAAACAAAATTCTCAAACAGAACACTGTATTAAAACAGGTTATGAGGTCAAAAATAACCAGGTTTAGATCCTGGATATCCCACTTACAATTATGCTACTTTTGGACCAGTTAACCTCTCTGGGCCTAAAATAATTTCATTGTATTTCTGGAAAAAAAAATGTTTAATTACAGCAGGGGTTAGCAAACTATAGCCCATGAGCCAAATATGGCTTACTGGCTCATTTCAATAATAAAGTTTTACTGGAATATAACCAAATACATTTGTTTACATATTCCCTGTGGCTGATTTCACACTCCAATGGCAGAGTTGAGTAGTTAGGAAAGATTCTATGGGCTGCAAAGCCAAAAATATTTACTATTGGGCCATTTACAGATGTTTGCCGACTCCCGTCTTAAACCTTTGTATGACCTACCTAAGTGGATTGCCTCTGCCAATCTGATAGGTAAAACATATTAGATTTTTGTACTTTCTGTTTACATTTCTTTTTTTTTGAGGTTGAACACTTTTACATCCTATTTAATAAAGAGGAAATATGCTAATTGATTATCACTCCATCACAAAGATGGCTGCACCCACAGTTGAGGCCAAATTCCCATAAGGAGCCTTAACAAGCAATTAGCAGGGACCTGAGGCTACGCCCTCCCCCACCCCCATCCGGCAGGCTTGACAGGGGACCTCAGGCTGTGCCCCCCACCTGGCAGGGCCACAGCCCCTGCCCTGATGTCAGGCTGGGGTACTTCAGGCTGCACCCTGTAACCCAGTGCCAGGCCAGGGGATCTGAGGCCACACCCATGGGACTTCAATGTGAGCTTCCCGGTCTGGTGCTGAGCTAGGGGACCTCAGGCTGCTTCCCCCACCCCAGCACCAGGCTGGGGGACCTCAGGATGCGCTCCCCACTAGGTGGGGCTTGACAGGGGATTTCAGGCCATGCCCCTCACCTAGAAGGGCTTGACGGGTACCTCAAGGTGCACCCTCAGTGCTGGGTTGGGGGAACTCAGGCGGTACTCCCACTCAGTGGGGACTGACAGGGGACCTGAGGCTATCCCCGCCCCCGCCTGGCAGTGCTTGACAGGGGATCTCAGGCCATGTCCCCACCTGGCGGGGCTTGATGGGGACCTCAAGGCATTCCCCCCCCCCCCCTCCTGGCTGAGCCAGGGGACCTGAGGCTACACCCCCTGCCTGGTGGGGCTTGACAAGGGTGGGACTGGCCAGGTCTAGATATAGCCCAATTGGGGGTGGGGAGGCTGGCAGCTGGGTCTGGGTCTCACATGATTTTGAGGTGCATGTGGGTGGGTGGGGACTTGACTGTGGGTCCCATGGTGTGCCCAGACTCTGACAAGAGGAAGGTTTTCATATACATTTTACTAATTTTCTTTCATCTCTGACACTTCTATTATAAAGGGCAAATAGCAATATTAAATTATTTTCCTCTAATTAATCCCCTTTTAATGTGCATGAATTTCATGTACCAGGCCACTAGTATCATAACAAAAGGCTAATATGCAAATGGACATCACTCTGTGACACCATAGCACCTGATCAGAAGAAACTTGAAGTTGTGTGGCACTGGGCCGGGACCAGGGGACCTGAGACCATGCCCCATGCCCCATGCCTCAGGGGACCTGAGTCCGTGCCCTCCCATGCCCCGGGACTTGAGGCTGCACGCCCCCCCCCCCAGCAGGACTTGACAGGGATGGGGCCAGCTGGGTCTTGGTGTCGCCTAATGGGGGTGGGGCCGGCTGGATACTTTTACTACAGAGAAAGGGCAAATGGCAATATTAAAATATTTCCTCTAATTAATTCCCTTTTAATGTGCACAAATTTCATGCACTGGGCCACTAGTATTTAATACATATTTGTTTTTCTACTTTTGTGAACTGTTTATGTCCATTGCAAACTTTTCTACTGAGTCGTTGGTAATCTTATTACTAATTTTAGTTTTTTCTTGCATATCATGAAAAACTCCAGATATATAAATTATATGGAAAACAAAATTAACCACACAGCTTAGGAAATAAATTATATGCCCAACTGAAATCGCCCATATGGTCTTCCTTAACTGCACCATGTATCCCTTTCTTAGACAGCCACTTAAGAATTTTTATTGGTGTTTTGAAATTTTATGTAAATCATTATATACTGAACATAGTCTTTATAACTCACTCAACATATTTGGGATATATATAGAGACCTATATCCCATATTTTGGGAATGCTTCCACATTCACTTATTTCCACTTCTGCATGGTATTATGTTTTAAATTATCTGTGTTGATACCATGTATACTAGTTCATCTTAACTGCTATATAGAATTACTAGAGGCCTGGTGCACAAAATTCGTGCACAGGGGTGGGGGAGGGAGGTGAGGGGGCTATCCCTCAGCCCAGCCTTTACCCTCTCCAATCTGGGAACCTTCTCACAATCCAGGACTGCTGGCTCCCAACTGCTTGTCTGCCTGCCTTCCTGATTGCCCCTAACTGCCTGCCAGCCTGATCACCCCCTAACCACTACCATGCCAATCTGATTTATGTCTAACTGCTCCCCTGCCAGCCCATTTGCCCCCAAGTTCCCTCCTCTGATGGCCTGGTCACCCCTAAATGCCCTCCCCTGCAGGTTTGATTGCCTCCCAACTGCCCTCCCCTACTTGCCTGATCACCCATAACTGCCCTCCCTTGCAGGCCAGGTCCCTCCCAAATGCCCTCCCATGCTGGCCATCTTATGTCCACATAGGGGCAGGATCTTTGACCACATGAGGGCAGCCATATTGTCTGTTGGAGTGATGGTCAATCTGCATATTATTCTTTTATTAGGCAGGATGTTTTTGAAAGTCATTCATTGTGACAAATGTAATTTATTTAACTGTTGTAGAGTATACCATAGTTTCTTCATTCTTTTGCTGAGGTACATTTAGGATGTTTCTAATTGTTTACTATTATAGTGTGGTAATAAACATGATTAAAGATGATTAAGGACTCTTAAATAATAACCCTGTTGTCCGCATGTGTGGCAAATATTTTTCCCAATCTGTTATCTGTTTTTGGTGTTTATTTCTTTTTCTCCATAAAGAAATTTTTAGTTTTCAAATGTACTGATTTTCTATGGCTTCAGGGTTTTATGTAATACTGAGAAAGCTAAGTTTTTACTTTTTTCATTGGTAAGAATTGAGATAAGAGTGCCACTTCGTATAATCACTGTATTAAATTATACAGCATATATAAAATAACAATGTGCCAACCACAATGCTACACGTGCATAGACACACAAAATTAGCTTATAAAAAGGGTTATAGGAAGGACTTCTTTATTTTACAAACTTGGCATAAAACCTATATTCATTCAGATGCCACATAGTCTGCAACCTGGAAACTGCCTTTATGCCTGGAAATTGAAATTACCATCTCTGGTTCTTGTCCATTCTTCTTTCAATATGTTCTCCTAAAAAGAAAATGACATTCTAAGACAGATAAAAGAAATGTTAAAGAGTAAAGCCTTACCATAGGCTGGGCCCCAGGGGCCTGAGGATTCTGCGGGTTCATTGGCACACCGGCTCCTGAGGGAGGTCCAGCACTGTGGACTGGCTGAGGATTGCCTGACATCAGTGTTGGGATATTTGTCTGGCGATGCAGAATTTTCTAAAAAGCAAAAAGACAACTCTATGTGCTGTCTCTTTAACAAAGCAATCAAGTAGTTCCTTCCCTTACTCAAGGTTTATCTCAGTATTTCCATAAAAGAACCAGTAGCACTCACCAGGGCGATCTCTGGATCCACAATTCTCATCACTACTTGTGCTTGTAGCAAAGCATAAGCCAGTTGAGGGTTTTGGAGCAACATGTTCCGTGCCTCCTGGGGACTATTCTGGACACAAAGCTGAAAAGATACACAGAATCATCATCAGGTTCAATACTTATTGCTTAGAAATCAATAATGATTTAGAACTATTCACATCAGAGAAATGCAATGGTTTTTGCATAGCACACAAAATTCTATCACAGCAGGCAAGAGAAGGAAGAGGCATTTCAAATACCATAATAGAATCATTAGGAAAAAATTCACATTTTAATATCTACATCTGTTATCTATGGGCCACAAAAACCCAGTCAGATTATGTTGGTGTGTTTTGTGTATAAAAATAGAAAGCTCTTTGCACAAAATGTAAAATATACTGTGCACATATAGAATATTAAAGGTGCAAGTAATGGTGGTCAACAGCACACCTTCTACCTGAGCTCAGGGAATCATTTCCATTTACTTCATCAATAACTCTTGAAAATTTGATGTGTTTGGATTTATTCATAATTTAACGCCTCCTCCCACCTTCATCTGTTTCATCAACTCAAACATCTGCTCTGGTGGAAGACTGGCAACTGCTTTGCTAATGGACTCAGGAGCATCCTCAGGACTGATGGTCTCTCCATAAGGTGACTCAATGACAGGGGCGCCAGTGCCAAGGCCTGATCGGAAAGAAAGTACAAAAAAAGTTAAAGTGGCAAAATAAAGAGTTAAATCATTTCAAATATCTACTTTCCAGGTCTTGTATCTGACAACTTTAAATTCTCTGAAGCTGAGAAATAAATTATTTGCTAGTTTCTTATTTCTGTGGAAGAAAATGAGAGTGTATTTTCTGCTCTTAGAGCAAAGTTGGGGCTAGGGCAGCCGTGGACAAACTTTGGCCCACGGGCCGGATCCGGCCCATTCGGCTGTTCTATCCGGCCCTCGGAGCCGAAAGAGCAGAGGGTTCTCTTGCTCTCCCCTCCGCTCCTTCACCAGCAGCCCAAGATGAGAGTGCCAGCATGGTCAGGTTGCTTTTGTTCCGGCCCTCCGGTCCAGTTTAAGAACCCATGGTGGCCCTCGAGTCAAAAAGTTTGCCCACCCCTGGGCTAGGGTCATATAGGTGGACAATGTTAAACTAAATTAGGGATTGAGCATATCAATTCACTTTTAACAAGTAATTTCCGAAGCAAAAGGTTTAAACAAAAAAGATGCTAATTTCAAAATGGAATTTCTGGATCTACCACCTCATAAAAAAGCCATTAAGAATGCTGTAGTATTTCCACCAGCTACAGATCTGGCAACATAGTTACTGGCGTGGCAAACACCAAGGACTATTTAGTACTACTAATCACTTGGTGAGCCTAAATTCATCTTCAAATGGAATTAACTCCTTAACAACTGAAGGACTTCCAAAGTCAACGTTTCCTTGTTTCTCAAAGATATACACTTCCCCAGTGCAGGTACCTCAGATGGGTCAAGTAAAGAAGCTGTGTGGATAACCATTTAAGCAGATGCTAAAACATACCATAAATGGAAAATCTTCATTGTTACATCTCTACTAACTTGGATTTATACTCACTCTTCAGTTCTTCTTTGTTCTTTTCACTGGCAGCATTATCTACTCGAAGTGCTCTTCCACTGAATTCACGCCCATTCAGGTTTCTCATGGCACTAAGTGCTGTCTCTTGGTCTTGGTATTCACAAAAGCCATAACCCTTTGGCTTTCCTGTCTCCCTATCATATACCAACCTGAAGAGCAGAACCAAGTATCAGGCATAAATGTCACATACACACAGGGATCCTGCAAGCATTGCCATGTTCAAATTTGGTGAACTATAAGGCAAATAACTTTATTAGCCTGACTGCCTCACTGAAATGTTTTAAACAATGAAAAATTTTATTTTAAAATTATAATTGACACTCAGAAACATTTAAAAAAGTGAATCCCTCTCTCATTTCAGTTGACAAGATAGGACAGGTCAAAAGGATCAATAGTGAGGGGGCTTGCTCAATTTGGTGTGGTAGAAAAATTTGTACAAAATCATCAGTAAATCTTGCCATTATTTCTAAGGGCTAAATTTGTGGTAATTTTTAAGACACTCCTACCAAAAAGCAAAAGAGAATCATACCTGAAACTAACAACAGGTCCAACCTCAGAAAAGATGTCCTTCAATTGCTCTTCAGTAGCTTCATATGGAATGTTCCCCACTAAGGAACAAAATAGATAACATTAAAATTCTGAGTTTGTAACAGACATTTAGTAAGAAAATAAACAGTATTTTCTTTTACCATGTAAAATATAACAACTGGCTCAAAATACAGTGTTCCACCAATCCCAGTTCCCTGATACTCCCTTTGACAGGATTACAATTTTTGCTGACATTAATTGTAAGAGAAATAAACCACTGAGAGTAAATACAAAAGGTGTAGACACGTTTAAATGTTAGTTCACAGACTGATTAGACAAGAGTTAGATTTTCCTTAACTTATGTGAAAATACTTAGGCATTGGTATTTACCTGAAGGTCTGCAAGTCTTATCAATAACTATTAAAAGAATCTATACTGTCATTTTTAAAACCGACTCATATGTTCATATTTACACACACACCACAAAGGAGAATGACCATGGATGTAGTGGAAGATGTTTAAAATTATTCTGTACTGTTTTGCTATGGCCCTTCCAAACAGTGCTTTAAAATCACCACACATACTTAAAAACAACTTATTTCGGCAGATTACTTAGAACAGACTGGATCCTCCTTAAGATTTCTTTGAGGAGGTCTTACTCGTTCATACATTCATCCACCTTAAGACGCCAGGGGGCCCCTACCACTATCGACGAACTAAAAATGAAAGAGGCTTTAAGCACAGAATGAAAGTCCTTATAAGAGGGTGGGAAGTGGACTCAAGTGTCTATAACATCAGCACAATATGTTCTAAAATAGGAGATTAAAAGTAACGTGGGACCGTTGCTAAGCGCCCTCGCTTCTAAAAAATAATTGAAGCTAGAAAATCAATGAAAGGAGAAACACATAGAAGCTGAACGCTAGTTTAACTTCCTTAATCACATCGTGGAAAGGCTGCTAAACCTCGGGAGAAGTGGAACATCATTTTACTCACGAGTCCATCATGTTGGCCGCCCCACAAGAAAGGCAGGTAGAGCTGTACCCCTGACCTATCACAGGTTCCCAACGCGATTCAAGAGGTGCAGGGGGCGTTCCTTGCTGCTCCCTGCCTCTTTCTGTCCCTCCCCGATGGTTGGCAACACCTCATTCCCCTTACCGAACACCGAACGTAGAGAACGATCTACCGCCGGGTCTCTCGCATTCAAACCCGCCATCGTTCTCTCCCGTGGCTTCCGTTGGCCCGGGCACACTTCCTACTGAGCGCGAGCCTAACAACCAACACACTTCCGTCCAGTGAACCGGAAACGCCTGAGCGGGACTGACGCAGGGCACCTCCCCTGGCGTCATTGCGTCAGGGGAGGCGTGCCTTACGTCTTCCTTAGTAACCTCTTGGTCCGCGCTGCAGACCGAGGATAATTCCCTTCTGAGCCTATTCAGGCATTTCTGGGAGAATAGAATCTTTAATTATCCATTTTTTTGTAGGCTAATACAAGTAATTGTTGACCACAATAATAATTGCAGCAGCGGCGTTACCAAGGTAACAGGGAAGTCATTTCCTAACAAGGGAGGCACTTAGGTTTTAATTAAGCCCTCTCAGTGGAGGGAAGTGATTGGTCCCGCCCCAGTGCGTGCAAATGATTGGTGAAAACTGTGAGTGTACCGAGGAAGGAAGAGTGGAGGTAGCCTGGAAGAATGAGAGAATGAGGGGCATTCAGTATCAGAGCCTTAACACATAGGTGGGAAGGTAAAGAGAAAACAGACCCCTGTTTATTCTTGTCTAGCCCTTGGGCTCTGTGTGCTGAATGGTGGTGATGGGGAGGAGTGGCTGAAAGGTTGCCTTATGAGATACCTTGCTTGGGAGCAGGGCAAAGACTTAGGTGGTCAACTTAATAAGAGGAAGATTTCCCTTGATCTTTGGTAATGGCATGGTGACCTCTTGTTGCTGATGAGGACTGCTTCTAAGCCAAGCATTGGGGAAAATTGAGTAAGGAAAGGAAATCTGATTCTTTTTCTTAGAACCTTTAGACAGGCTTGCCTGTCTAAAACTTTTGTCTATTTGGGTGCATGTTCTGTTTCAGAACCGGAACTCTGGGAGGCTATTGTTTGGCATGTGCAAGCTAGGGTTTAGCAAAATAAAGGTGGATATCAATGGACAGCAGTTAAACTCCAAAAGTGTGCTGCTGGGAATGAAAATAATGGTATCAGGTTGGGGTAAACAGGATGACAATGATTAAAAAGCTAATATTTGTGAAGGGCCAAATAGATTACAAAGCTTTTCTATATAGATCTTACTTGACTCTCACAATTCCTGGGAGATAGCTTTAGTATGGTACTTTTTTTATTCTAGTAAAATATCCATAAGATAAAATTGAAAATTTCAACTTTTAAGTGTATAATATAGCAACTAGTTATATTCACATTGTGCAACCATCATCACTGTCTCCAGAATTTTTTATTTTTCCAAACTGAAATTCCATACATATTGAATACTAATTTCCCATTTTCCCTTAAACCCATCCCCTGGCATTCACCATTCTATTTTCTGTCTGTTATGAACTTGACTACTATAGATACCTCATATAAGTGGAATCATCACACTATTTTTCCTCTTGTGACTGGTTTATTTCACTTTAGCATAATGTCTTCAAGGTTAATCCATGTTGTAACATGTGTCAGAATTGTCTTCCTTTTTAAGGCTAAATAATAAATATATCATTGTAGGTGTATACCACATTTTGTTTATTCACCCATTGAGGGACACTTGGGTTGCTTCTACCTTTTGGCTCTTGTGAATAATACTGCTATGAATATGGCTGTAAAAATATTGATTTGAGTCCCTACTTTCAGTTCTTTTAGGTATATACAAATAAGTGGAATTGCTATATCACATGGCAATTCTATATTTAACTGTTAAGGAAACCTCAATACCATTTATGATAGCTATAGCACCATTTTTCTTTTTTTCCCCAATTTTTAAAATTAAGGTATTATATGTGTACATATCTTACCATTACCCCCTCCCCACCTCCCATTCATGCCCTCCCTCCCCAGAGTTCTGTGTTCGTTGGTTGTATTCATGCATACCAGTCCTTCGGTTGTTCTCTTATCTTCCCCTAGGTCTCCTTCCCCTCCCTGCTGTCATTTGACAATCTGCTTGTTTTATGGTGATTATCTCAGGATCACATGAATAGAATCCGCTCCTCATTTGGCAGTCTGCTTGTTTTATGGTGACTATCTCAGGACCACACGAATAGAGTCCACTCCTCCTCTGGTTCTCACCGCCCCTCCCCCTGAGACCCACTGCTTCCCCTGGGACACACGGCTCACCCAGGGCACACAGCTCCCTGGGACACACATATAGCACCATTTTTCATTCCTATCAGTGATGCCAAGGGTTCTCACTCATTTAATCCTTACCACCATTTGTTATTTTCTGTGTGTGTGTGTGTGTGTGTGTGTGTGTGTGTGTTTAAATAATAGCCACCCTAAATGGGTGTGAAGTAGTATTTCATTTGGCTCTGATTTGAATTTCCCTATTATATTGGAAAAAATCTACCATTCTCTTCTGTGTCTCCTTTACTTTCATGCAGAACACTTCACTTCTGACAATTCTAGTGACAAAATGTGGGTTGTTTTTCCCCACAACAAGCATTTCTCTATAAACACCAAATGGCTGTCCTATAATTTAACTCAATTCTGGTTCTATCTAAAGACAGATCCCACAGGTTAAGGGCTCAGTCCTACAAGACTGCCCCCATTCCTCTTCAGATGCCAGTCCCAAATCCAGGTTGCCACATGTGCTTCTGACCAATTGACTAAAAATCAGTTTCCAATGACTCTCTCCTCAGGTTCAATTAATTTGCTAGAGTAGCTCACAGAATTCAGGAAAACAGTTACTTACATTTACCAGTTTGTTAAAGTACTAGTGGCCCAGTGCACAAAATCCGTGCACATTAAAAGGGAATTAATTAGAGGAAATACTTTAATATTGCCATTTGTCCATTATAATAGAAGTGTCAGAGATGAAAGAAAATCAGTAAAATACCGTGTTTCCCCCGAAAATAAAACATCCTCTGAAAATAAGACCTACTTACAGGTTTCCTTCTGAGTGAAATATAAGGCATCCCCCTGAAAATAAGGCCCCCAGGCTCTGTCTCAGAATGAAAATTAATTTACCATAAACTGGTCTCTAGGACCACCCCGACTGGTGTCTAGCAACCAGTGACATTACACGGAGTCCTGACCTCACTGCTGTGTGGGGGCGGAGCAGAGGTCAGAGTGAGCAGTGAGTGCAGGGTGGGAGAGAGGAGGAGACTTTCACAGATGCTTGTAGGAGAACAGGAGGATTAGAGCAGACAGGACCCAGCGAAAGTGGTGAGTGCTGGTCTGTCTCTGGTGACACTACCTTATGCTCCTGGCCGCCTTAATGATGACTAAAGGTTCTCAGTCAGTGGCAGACCCTGCTCCAGCCCAGATCCAAGCCCCAGCAAGCCCAGTGACAGGCCCCAGGGGGTAAATGCCTGCTAAAGGGGTAGGGGGGATATCTGGTGAAGGTGTTCAGTGGCACAGGGGTGGGGGGAGGGGTATCACTTAAAATGACACAGGATGATCAGAGGGGGCAATCAAAATGACACAGGAGGAACAAAAGGGGTTACTAAAATGGTAATCCCCCCTCTGATTCTCCTGTGCCATTTTGATTCCCCCTTCTGATCCCCCCTGTGTCATTTTAAGTGATCCCCCCTTCCTCCACCTTGATACCACAATTCCTTTTTTTACCCCTAGAAATGAGCACAAAAAGAAAAAGCTACTCTGTGGAGTACAAGAAAGGAATTGTGGAAGACTCTTGGGGCCAAAATCTTACTGCTTTCTGCAAAGAGAAGATGTTGAGTATCTGATTGGTCCGAAAATGGCGAGCAGAGTATGGTAATCTCATTGAACAAGTGGACAAGGGAAATGCTAAAGAGCGCAAGTGTGGATCAGGTCAGCAACCATTATTTTCTGAGCTGGAAGACCTGATCTGTCAATGGGTTGTTGACAGGAGAGCAAAGGCTTTGGTTGTGAATAGGGCTCAGATTCAAGAATTTTCCCTTGCAATGGCACCACAGTTTGACATAGCCCCCGAAGACTTCAAAGCATCACAACACTGGCTGGATAATTTCCTTCAGTGAAGTGAACTGTCTTTAAAAAGATCTACAACATTGTTTAGGTTGGAAGATACTCAAGTTATTAAGCGAGCACTTGCATTCAAGTCCTTTATTGATGATGCTGACTTCTCTAAATACAATCTTTCCAACATGATTGCTATGGATGAAACTGCAGTGTTTATGGGCCAATCATCTCAAACAACAATTGAACAGCAGGGTACCTCCTTAGTGTACATTCCCTCCACTGCTTATGAAAGTGCACATGTTTCCTGTATTTTGGCAATTCATCTGGATGGCACTAAAATCCCACTTTTACTCATTTTGAAGGGCAAGAAGGAAAAGATTCAACATGTTTTGGGCATTTTTATTCTTGCAACTGAAAAAGCCTGGGCCACACAAGCAGTTATAAGGAAGTGGGTAGATTTAATGCTGCTGCTTGTTATGTGAGGCAGCCAAAGGGGTCTGCTAGGCTGGGATGCAGCCAGCACTCACCACAATAAAGACATGAAGACATTTCTTCACGAAAGAAAAATAGATCAGATAATGATTCCTGCAGGAATGATGGCCTAGCTCCAGACTCTTGATATTGCAATAAAGAAGCCATTCAAAACCGAAACCGGTTTGGCTCAGTGGATAGAGCGTCGGCCTGCAGACTGAAGGGTCCCAGGTTCGATTCCAGTCAAGGGCACGTACCTTGGTTGCGGGCACATCCCCAGTGGGGGGTGTGCAAGAAGCAGCTGATTGCCGAAACCGGTTTGGCTCAGCGGTAGAGCGTTGGTCTTCGGACTGAAAGGTCCCGGGTTCGATTCCGGTCAAGGGCATGTACATTGGTTGTGGGCACATCCCCAGTAGGGGGTGTGCAAGAGGCGGCTGATCGATGTTTCTCTCTCATCGACGTTTCTAGCTCTCTATCTCTCTCCCTTCCTCTCTGTAAAATATCAATAAAATATATTTTAAAAAAAGAAGCAGCTGATTGATGATTCTCTCTCATTGATGTTTCTAACTCTCTATCCCTCTCTCTTCATCTGTAAAAAAATCAATAAAATATATATTTTAAAAAAACACACCCACAGCTGACATTATATAAAAAAAAAGAAGCCATTCAAAGACAATTTGTGCATGGAAATTAATAACTACGTTGAAAATAGAATGGAGAGAAATCAGTGTGGAAACTTTGTGAAACCTAAACTGCAAGAAGTTGTGACTTTGGTGAAGAATTCATGGGAGAAAATCACTGACAGTTGCATGGCAAATGCACTGCGAGCAGGCTACCTTGACAAGAAGTACTCATTTAAAGACAGTGCTATTGGTAAACATGAGAGATTTGGTCCACTGATTCTGAAAGAAATGGAGTCACAAGAAATTCACCAGGAAATTCAGGAATTGGATTGTTATGATGATGTTCCAGAAGATGATGACATGATTGTCATTGAATAAGTGAGTAAATTCTTGATACTGTAGGATTCACAGTTTGTCTGGTTTGTGTTGACAACTACCGTACTACCGTACCATATACAGGTAATAAATTTCCTTTATTTTCATTTAACAATAAATGTGTACTGTATTCTTCTTCATGGAAAAATAAGACATCCCCTGAAAATTAGACCTAGCGCATCTTTGGGAGCAAAAATTAATATAAGACACTGTCTTATTTTCGGAGAAACAGGGTATATATGAAAATCTTCCTCCTATCAGTGTCTGGGGCACTCGGTGGGGCCCAGAGTCAAGTCCCCACCCACCCGCTTGCGCCTCAAAATTGCACAAGTTCCAGACCCAGCTAGCACCATCCCCATCAAGTCCAGCCAGGTGGGGGGGGGGGAGAGAGGTGGGCAGCCTCAAGTCCCCTGGCCTAGCACCAGGCTGGGGGCACAGTCTGAGGTCTTCCGTCTGTGAGTGTTCAGAGCCTTGCCAGGTGTGTGTGTGTGTGTGGCGGGGGGGGCGGGGGGGGTTGGCACAACCTCAGGGCCCCCGTCAAGCTCTGCTGGGTGGGGAGCATGGCTTAAGTTCCCCCAGCCTGGTATTATTCAGCCTTAGGTCCCTGCTGATCGCTTGTTATGGCTCATTATGGAAATCCCTGCCTCCACTGTGGGTGCAACCATCTTTTGTTATGGGAACCCAGCCTCTGCTGTGCATGCCACCATCTTTAAAGGTGTTACAGAGTGAGAGTCAATTTGCATATTACCTCTTTATTATATAGGATATGATGAAGGATACAGATGAACACCCAAATGAAGACATATATATAGGGTGGGGTCAGGAGGGTCCTGACTGCAGTTGCTTCTGTCCCCATGAAGTGGGGTCCCTACTGATAGGTGGATGTGTTCATGAACTTGAAAGTTCTTTGAACCCCCTACTTTTGGGACAGTTATGGAGACTTTATCAGGTAAGCATCATTAATCATTAACTTTATTTCTAGGCCCTCTCTCCTCTCTGTAGGATGTGGGGTTGGGCTGAAAATCCCAATCTTCTAATCATGGCCTGGTCATTCCGGTGACTAGCTCCCAGCCAAGAGCTGACCCAGAGTTGTCTCAGTGCAACAAAAAGTGCTCTTATCACTTAGGAACTTACAAGGGTTTTAGGAACCCTGTGTCAGGGATGGGGTCAAACACCAAATATCAGAATAAGAGATGGTGTTTTAACACTAATGAAATTATAAGTGTTTTAGGATCTCTGTACCAGGAACTGGAGGAAGAGACCAATATACATATTTCTGTTATCCCACACCTAATGATTAATGAGGTTGAACATCTTTTTATGGCTTATTGTCCATTTGTATATCTTCTTTGGAGAAATGTTCATTTAAGACATTTTCACATTTTTAAATCAGCTTGTTTTTTGTTGTTGAGATGTAGGACTTATTAGATACATGATTTGCAAATATTTTGTCCCACTCTGAGGCTTACTCTTTTACTCTGATAGTGTCCTTTGATGCATAAAAGTTTTTAAATTTTGATGGAATCCAAATTATTTATTCTTTTATTTGTTTCTTGTGCATCTGGTGTTGTATCCAAGAATTTTTTTTTGTCAAATGCAGTGTTAGGAAACTTTTCCCTTATGTTTTCTTCTGAGTTTTGTAGGTTTACCTCTTACATTTAATTAATTAATCCAGTATGAGTTCATTTTTGTATATGATTTAAGGTAAAGGTCCAACTTCTTCCCTTTGCATGTGGATATCCAGTTTTCCCAGCACCATTTGTTGAAAAGACTGTCTTTTCCCTCATTGAGTAGTTTTGGCAAGCTTACCAAAAATCATTTGACCATATATATGAGGATTTTGTTCTGGGTTTTCTATTCTACTAGAGGCCCCAGAAATTCGTGTAAGGGGGTAGCGAAAAATGTCCCTCAGCCAGCCTGCACTCTCTCCAATCTCCCACTGGGATCGGGTCTAAGCGTGCAGTTGGACATCCCTCTCATAATCCAGGACTGCTGGCTTCCAACTGCTCGCCTGCCTGCCTTCATGATTGCCCCTAACCGCTTCTGCCTGCCAGCCCAATCATCCCCTAACCACTCCCATGCCAGCCTGATTGATGTCTAACTGCTCCCCTGCCAGCCTGTTTGCTCTCAACTTCCCTCCTCTGCCAGCCTGGTCACTGCTAACTGCCCTCCCCTGCAGAGTTGATTGCCTCCAACTCCCCTCCCTTGTAGGCCTGGTCCCTCCCAATTGCCCTCCCCTGCTGGCCATCTTGTGGTGGCCATCTTGTGTCCACATGGGGGCAGGAGCTTTGACTACATGGGGGCAGCCATATTGTGTGTTGGAATGATGGTCAATCTGCATATTACTCTTTTATTAGATAGGATAGAGGCCTAATGCATGGGTGGGGGCCAGCTGGTTTGCTCTGAAGGGTGTCCTAGATCAGGGTGGGGGTTCCCTTGGGGCATGGGGCGGCCTGAATGAGGGGCCTGTGGTGGTTTCCAGGCCAGCCACATCCCATGGCGACCCAAGTGGAGGCCCTAGTATCTGGAATTTATTTACCTTCTACAATTAAAACTTTATAGCCTGGAGCAGAGCCAAGCCTCCTGCTCGCTCTGTGGCAGCAGCCATTTTTTATTTTTATTTTTATTTTTTTTTTGGAATTCATGCATCTTCTATAATTGAAACTTTGTAGCCTGGAGTGGAGGCCTGGGCCAGCCAGAGTGTGTGAAAGCTTTGCTTTCTCCATTGCCAGGGGAAACCCTAGCCTACTGCTCTTTCCAGCTCTGTGGCTGCCACCATTTCTGTTTGGATTTGTTTACCTTCTATAATTGATACTTTGTATCCTTGAGTGGAGGCTTATGCCAGTAAGGGGAGGCGGAAAGCCCAAGCCTCCCTCCTGCTCTCTGTGGCCATAGCCATCTTGGTTGGGTTTATTTGCATACTTGCTCTGATTGGCTGGTGGGCGTGGCTGTGGATATAGCAGAATGATGGTTAATTTGCATATTACTCTTTTATTAGGTACAACTCCACTGATCTATATGTCTTTCTTTACTGCAGTATCACACTTTTGATTATTGCACCTTTGTAGTAAGTTTTGAAATCAGAAAATGTGAGATTTCCAGCTTTGTTCTTTTTCAAGATTGCGTGACTATTCAGAATCACTTGATATTTCATATGAATTTTAGGATGGATTTTTCTACTTCTGCAAAAGGGTCATTAGGATTTTAATAGGTATTTCTTTGAACTTTTAGATCACTTTTGGTGGTACTGATATCCTAACACTATTGAGCTTTCCAACTCATGAACAGAGGATGTCCTTCCATTTATTTGTGTATTCCTTAGTTTCACCAAACTCTTGTAGTTTTCAGTATGAAAGCCTTTCACCTCCTTGGTTTACTGTATTCCTGAGTATTTTATTCATTGTAAGTTAGACCTCCTTTATTCCTGAGTATTTTATTCTTTTTGGGATAGATAAATAGACATATATTAGTTTCAAGTGTATAAAGTAATAATTCTATATTTGTGTAGATTGCAAATGATCACCAGAATAAGTTTAGTACCATCCATTACCATACATAATTAAAACTTTTTTCTTGTGATGAGAATTTTTAAGACCAACTCTCTCAGTAACTTTTGAGTATACTTTATAGATTATTAACTACTAGACTGCCAAGGCACAAAAATTCATGCAAGAGTAGGCCTTCCTTCCTCCAGCTGCCGGCACCAACTTCCCTCCAGCACCTGGGACCCAGGCAACTTCTCTCCAGCCACTGGTAGGCACTTGGGACCTGGGCTTAACTCTGTCCCCGGCTTCGTCTGGTCTAATTAGCATATTACCCTTTTATTACTATAAATAATCACCATGTTGTATATTATATTCCCATGACTTATTTTAGAACTGAAGTTTGTACCTATGACCATCTTCACTCATTTTATTCACTCCCCACTCCCTGCCTCTGGCAACCACCAATTTTTTTCTGCATGAATTTTTTTCTTCAGATTCCACATATAAGTGGATCATATAGTGATCATATAGTATTCATCTTTCTCTGTCTGAATTATTTCAGTTAGTATAATGTTCTCAAGGTCTATCCATGTTATTACAAATGATCAGATTTCATTATTTTTATGGATGAATATTTTGCATTGCATTTGTATTTGTATACCACGTTTTACTTATCCACTAGAGGACCGATGCATAAAGATTCATGTAAGAATAGGACTTCCTTTCCCTGACTGCCAGCATTGACTTCCCTCTGGCCATAGGTGCCTTTCTGCCTTAGCTCAGGCCAAGGCCATCTTTCCACCTCTAGCCTTGTCTTGTCAATTTGCATATTCCCTCCATATTGGCTATGGGCGCCTCCATCTTTATCATGCAGTTACAGCCAATTTTCATATTCTATCTTTATTAGATAGGTTTTCTTCCATATCTTGGATATTGTAAATGATGCTGCAATGAATATACATATTCTCAACTTGGTGTTTCTGTTTCCTTTGGTTAAGTACCCAGAGGTGGGATTGCTGAGTCATATGGTAATTCTGTTTTTAATTTTTTGAGGAATCTCCATACTGATTTCTGTTGTAGCTAAACCAATTTTCATTCCCATCATCTTGAATTAGGGTTCCCTTTTCTCCTCATCCTTCCAATTGCTTGTTATTTCTTGGCTTTTTTATAATAATAACTTAATAGGTGTGAAGTGATATTTCATTCTGGTTTTGATATGTATTTCCCAGATGATTAGTAATTTTGAACACCTTTTCAAGTATCTGTTGGCTATCAGTATGTCTTTTAGATCCTTTGCTATTTTTTAAAATTTTTTATTGTTTAAAGTATTACACATAGTATATATATATATCTCCTTTTATTCCCCCATTGACCTTCCCTCAGCCTCCCCTACCCTCTGTCGCATGTCCTCATCCTATACCCCAGTGTCTTGTGTCCATTGGTTGCGCTTATATGCATGCATACAAGTCCTTCGGTTGATCTCTTTCCCTTGCTCCCCAACACTTCCCAGCCTTCCCGCTGTAATTTGACAGTCTGTTCAGTGCTTTACTGCCCCTGTATCTATCTTTTTGTTCATTAGGTTATAATGTTCTTTATTTTCCATAAATGAGTGAGATCGTGTGGTATTTTTCTTTCATTGCTTGACTTATTTCACTAGCATAATGCTCTCCAGTTCCATCCATGCTGATGAAAATGGTAAGAATTCCTTCTTTTTTATAGCAGTGTAGTATTCCATTGTGTAGATGTACCATAGTTTTCTAATCCACTCATCTGCTGATGGGCATTTAGGCTGTTTCCAAATCTTAGCTATGGTGAATTGTGCTCCAATGAATATAGGGGTGCATATATCCTTTCTGATTGGTGTTTCTAGTTTCTTGGGATATATTCCTAGAAGTGGGATTACTGGGGCAAATGGGAGTTCCATTTTTAGTGGTTTTTTTTTAGGAAACTCCATACTGTTCTCCACAGTGGCTGCACCAGTCTGCATTCCCACCAGCAGTGCACCATGGTTCCTTTTTCTCTGCATCTTCGCCAGCACTTGTCATTTGTTGATTTGTTGATTTGTTGATGATAGCCATTCTGACAGGTGTGAAATGGTACTGAATTGTTTCTATTTGCATCTGTGGGATAATTAGTGACTTTGAGCATGTTTTCATGTGTCTCTTGGCCTTCCTTCTGTCTTCTTTCGAAAAGAATCTATTTAGGTTTGTGGCCCATTTTTTTATTGGATCAATCATCCATTTATTAAGTTGTATGAGTTTCCTATAAATTTTGGAGATTGAACCCTTATCGGTGTTAACATTGGCAAATATGTGATCCTATAACAATGGGCTCTCTTGTTTTGTTGATGGTTTATTTTGCTGTGCAAAAGCTTTTTATTTTTATGTAGTCCCATTTGTTTATTTTCTATTTAGTTTCCATTGCCCTAGGAGTGATATCGGTGAATAAATTGTTTTGGCATATGTCTGAGATTTCACTGCCTGTGGATTCCTCTAGTATTTTATTGTTTCCTCTCTTATGTTAAAGTCCTTTATCCATTTTTAGTTTACTTTTGTGTATGTTGTAAGTTGGTAGTCAAGTTTCATTTTGTTCCATGTATCTGTCCAATTTTCCCAATACCATTTATTGAAACTGTCTTGACTCCATTGTATGTTCATGTCTCTTTTTGTCAAATATTAATTGAGCATAGTGGTTTGGGTCAATATCTGGGTTCTCTATTCTATTCCATTGGTCTATATGTCTGTTCATGTGCCTGTACCAGGCTGTTTTGAGAACAGTGGCTTTGTAATAAAGCTTGAAATATGGTATTGAGATCCCACCTACTTTGTTCTTCTATTCGGGGACATTTTTTATTCCAGATGAATTTTTGGAGAGTTCTTTCTAGGTCTGTGAAATATGCCATTGGTATTTCAATGGGGAGTGCATTGAATCTATAGATTGCTTTGGGTAGTATGGACATTTTAATGATGTTGATTCTACCAATCCATGAACATAGTATGTTCTTCCATCTGGTTATGTCTTCCTCTATCTCTTTTTTCAGTGTCCTGTAGTTTTTTGCATATAGGTCTTTTACCGCCTTAGTTAAGTTTATTTCTTAGGTATCTTATTTTTTTTTTTTGGTGTGATGCTAAATGGGATTGCTTTTAGTCTCTCATTCTGTAAGTTCATTATTGGTGTATAAAAATGCCATAAATTTCTTGGCATTAATTTTGTATCCTCCTACATTGCCGAGTTTATTTATTAAGTTTGATGGGTTTTTGATGGAGTCTTTTGGGTTTTTTATGTACAATATCATCTCATCTGTGAATAAGGACAGTTTTACTTCTTTTCCAATTTGAATGCCTTTTATTTTTTCTTCTTGTCTAACCAGAATCGCTAATACTTCCAGTACTATGTTGAACAGGAGTGGTGAAGTGGGCGTCCCTGTCTTGTTCTGTTCTTAGGGGAAATGGTTTTAGTTTTTGTCCATTGAGTATGATGTTAGCTGTCTGTTTGTCATATATGGCTTTTATGATGTTGAGGTATGATCCTTCTATTCCCACCTTGCTGAGAGTTTTTATCAAGAAAGGGTGTTAGATTTTGTCAAATGCTTTTTCTGCATCAATTGATATGACTATGTGGTTTTCATCTCTCAACTAGAGGTCTAGTGCACAAAATTCATGTATGGGGGGATCCCTCAGCCTAGCCTGCACCCTCTCGCAATATGGGACCGCTGGGATAGGGCCTAAAGTGGTAGACAGACATCTCTCTCTTTCTCAATCTGGGACCACTGGCTCCTAATCACTTGCTTGCCTGATTACCCCTAACCATTCTGCCTGCCTGCCTGATCACCCCTAACTATTCCCCTGCCAGCCCTATAAATATACTAGAGTCCCGGTGCATGAACTCATGCATGGGTGGGGTCCTCAGGGTGGCCTGCAAGGATCAGTCCAAAACCGGCATTCCAGTGCCACCTGCCATTCTTGCCTGCCACTCCTGCTCATTCCGCCCCACTGTATCTTCCGTGGGTTCACATCCAATCAATCCTGATTGGGAGAGGCTTGTGCTATCATAGTGGCGCTCATGAACTGTGAGCTCTGCATCTGACACCCATCCTGAGGGGGTTGGGGGTAGGGGTGGGATGCAATCGGCACTCCAGGTGAGTTGGCAGTAGGATGCCCTTGCTGGCCTGGGATCCAGATCTGTCCCTCTGATGTTCATGCCGGTTTGGGAGCCACTTGATCAATGCTTTTATATTGTTTCTTCCTTGCAGAGTGTCTAGGGAGGTGAAGCAACTGCAGTGCCCGAGGCTGACTTCCAGGAGACCGGTGGTGCTGTTGGGATCGTGTCAGCATTGCTGGTATGTCGGTGCCTGGCCCATTCTCTGGAGATTGGACCTGCAGGAACACTGAAGGAGTGAGTGGCTTCAGCTAGGCTGGTGGGCTATTGGGATGGGTTGGTCAGCTGAGTGGCACTCACGCTGTGGAAGTGCACTGACCACCAGGGAGCATCTCCTGCATTGAGTGTTTGAACCCTGGTAGTCAGTGCGTGTCATATTGACTAGTCAACCAGTCATTCAGTCGGTCGCTTAGGCTTTTATATATGTAGATTATCTCATTCCTTCTGGTCTTTGAGACTTTCACTGAGAAATTTGCTGATAATTTTATAGAGGATCCTTGTACATAAAGAGTTTCTTTTTTCTTGCTTCTTTCAAGATTCTCACTTGAGAATGTTGAGAGTTGAGAGTTGTTGAGAGTCTGATAATAATGTATCTTGGTGTAGGCCTCTTTTTAAAAAAAATATATTTTATTGATATTTTACAGAGAGGAAGGGAGAGAGATAGAGAGCTAGAAATGTCGATGAGAGAGAAACATCAACCAGCTGCCTCTTGCACACTCCCTTCTGGGGATGCACCCGCAACCAAGGTACATGCCCTTCACTGGAATCGAACCCGGGACTTTTCAGTCCGCAGACTGACGCTCTACCACTGAGCCAAACCGGTTTCAGCTGGTGTAGGCCTCTTTGGGTTTATCTTACTTAGAGTTCATTATGATTCTTGGACTTGTAAATCCATGATTTTCCTCAAATTTTGGAAGTTTCAAATAACCTCTTTGCCCCTTTGTCTTTTAATCTTCTGGAATTCTCATAATGCATATATTGCTTGATGATGTTCCATAACTTTCTTAATCTCTGTCCAGTTTTTTCTTCATTCTGTTGTGTATGTTTTTTGCTCCCGAAGCTCCATAATTTCAAATGATCTGTTTTTAACTTTACTGATCTTTACTGTTTGCATCTACTGTAGAACCCCTCTAATGAACATTCCAATTCAATTATTATATTTTTAATTCTAGAATTTCTGATTGGTTAATTTTTATATTTTTATCTCTTTGATGTTATTCTACTTTTTAAAATACATTATTTTCCTTATTCTTTCAGTTCTTTGTGCTTTCCTTTGGCTCAGCATATTTAAAACGGTTGTTTTAGTCTTTGTCTCATAATTCTGATGCTTGTGTTTTTTTTTCAGGGACAGTTTCTGCCACTTTACTTTCTTCCTTTGAATGTGGCATGTTTTCTTGTTTCCTTGTATGCTTTATGATGCTTGTTTGTTTTCTGAAAATTTGCCATTAAAAAATAGTTCTCAGGTAGGCTCTGTGCTGAGGAAAACATTTACTAATTAACAAGGATAGCTGTGTGCCTTGTGATAAGCCTTATGTGGCGTCTTAAAGTCTTCTTAGACCTTTTATAGGCATACATCTTGTAAGGGCCTGTTATGTTCTTCTTCCAATTTCCCTAAGCAAACATTTAAAAAAGTGTGTTAGTTTCCTAAAGAGTTTCACCTTTGCTTTTTTTCTGGGGAGTTTTGATGTTCTATTGTATATTCTAATTTAATATCTGTCCCAGGTGTTGTGAAGCTGTGGTACTTCTGCAGCTTTCACAGAAATGACCACCATTTCCTGTGGCTTTTCTTAGCCTGACATCCAAGCTATGCCACTTTTCTCTGTCTGAATTCCAAGGTACATAAAACAGGTAGCCACCAGGCAGATTAGAACATTTCAAAATGGATCCACCTTCCTTTCTCTAGTTAAGAGGGATGGCATTGGCAGCTATACCACTTCTCCTCCAAATGGTGCTGTGGACACTGTGGGAGAAGGATGGGGTGGAGTACAGTTAAGTAAAAACTATGGTATTTCCTGCCATTTTTCTATGTAGCTTTTTCTTGACTAAGCATTTGTTTTGCAGTTGTAGACTGTTTTTCAGAGCTCCTATAAAGTTATTTTAGCCAGTCCCTAGTTGCTTGTTAAAATGTTAATATGGGTAGCAGGAGGAGGGCCTACAGCTTTCCAGTCTGCCAAGTTGCAGATGTAACTTAAAAAAGTAATATTCTATCTATTTTATAAACAAGGATACCAAAGCTCAGAAAGTGACTTGCACAGGATTACACAGTTAATAAGAGTCAAAGCTGGGATTTAACTCTATTTCTTCTTCCAAGTTCTGTGATTATTTAAAATAAACTTTGTATTTTGGAATAATTTTAGATTTGCCAAAAAGTTACAAAAATAGTACAGAGAGTTCCCATATCTACCCACCCCCTGCCTTGCACACAGTTATTCCTTTTATCAACATGTTAGATTAGTATGGTTCGTTTATCACAACTAATGAACAAAAACTGATTATTATTATTATTAACTAAATTCTATATTTTATTCAGATATCCTTAGTTTTTGCCTATTATAGTTTTTGCCCCAAGGGAACCCCCACCCTGATCCGGGACACCCTTCAGGGCAAACCAACCAGCCTCTATCTGTGCACCAGGCCTCTATCCTATCTAATAAAAGAGTAATATGCAGATTGACCATCACTCCAACACACAAGATAGCTGCCCCCACGTGGTCAAAGACTCTGCCCCCCTGTGGACACAAGATGGCCACCACAAGATGGTCAGCAGGGGAGAGCAGTTGGGAGGGACCAAACCTGCAAGGGAGGGCAGTTAGGGGTGACCAGGCCAGCAGAAGAGGGAAGTTAGGGGCAAGCAGGCTGGCAGGGAGCAGTTAAACATCCATCAGGTGGCAGGCAGAAGCAGTCGGGGTCAATCAGGAAGGCAGGCAGGCAAGCAGTTGGGAGCCAGTAGTCCTGGATTGTGAGAGGGATGTCCAATTGCCCATTTAGGCCCTATCCTAGTAGGATCCCTCAAGGGGTCCCAGATTGGAGAGGATGCAGGCTGGGCTGAGGAACACTCCCCCATCCCATGCACGAATTTCGTGCACTGGGCCTCTAGTTCTTCTATAAGGAAGAATGATTAGGTTTCTCAAATTATTACAGATTTGTCCTTTGGAAGATATTTCACTTAGGTTCGTATGCCTCTTTGGCATGCTCCCATTGTTTTGGCTTTTGAGTACTTAAAAAATATATTTTATTGAGACTCCACACAAAGGAAGGGAGAGAGATAGAGTTAGAAACATGGATGAGAGAGAAACATTGATCAGCTACTTCCTGCATACCTCCTACTGGGGATGTGCCCACAACCAAGGTACATACCCTTGACCAGAATCAAACCTAGGACCCTTGAGTCCGCAGGCCAACACTCTATCCACTGAGGCAAAAACGGTTAGGGCCATTTTTGAGTACTTTATTATTTTCTGGCACCATGGGATGCTCATTTTGCAAATTCTCTGGCACAGCCATCACAGAGTCAGCCATTTCTCCAAAACACCCTGGTTCCTTTTAGTAAATCAAAATATCTTCCACAATATCAAAGATCTAGTAGATTGTAGTTGCACCAATTAAACCCATTTGGAGGGGTGTGTAGGAAGTGATTACAGGTGCAAAGGAGAAAGCTGGAAGAGTCATAATCTGATTCTCTCCTGAATGATAGTGTATTATACATTTGGTGGCAACTTAAGAGTACAAACTAAGAGTCATGTACTGTGGGTTTCAATGCCAGGTCTAGTTTTGTTTCTGTGAATCTCAGTTTCCTCAATTATAATGAGTACTAGAGGCCCAGTGCATGAAATTTGTGCACAGAGGGGGGTATCCCTCAGTCTGGCCTGCACCCTCTCCAATCTGGAAGCCTTGGGGGATGTCTGTCTGCTGAATTAGGCCCAATCCCACAGTTGGACATCCCTCTCACAATCTGGGACCACTGGCTCCTAACTGCTTGCCTGCCTGCCTGATTGTCCCTAACTGCTTCTGCCTGCCAGCCTGATCTCCCCCTAACCACTCCCCTGCTGGCCTGATTGATGCCTAACTGCTCCTTTGCTGGCCCAATAGCCCCCAACTACCCTTTCCTGCCTGCCCACTTGCCTCCAACTGCCCTCCCCTTCTGGCCCAATCACACCCAACTGCCCTGCACTGCAGGCCTGGTCACCCCTAACTGCTCACCCCTGATAACCTGATCTCTCCCCCCGCCCCCCCATCTCCCCCGCTAGCCTGATATCACCCCCAGCTGCCCTCCCCTGCAGGCCTGATTGACCACAGCTGCCCTCTCCTGACAGCCATCTTGTGGTGGCCCCCAATTCTCCTAGTCACCCCTAACTGCCCTCCCCTGCTGGCCTGGTCACCCCAAGCTGCCCTCCTCTGCCAGCTTGATCACCCCCAACTGCCCTCCCCTGCTGGCCTGGTCTCCCCAACTTTCCTCCCCTGCAGACCTGGTTCCTGCAACTGCCTCTCTGGCAGGCCCAGTCGATCCCAACTGCCCTCCCCTTCCAGCCCAGTTGCCCCTAACTGCCCTCCCCTGCTGACCTGTTTGCCCCCAACTGACCTTCCTTGCCGGCCTGATTGATCACAGCTGCCCTCTCCTGACAGCCATCTTGTGGCGGCTATCTTGTGATGGCAATCTTGTGGCTGTCTTGTGGTGGCCATCTTTGTGATGATGTCAGATGGCCATCTTGTGATGATGTGAGGGCCACCTAGGCTTTTATTATTATATATAATAACCTCATGAGACTTTTGGGATGGTGAGTCAATGATAAAGAACACATGCTTTGCACAGCATCTGCCACATTATAAGCATTCATAATGTTAGCTATTATTAGTTTCAATTGTTTACTTGTCTGAACTAGCTACTATAATGTCATGAACAACTGTGAGCCCTTGCTTTATTTTTTAATCTGATGCCTATATTATTCATTTTTCCTCTTGTTATATTTCTTTCCCTAGGAATAATTTTGTTTTGACCCAGTGCATATTTTCCTTTGAGATGATCACCAAGAAGCTGCAAGTACCATCACTGACCCATGCTATATAAACACTAGTGGGTCTCTGTGAAGGTGACAGTTTTTGAGACCATTGGCTTGAAGTAGCTGCCTCTGGCCCAGAATCCTGTCCAGGTTAAATCCACTCTTGAGGGTTTTTTTTTCTCATTCTCTGTATGCTTTAAAAAATTTTTTATTGTTGAAATTATTACATATATTCCTTTTTCCCCTATTGACCCTTCTAGCCAGCCCCCACCTCCCTGTGCCCCAGTCCTTCACCACCCTATTGTCTGTGTCCTTGGATTATGCATATATGCATACCAGTTACTCTTGAGTTTTTATCAAATGTGGGGGAGATAAAGCTCTACTCCCTGGAGGGTGAGAAAATTGTGTTGTTTGATATTATATATTCATATTAAATTGCACTGAGCACCTTATCTCTTTTTGTTAATAGAATAGAAGTTCTTTATTTCCCTACTAGAAAATTTAGTGTCCCCTTGTCAGGTGAGTTCTTAAAAGTGATTTCTTTGAGAAGAAATTGTCTTCCTTTTGCTCATGTGATTCTCCTCCTAAAGGCCCATCCTATTTCACTTGGATGAAATCTAAAATCTCCCTCCTGGCTGTCACTATATTAGATTATCACATTTTTTAATACCTGTGAGCCTTCTCCCATGAGGCCCATGCCTGACATGTTGTTCCCCCCCCCCCCCCATAATTTCTTTCTCTAGCCTATCATTCTAACAAATAACTTTCAAAACTCCACCTGGAATAATTTAAGAAGTGCTAATACCTCCCTATCTACCATCTTTTGAACACTAAACATTCAGTTATTCCCTAGAATGAACTGGCCCTTGATATATGTATGGTTTGTGTCTTAAATATTTGTATTAATGTTGTGTTATCCTTAAAGAACATGTAAGTACCCCAGTCACGACAGTACTACTAGTAAGTATCTATTACTATTAAAGACTAGAGGCCCAGTGCATGAAATTCGTGCATGGGAGCAGAGGTCCCCTCAGCCCAGCCTGCACCCTCTCCAGTCTAGGACCCCTCAGGGGATGTCCAAGTGCCAGTTTAGGCCCGACCCTAAACTGGCAGTCAGACATCCCTGTCACAATCCAGGACCACTGGCTTCTAACTGCTTGCCTGCCTGCCTGCCTGATCCCCCATAACTATCCCCCTACCAGCGTAGTCGCCCACAACAGCTCACCCCCCCCCCAATGGCCTGGTTGCCCTTAACTTCCCCCTCCCCCTGCCAGCCAGGTTGCCCCTTATTGTCCCCCCTATCAGCCTGGTTGCCCTCAACTGCGCCCCCCCCCGCCCCCACCTGGCCACCCCTAAAAGCCCTCCCGTCAGCCTGATCATCCCTTACTGCCCCTCCTGCTGGCGTGATTGCCACCAAATACCTGGCCTGCCAGTCTGGTCAGACCTAACTGCCCCCCCTCTGTTGGCCTGGTCACCCATAAATGCCTCCCCTGCATGCCTGGTCGCCCCACACAGCCTGCTGTTCAGTCGTTTGGTCGCCCCTCACTAAACCCCCTGCTGGCGTGGTTGCCCCACACAACCTACTGCTCAGTTGTTTGGTCGCCCCCCATTAAGCCCCCTGGCGGCCAGGTCTCCCCACACACCTGTTGCTCAGTCATTTGGTCATCCCTCGCTAACCCCCCCTCCCCCGCCATCCTGGTTGCCCCACACAGCCTGTTCGGTTATTTCAGATGCTACCTTCATATATATACACTATAGGCATGGTGTACGAAATTCATGCATGGGGATTATGTGTCCCTCAGCCCAGCCTGCACTCTCTTCAATCTGGGACCACTCGAGGGATGTCCGACTGCCCTTTTAGGCCTGATCCCATGATCATGCCTAAAAGGGCAGTCGGACATCCCTCTGATAATCCAGGACTGCTGGTTCCCAACCACTCACCTGCCTGCCTGCCTGATTGCCCCTAACCACTTATGCCTGCCAGCTGGATCACTCCCTAACCACTCCCCTGCTAGTCTGGCTGCCCTCAACTGCCCTCCCCTGCAGACCTGGTCACCCCCACATGCTCTCTCCTGCAGGCCTGATTCCCCCCCCCCCAACTGCCTTCCCCTGCAGACCTGGTTGCCTCCAACTACCCTCTCCTGCTGATCTGATCACCCCTATCAGCCATCTCCTGGAGGCCTGGTCCCCCCAACTTCCCTGCAGATCTGATCTCCCCAATTTCCCTCCCTGGCAGGCCCAGTCAACCACAACTGCCCTCCCCTGCTGGCCCGGTCACCGCTACCTGCCCTCCCCTACCAGCCTGGACCCCCTAACTGCTCTGCCTTGCAGGCCTTCCCCCCCCCCCCCAACTATCCTTTACTGCAGGCCTGGTCCCCTCCAACTGTCCTCCCCTGCTAGCCTGATTGCCCACAACTGCCCTCCCTTGTAGGTCTGTTCCCTCCCAACTGCCCTCCCCTGCAGTCCTGGTCTCTCCCAACTGCCCTCCCCTGTAGGCCTGGTCTCTCCCAACTGCCCTCCCCTGAAGGCCTGTGTGCCCCCTAACTGTCCTCCCTTACAGGCCTGGTCATGCCCAACTGCCCTCCTCTGCTGCCCAGATCACCCCTAACTGCCCTCCCTTGCACAACTGCACTCCCCTGCTGGCCATCTTGTGGTGGCCATCTTGTGTCCACATGGGGGTGGCAATCTTGTGTGTTGGAGGGATAGGCAATTTTCATATTACTCTTATTTTTTAATAAATATTTATTGTTTAGATTATTACAATTGTTCCTCTTCCCCCACCCCTTGCTCCCCTCCACCTGGTTCCCTCCCCACCACTGCCCTAACCTCCCCACCACTGTCCTCATTCATAGGTGTACGATTTTTATCCAGTCTCTTCTCTCACCCCCTACACCCCTTTCCACATAAGAATTGTCAGTCCACTCCCTTTCCATGCCTCTGAATCTATTATATTCATCGGTTTATTCTGTTCATCATATTTTTTTATTCCCTTGGTTTTTAGATTCACTTGTTGGTAGATACGTATTTGTTGTCCATTATTTATATCTTTATCTTTTTCTTCTTCCTCTTCTTAAATAATATCTTTCAGCATTTCATGTAATCCTGGTTTGGTGGTGATGAACTCCTTTAGCTTTTTCTTATCTGTGAAGCTCTTGCTATGCTGGGTAAAGTAATCTTGGTTGTAGTTTCTTACTATTCATTACTTTGAATATTTCTTGCAACTCCTTGTGTGTAAGGGGGAGAGCCCTTCGGGGAGAGGACCTTGTGTGTAAGGGGGAGAGAGCCCTGTGTGTAAGGGGGAGAGGGCCCTGTGTGTAAGGGGGAGAGCCCTTCAGGGAGAGGACTGCTAGGTCTAGGCAGGGGGGAAGCTCAGAGCAGATGCATGCATCTGCAAGGTAGATGGTGACTAAGATAACTGGTGCCTTCCTAGACCCCTGGCAGGAATTCCACACCTCTCATGCCCTCCACCCTCCCCTCACTGAACAGCTGTGTAAAGAAGTTGCCTCTTTTTTGGTGCGAACTTCCCTGGCCCACCCTTGGACCAGCAAGTTTCGCCCAGGAACACAAGATTAAAACCTCTCCCCTTTTAGTCACCTGGACTCTGTATCTTGCTTCTGCATCGCAAACCTCTCATCTGGAGCCGAAACCCTGGAGGAGGAGTGTGTGTCCCATTTGACTGTTCAAGATCAGGGATACCCCCCCCTTGTCTCCCTGGAACCCTCACACTTCTCTCCAGCTTGGCAGCATCAGCGGGTAAGTACCAGTCCCTATTGATTCCTAGTGATTGTTCTTCCAGTGTATCTGTCTATAAACCGTGGCCCATGTCAGAGATTGCCTCTGGGCATAGCACGCTGGACCTCCCTGGGAGGTTCCGAGCCTGGGGCGGTAGTGAAGATGTTCCTGTCTCCCTTGGCTCTCTGGCCTTTTGGCCTCACTCCAGACTCCAGGGGTTAGGGGAGATACCCCTGCAGTCCCTTGGGTCTCCGGTCCATAGCCTTGGCTCAACGATTGGGACGCAGGTCCTTGGGCCTCTGCTACTGACCCTAGGTTTCAAAATGGGCAACCAAAGATCCAAATTTGATCCTAAGATGCCACTAGGGCAGGGATGGGCAAACTTTTTGACTTGAGGTCCACAATGGGTCCTTAAACTGGACCGGAGGGCTGGAACAAAAGCAACCTGACCATGCTGGCACTCTCATCTTGGGCTGCTGGTGAAGGAGCGGAGGGGAGAGCAAGAGAACCCTCCGCTCTTTCGGCTCCGTGGGCCGGATAGAACAGCTAAACGGGCCGGATTCGGCCCGCGGGCTGTAGTTTGCCCACGGCTGCACTAGGGTGTCTCCTCACCAATCTGGCTAAGCTAGGCCTGTCCCAGGATCTGCATCCTAAACGCCTCATTTACTTCTGTAATGTGGCATGGCCTCAGTATGAATTGGCCAACCGGTCAAAATGGCCTGAACATGGGACTTTCAATTTTATCATTCTGACTGACCTCAACAATTTCTGCCAACGATCTGGGAAGTGGCTGGAGGTTCCATATGTCCAGGCCTTTTCTGTCTGCGCTCCCGTCTCTCCCTCTGCTCCTCCTGTTCCACTGCCCAGGTTCTCCTAGCTCGCGAGAAACTCCCCCTGCCCACTGACACCCCTCCACTTTTCGCCTTATCTGAACCCCCTGAGAATCTCCCCCCCCCAACTCTCTTCTGCCCTGCCTCCTTCTGCCCCACCATCCATTCCCTCCCTTCCCCCATCCTCACTCCCAGACTTCCCTCTGCCGCCTTCTCCCTTACCTGCTGATCTTCCATCATTCCACCCCCTCATTTTAGGCAGGACTCCAGGAAAGCCAGACAAGTTGCTACTAGATACAGCCGTGGGCAAACTACAGCCCACGGGCTGGTTCTGGCCCGTTGGGCTGTTCTATCCGGCCCACAGAGCCGAAAGAGCAGAGAGTTCTCTTGCCCCCCCCCCCCCCCCCCCCGCTCCTTCACCAGCAGCCCAAGCTGAGAGTGCCAGCATGGTCAGGTTGCTTTTGTTCCGGCCCTCCGGTCCAGTGTAAGAACCCATTGTGGCCCTCGAGTCAAAAAGTCTGCCCACCCCTGTAATGCAGCACCTTGGGAACTTCTTTGTGAGTTCCCTGGAGAGCCCCACTCAGCTGCGCCCCTGCAGGGGGGCCCTCTGCAGTCTAGGAAGCCTCCCACCAACACGACACTCTCCTGGTGTCAATTTGGCTTTGCCCTGCCAGGAGGTGGCCACTCAGTGGTGAGGTGGCTGTCCTTTTGAGTGGTTAGAACTCTGCCCCACTCTCTACTCTTTTTTATTTATTTTATTTATTTTTTTTTAAATATATTTTATTGATATTTTAGAGACAGGAAGGGAGAGGGATAGAGAGCTAGAAACATCGATGAGAGAGAAACATCAACCAGCTGCCTCCTGCACAATCTCCACTGGGGATGTGCCCGCAACCAATGTACATGCCCTTGACCGGAATCGAACCGGGACCTTTCAGTTCCCAGACCGACGCTCTACCACTGAGCCAAACCGGTTTGGGCTCTACTCTTTTTTAAAAAAAAATATTTTTTTACTGATTTCAGAGAGGAAGGGAGAGAGGGAGAGAAACATCAATGAGAGAATCATGGATTGGCTGCCTCCTGCATGCCCCCCCCCCCCCACTGCGGACCAAGCAGCATCCTGGGCATGTGCCCTGAATGTAAACTGAACCCTGACCTCCTGGTTCATAGGTGGACCCTCAACCACTGAGCTACACACGGACTCCACTTCTCTTCTGCCCATTTTCTAGCTGAGTGGTTCTCAACCAGTCCCTAGGGAGCGTTTTATAAATGTGTGGGCTTTCTTTTTATAATTGCCGCCTCGGAGGAGGTGCAAAGGCCCCTAGCTCTTGGGTAAGGTGTTCAGGAGCACAGCCCGCACAAGGAAGAACTGCCTCACCCAGGTTCTCAAACGTCCCTGGGGCCGTCCACTCATGTAGGTGAAATCTATGTTTAATTATCTGAGTCTAAAATTTAACACGGTCCCAAAGCCGGTTTTCATATCCAGTGAACTTTCCAGGAATGGCTACAGCTGTGTGACTTTAGGGAGGGTGGCCGCTAGAAGTGCGCAATGCCTCTTCCATCTGGGCGCCAAGGGCCATGGGCGGCAACGCCACACTGCTCCCCAGAGCTCACCACCGCTGCCAATAAGGCCGCAGCACTCACAGGACACAATAGCGTGCATGTTATTTTACTACATATTACGTTTTTTCATCTCCCTTCATGTTACAGACGGGATGCATAGGGTTCTCTTAAAGTTGCACATAAACATTTCTCTAAACATTTTTAAAGATTGGAAAGTGCACCCAAACTAAGCTGCTAAAAGGTTATATTGTCGATGGATTTCAAATCAGCACAGGGAAGTAGTCATCACAAAAAAGTTTGTTATGAAAAAGGTTCAAGACTGAGCCCCTCCGTGCTGAGGGGCCGCACAGTGCCTGGTCCGCCCGCCCCTCGCCCCTCGCGGGCCCAGCTGACGCCGGCTCCCGGCTCCCCGAGAGGCAAACTAGTTCCTCCGCCGGAAGCACCGATGACCCCGCGGAACCCAGAAGAAGATGTGGGCTCCCGCCCTCTCTGGGAGACTCTTGTCTTGGCCGTTTAAAAAGCCTCCTACTGTCTCCTTTCTCCCCTCAGTAGCCGCCTCCCTCTTCAGCTTCCAGTCTGAGCAGCAATGCAGGGCTAATGAGCCCCCTTCTGGCGCGCTCGGGAGGAGCGTCCCCCTAGTGCCTGCTCCGCCGCTTGGCCCAGAAGTCTCCTCCCCTCCCCTCCGCCTCCTGTGCCTCCAGGCCCACGCCTCTCTCCTCACCCGGATCTGAGCGGCCTCCTTTGGTGCGCAGCCCTTCTCAGCCCAAGCCTGGCTCCTGGCTCCTACATATTACTCTTTTATTAGATAGGATAAGTATGAAGATAAAAACTCTCTAATAGGTCTAGAGTATACTTATCTACAAATTTAATAAGTGGACTTCTTTTTTGTTTAATACATCTGAAAAAATGCATATACAAAAAACTGAGGCATGAGAAAGCATTAGTTCAACACTAATGAGACTATAAGAATTAGGATTTGGGGAAAGTGGAGAAGATTACCTAAACATTTTTAAAGATTGGAAACTGAACCCAAAATAAGCTGCTAAAATCCCTATTAAATCTTATGAATTGTTATAAGATTCTCTTCATGATTTCTATTAAACCAGAGAGCTCAATTGGCTGCGCTAAGGGTCCTCCTGCAAAACAGAAATATGAGAATTTTTTTTGACTTGTCTGACAAATACTTGTCTTATTTCCCATAAGAGGACTCTGACATCTGATGTTGTCAGTTTCACTGTGCCTTCTCTAATCTCTTAGCTATGCTCTGACTGGTTTGGCTCAGTGGATAGAGCATGGGCCTGTGAACTGAAGGGTCCCAGGTTCGATTCCAGTCAAGGGCATGTACCATGGTCTCGGGTTCATCCCCAGTAGCGGGTGTGCAGAAGGCAGCTGATCAATGTTTCTCTCTCATCAATGTTTCTAACTTATCTACAAATTTAATAAGTGGACCCTAACCCTCTCACTTCCTCTCTGTAATAAATAAATAAAATATATTTTAAAAATCTTTTGGCTATGATTATAGGACATTAACTCCCAACTCACTCAAAAGCTGGATGTTCTCTCAAAGTGACTGCTATTTCTGAGTCTCAGAACTTGGAACCTTTATTTATGGTTGGCCATTTGGGGCTCGTGATCTCAAGCAATGTCTAATCTTTTTTGTCGGAATTGACTATTTTACATTGTCATTTCTAGTTCATGCTCGTGTGGCCTTCATCTATGCTTGTGATTTGAATCTTCATTGCTGTAGCTGCTCTGAGACAAAAAATCTAGATATAAATGGAGTAGCAGATGGTGCCAATTATACTTTGAGGATAACAGGAAAGTGATTGCAGGGGAAATATATCTTTTGACAATTCAGAGTGACTTTCCACATACATTACCAGGCAGTGACTTTCAGAAAATATCTATTTCTCCACAAACAAAACCAAACCAACTGCATTGCTTGAATTCACCACTTTACTATACAAAGTTCCATTCTTACATGGAACAATTTTACTTAGAGAGTTTGTGTTATACAATGTAGAAAGTTAATTGCATGTAATGGGGTCAGAGAAGGGAATAAGTAAACAGCCAAGACCTGGAACCAGTAAGATAATAAAGTGCCTGAAATGAAACCATGGGACTTTATTTATTTATTTATTTTTAAATTTTTAATTGATTTCAGAGAGGAAGGGAGAGTGAGAGAGAGATAGAAACATGAGTGATGAGAGAATCATTGATTGGCTGCCTCTTGCATGACCCCAGTGGTCTAGCCCGCAACCCAGGCATGAGTCCTGACCGGGAATTGAAGTGTGACCTCCTGGTTCATAAGTTGATGCTCAACCACTATGCCATGCCAAGTGGGCACTGTGGGACTTTAGAATTTTAATGTTTTTTAAAGATGTGATTGCCTGCTCTAAAAGTAATTGGAGAGAAAAAAAACAGTGGGAGAAATGTTAAGTTGGAGTCAAAACTCGAAAGATGAGTCACCCTCATTTCCTACAGAACAAGGTAGAGAAGAAATTTTTCTTCTTTTCAAAATACACATCTGGAAAAGAGAATTGGGAAAATCTACATAATAATTTTCCTTCCTGCTGTGCTATGGCTATGTCCCATTTGATAGTACCATTGTTCCTTGTTTCATTTTCTTTACAGGTCTTTTGTACATCTCTGATAGTGTAATTTTGGGACTTACCCTTTGCTCTGAAGAGAGCTGGTTTATTTCTGTCAAATGTTATATTAGGACACTAGAATATTTCCTGAGGAAGAATCTTTAGCATCTTGGAAGCAGGAAATAGAGAAAAAGCACTGTCATTATCCTCAGCAAATTATCAGTGACTACACTAATAAAAAATAAATATGCAAATTGGCCATGCCTCTGTGACACCCACCAGCCAATCAGGAGTGAGTATGCAAATCAACCCAACAAATATGGAGGATTAATTTGCATACAGAGACACAGAGTGAAGACTGAAGACTCTGGCCCTAGTGAAGACTGAAGACTGAAGAAGATAAGATGACTGAAGACTGAAGAGGCCTTGCTTCTCCACTGCGGCCATAGTAGAGAAACCTCAAGGCTGCAGCTGGAGCAAAGGACGCACATCCTGGGTGCTGGAGGAAAACCAGTGCCAGTAGCCAGGGGAAGGAAGGCCTATTGTACGAATCTTCATGCAATGGGCCTCTAGTTGGAAATATAAAGCTGCCAGGGTTTCTGTCACAGAAAGCCAGTGTGGCAAAGGTGGGTTCATTCTGTAGAAACTCACATTGCCATTCTTCATAAGTAACTGCAGAAGTACACAGATCATGCATATTCAGCCAGTAAGATCCTATGCTGTCTATGTGGATTACATGGTTGGGGATCTGAACTGTTGCCTCTGTCTTCTAGTTGACTAGAGCAGGTGAATCCTGGTGCACAAGGGTTCTAGTTGTTATTTCTCTTGCCTTTTAGTGAACTGTTTTAATTTTTATAGAAAAGAGCTTTCTTGTGATATTAATTCACATTTAAAGTATATAATTCAGTGGTTTTTAAAATATATACACAGAGTTGTGGAACCATCACCCCAATCAATTTTAGAATACTTTCATTGCTCCAAAAGAAACCCTGTAATGTTTAACTATAACCATCTTAATGCTCCATTCCCTCAAGCCCTGGGCAACCATTAATGCATATTTTGTCCCTATATATTTTTCCTATTCTGGAAATTTCATATATTGTAAATGGAATCATATAATATATGATCTTTTGTGACTGGTTTTACTTAGCATAATGTTTTGAAGGTTCATTTATGTTATAGCATATTAGTACTTCATTTCATGTACAGAGGTGTCCCCAAAAATGTATACATACTATAACAGCTGATAGCTCAATTGATGTTTCTTTCTTTTCAGATTTAACCCATTGGAATTAATAATGTATAATAAGTGTGTGTACATTTGGGAGACACCCTGTATGCTTGTGTGTGTGTGTGTGTGTATGTGTGCGCGTGGACGCACGTGGGCATAGGTGTGTATATCAGCTATATTGAGATATTATTCATGTAACATACAAGTCATGCATTTAAGGTGAATGATTCAATGGTATTTAGTATAACCACAGAGACATGCAATTATCAGTCATTTTAGAACACCTGTTTTCAATTCTCTTGGGCCTATACCTAGGAGTTGAATTGGTGGATCATATGGTAATTCTGTTTAACTTTTTGATAAAGTGCCAAACTTTACATAGTTGCTACACTATTTTATAGTCCTACCATCAATGTACAAAGGTTCCAATTTCTCCACATCTTCACCAACACTTGTTAGTCTCTGTTTTCTTGATGATGGCCAGCATAGCAGGTAGAAAGTGATATCTCATTATGGTTTTATTTTTTATTTCTCAAATAATGCTGTTGAACAACTTTTCATGTGTTTGTTGGTCATTCGTATAACTTCTTTGGAAAACATCTATTCAAGCCTTTTGTTTATTTTTTATTGGACTGTTTGTCATTTTGTTGTTGAATTGTAAGAGCCTTTTATATGTTCTAGATATTAAAGCCTTATCAGGTATATGGTTTGCAAATATTTTCTTCCATTCTGTAAGTTGTCTTCTCTTTTGAAGTGTATATTTTTAAAGTAGGTGTAGATTCACAGCAAATTTGAGAGAATGGTACAGAGATTTACCATAAGCCCCCTTCCTCTACACACTTAGAGCCTTCCCCATTTACTAAATTCTCCACCACAGTGGTACTTTTGTTATAGTTGATACAACATGATCTCCCAAAGTTCATAGTTTACCTTAAAGTTCACTGTTGCTATACATTCTGTGGGCTTGGACAAATGTATGATGACATGCAGTTGGAGAGTGGGAATTTTTGAGCATGCTTCCAGAGAGGCCATGGACTATGCCCCAGATTGAGTTTGTCAGTGCTGACACCAGGCCAGGCCTTGAGGTATGGTCTCATGGTTCCTCCCCAGCACATAGGCCTTCTTTCACAGAACACTGTCAGCTTTCTGAAGAACAGGATGACCCTGTGATCCACAACATGGTCATCAATGGCATGACTCTGACGTTGCTTGAGAAAAATTGTTTTGTCTTGGGTTACTTGTTCTGCAAAAACAGGATGTGGTTAATGGGCTTAAAAGTGGTCCTACACAAAGGGTCCCTGAGGCTCTCTAGTGTCCCTGCGTGGAGAATGGCAGAACAGTCGCCCGGTTAGTCACTTACCTGGCCGGCTAATAAAGGCTCTTTGCTTTTGCATCAGACTCGGTTCCCTGGTGGTCCTTGGGGATCTTGAAATCTGGGCATAACATTTGGGGGCTCGTCTGGGATCCCCAAGACCCACGAGGGACCCCGACCCGGAGAACCTGACTGACTGTGGTAGGTGTTTGTGTGTCTGTGTGTTTCTGTCCTTCTTGTGTGAGCTCATCTCTGGTATTCTGATTGTGCCTGGCGCGGACTAAGTGGACGCACTGGAGGACCACGGATGGGAGGACTTGGAAGATGTTCCGATCCTCCTTTCTAGAGGGACATGGATTCCCCTCACGAATCTGAGATGAGGCGGGTTGCTCCCTCGGGTCAGCATGAGGACATAGTCTTGCTTTAGGTTTTGCTTCCATGGAGTTGGAAGACTGTTCTTTGGGGCCCTTTGTTTGTCTGCGTTTGTGTTTCTCTGTTTCATTCTGTGGACTATGACAGTGGGTCTCTCTCTGAAGGAGGTAGAGAGCCAAAAACTTCTCAGAGAAGGTGTGAGAAAGAGTAGAGGCGGTGGAATTAACTCTCAGCCTGCTGAGGTAGAGAAGCCCTAGACTGGGGAACAGGGACTGTTTGGAGATATCAGAAGTGGTGAAGGTTGAGATCTGAGACCTTAGAGTAAAGAAGGAAAATCTGGGAGGGATAGCAACTGTTCCTTAAGTGTAGAAAGCCTGGTTATACAGGATCTCAGACTGCTTGCCTTATTTCCCCTGCTAAGAACAGAGTAAATGGTTAATGCAGAAAAGAGAGGCTGTAGGCAGGAGAGCAGGGAGAGATAGGTTTTTGTTGATTTTGCTGGCTAAAACCTGCTTTGCTGGCATCCTTGGTTTCTTGCTTATCTGAAATCAAGGTTATTTGCAGAACACAGTGGATCTTCCTCTGTCCTGTTTTATTACTTCTTGGGCAGTGGCGAAATATCCAGCAAAGGAACTTTAAGATATAATATCTTTAATGTTACAACTAGTTTAAGTTTTAAAAATCTCTGTCTCTCAAAAAGAAATTCTGGCTGTTTACATTTTAGGATTCATTAAAGGATTGAGGTTTCAAAGACTAAGGAATACTGAGTAGAAGGTCTAAGGCATGATTATGCATTTTTAAAGGACATAGAAATAAGGTTTAAAGGCTAATTTAGAAGTGTCTATTTCAATATAAGGTTGTGTATGTAGAAAAGAAGGAAAAGAGAAATGTTGAAAAGAAATCAAATAATACAGGCCAGTAAGCCAGGAAGAGTAAATAATTTGCATTCTGCTTCCCTAAACAGAGGGTAAATAGCTATGCCAAAGTACTTAGGGAAGGACTGATAAAAGAAATCTGACATTTGTTGTTTGTTCAGAAAATATTATTTTGGAAAGTCCACAAAAAGGACTGGCAAGAAAAATTCTATCTGAAAGCAAATCAGTATATTTTTCTACTTATAAAATTCCTCCAAAATTTGGCAATACATTTCTTTGCATAAATTCAACAAGACCTGTTTCTAATAGTGGTTTTATTAACCAGAAACTTTGAGTAGAGTATCATATTTTAAAGAGCCCCGCATGAACTCTGAAGATTTGAAGCCAATAAGAGTACCATGGAGAAAGTTTGGTATCCTGTTTGTTAGCCCTGAAAATGGCTGGTGCTGGAGCATCAGGGTCATACCCTACCATCTCTGGCAGTTGGTCAGAGTAGAAGGGAAGCAATAAAGACGACTCTGTGTCCCTGCGGAACCCCACACACTCTAGGCCATGAGGAGTAGGAGGGCTACTGAGATGGTCCTTGAAACCTAGGGCGTGGGCCCTGGTGGAGTCCCTACAGGTGAGGGATTCACCTAACTCAGCAGATACTACAGGCAGGCCTGACAGCAGCTGGATAGCTTGGCTTCCTGGCCCCAAGGGTCACATTAAGATTCAATCACGAAATTCCAGCAAAGGTAATCAGTTACCATTCTTATTGTGTTTATTGCAAACAATTAGGCCAGATTAAATACAATAGAAACTTAGTCTTGATTTGGCTCTTTTGATAAACATGGGAGTAATTTTAAGGAGAAAAATTCTATTTCAATAGAACTTGTTAAAACTGAAAGGTTTTCTTGCCCTTCCACCAGACCATTTGTTACAGTTTGTCTCTGCCAGGTCACAAGCCCACCTCCTTATGTGCCTAGGCCTAATTGTCCCTCTGACAGACAGCAAGGATCTTTCGCCTCTGAAAGAAACTTCTGACCCACCTCAGCAGGAAGTAGCTAGAAGATCCCACTGAAGTCCATTTCCCCCCAAAGAATTCAGAGCCAGGATCCTTGAGATAATATATTAGGCAACTAGACAGATATGAGCAGAACTAGGACAATGGGCCAACTATCACTACCAGATGTAATTAAGTCTTTCCATCTCTACCTACCCTGTTTCCCCGAAAATAAGACAGTGTCTTATATTAATTTTTGCTCCCAAAGATGGGCTAGGTCTTATTTTTAGGGGATGTATTATTTTTCCATGAAGAAGAATACGGTACACATTTATTGTTAAATGAAAATAAAGGAAATTGATTACCTGCATATGGTACGGTAGTGCGGTAGTTGTCAACACAAACCAGACAAACTGTGAATTCTACAGTATTAAGAATTTACTCACTTATTCAATGACAATCATGTCATCATCTTCTGGAACATCATCATAACAATCCAATTCCTGAATTTCCTGGTGAATTTCTTGTGACTCCATTTCTTTCAGAATCAGTGGACCAAATCTCTCATATTTAGCAATAGCACTGTCTTTAAATGAGTACTTCTTATCAAGGTAGCCTGCTTGCAGTGCATTTGCCATGCAACTGTCAGTGATTTTCTCCCATGAATTCTCCACCCAAGTCACAACTTTTTGCAGTTTAGGTTTCACAAAGTTTCCACGCTGATTTCTCTCCATTCTATTTTCAAGGTAGTCATTAATTTCCATGCACAAATTGTCTTTGAATGGCTTCTTTATTGCAATATCAAGAGTCTGGAGATAGGCCGTCATTCTTGTGGGAATCATTATCTGATCTATTTTTCTTTTGTGAAGAAATGTCTTCATGTCTTTAGTGTGGTGAATGTGGCTGCATCCCAGACTAGCAGACTCTTTGGATCCCTCGCATAACAAGTGGCAGAATTATAACTGCTTGTGTGGCCCAGGCCTTTTCAGTTTCAAGAATAAAAACGGCCAAAACATGTTGAATCTTTTCCTTCTTGCCCTTAGAAATGATTAAAGGTGGGATTTTAGTGCCATCCAGAAGAATTGCCAAAATACAGGAAACATGTGCACTTTCATAAGCAGTGGAGGGAATGTACAATAAGGAGGCACCCTGCTGTTCAATTGTTGTTTGAGATGATTGGCCCATAAACACTGCGGTTTCATCCATAGCAATCATGTTGGAAAGATTGTATTTAGAGAAGTCAGCATCATCAATAAAGGACTTGAATGCAAGTGCTCGCTTAATAACTTGAGTATCTTCCAACCTAAACAATGTTGTAGATCTTCTTAAAGACAGTTCACTTCACTGAAGGAAATTATCCAGCCAGTGTTGTGATGCTTTGAAGTCTTCGGGGGCTATGTCAAACTGTGGTGCCATTGCAAGGGAAAATTCTTGAATCTGAGCCCTATTCACAACCAAAGCCTTTGCTCTCCTGTCAACAATCCATTCACAGATCAGGTCTTTCAGCTCAGAAAATAATGGTTGCTAACCTGATCCACACTTGCGCTCTTTAGCATTTCCCTTGTCCACTTGTTCAATGAGATTACCATACTCTGCTCGCCATTTTCGGACCAATCAGATACTCAACATCTTCTCTTTGCAGAAAGCAGTAAGATTTTGGCCCCAAGAGTCTTCCACAATTTCTTTCTTGTATTCCACGAAGTAGCTTTTTCTTTTTGTGCTCATTTCTAGGGGTAAAAAAGGAATTGGGGTTTCAAGGTGGGGGGAGGGGGATCACTTAAAATGACACAGGGGGGATCAGAGGGGGGAATCAAAATGGCACAGGAGAATCAGAGGGGGGATTACCATTTTAGTAACCCCTTTTGTTCCTCCTGTGTCATTTTGATTGCCCCCTCTGATCATCCTGTGTCATTTTAAGTTATCCTCCTTCCCCCACCCCTGTCCCACTGAATACCTTCACCAGAAACCCCCCTATCCCTTTAGCAGGCATTTACCCCCTGGGGCCTGCCTGGGGACTGTCATTGGCCTGCTGGGGCCTGTATTTGGGCTGGAGTAGGGTCTGCCACTGACTGAGAACCTTCAGCCATCATGAAGGCGGCTGTGAGCATCAGGTAGTGTCACCAGAGACAGACTAGCACTCACCATCTTCACCACATCCCATCTGCTCTAATCCTCCTGTTCTCCTACAAGCATCTGTGAAAGTCTCCTCCTCTCTCCTGCCCCGCAATCACTGCTCACTCCAACCTCCACTCTGCCTCCACACAGCAGTGAGGTCAGGACTCCGTGTAAAGTCACTGATTGCTAGACGCCAGTTGGGGTGGCCCTAGCGACCAGTTTAAGGTAAATTAATTTTCATTCTGTGACAGAGCCTGGGGGCCTTATTTTCGGGAGGATGCCTTATATTTCACTCAGAAGGAAACCTGTAAGTAGGTCTTATTTTCGGAGGATGTCTTATTTTGGGGGAAACACTGTATGTGAGACAAGGGGACTCCCCAGAAGCAAGAAGGAATGAGGCTGCAGATAAAGCAGCCTGGGAACTTCCCTAAAACCAGTGGGGCCTCTACAGATTCTAGTGACTCTTCCAAACCACACCTTACCAGCTTACATAGAAACCCAATCTAGAAAAGCTGAAATCTATAATCAATCTGCTCTCAAATTCTTACAGGCTTTACAGTCTACCCAGAAAGCAGTCCAGAAGTATATATATCAACTTCTGATCCAGTCCATCCACCCTGGTGACTCTGGGTAAAGAAATTTGCCACACAAGGACTGACTCCTACCTGGAAAGAACCACCCCCACACAGTCAAGGTCCACGGGATCCCGATGTGGCTTCATCACACCCAGCTTAAGACAGCCCAGGCAAAATAGAGTCCAGGACTTTCAGACCCTCTAAAGATCACTTCTGGCCCTCATTCTGGGCCCTTATCTTATAAACAGGCCCACTGACTTTATTCATCAGAGAATTAATTCTATCAAGCTTATAGTCCATATGGGTCAATATAACTCTCTCGCCAACAATGACCCAAAAAAGTCAATGATTTGACTCATGTACATAAAATTTCAGTGGGATCTTCAGTGGGATATTTCTGACAGAAGGAAGATTTTCATATAAATTTTATACATTTTCTTTCATTTCTGACATTTCTATTATAGAGAAAGGGCAAATAGCAATATTAAAATATTTCCTCTAATTAATTCCCTTTTATTTATTATTTTTTAAAAATATATATTTTATTGATTTTATTACAGAGAGGAAGGGAGGGAGATAGAGAGCTAGAAACGTCGATGAGAGAGAAACATCGATCAGCCGCCTCCTGCACACCCCCCACCGGGGATGTGCCCGCAACCAATGTACATGCCCTTGACTGGAATCGAACCCGGGACCTTCCAGTCCGCAGACTGACGCTCTACCACTGAGCCAAACCGGTTTTGGCAATTAATTCCCTTTTAATGTGCACAAATTTTGTGCACAGGGTCACTAGGATATCTATAAAAGGATAATATGCGAAGCGTCCATCCAGATAATGACATCATGTAGCAACACCTGACTTCCTCTCCCTAGCAATGACTAGCCTTCTTGCAGTTTGTTCAGCCCAGGAACATGAATTGCTTTATAGCCAGGTAGAAACATTTCACACTTTCACCAAATGTCTGTGAAGCATTTGCCTATGCCTCATCTAATTTGATCCTCACAGAAGTCCTGGAGTAGGTAGATATGAGACTTGGAATCCTGTTTTCTTTTCATTAGCTGAAAAATGGAGATTTAGAAAACTTAGAATCTTGAACTGACTGAAAAGTAAGAAATGGTGACCTTGGAACCAGCTCGGCCCAGAAATGCGAAGGCTACAACTAGACACCAAGCAGGGCGCCACAGCTGCCATGTGGAGTTTAAAACTACAGCAAAACAGGACCTACTGGAGACGCTGCTGCCGGGAATGAGGGAAGCCAGACCTTGCTCCGCCCTGCGGCCCAAGGACTGTGCCAGCCCCACCGGCTGCCATGCGAGCTGATGTGGACCTCCGCCTTGCCTTCGGCCCCTGCCTGGACGAGAAACCCGTGAGCGCAACCTCCCAACCCGCCCGCAGTGCTGGAGAGGAGCGGGCGCAGCGTCTCCCTGTCCGCAGCCAGCTCGGCCCAGCCCCCGAGCTTGTGGTGCTGGCAAGGAGATCGCGCAGCGTCTCCCCGCACGCAGCCAGCTCGGCCCAGAAATGGGAAGGCTACAACTAGACACCAAGCAGGGCACTGCTGCTGCCATGTGGAGCTTAAAACTACGGCGAACCAGACCTGCCAGAGACGCTGCCGCCAGGAATGAGAGAAGCCAGACCTCGCTCCGCCCTGGGGCCCAAGGACTGGGCCAGCCCGCCGGCCATGGGAACCAGGGAGCTGTTATGGAACCTTCGGCGCCTGCTCACAACCACCCCGAGGAGCTGTCTCGGTGTCTCCCGGCCTGCGGCCAGCTGGGCCCAGTCTCCGCACGCACCTTATTGGTGGGGAGCTGGTGTGGCGCATTCCCTTTGCGCCCTGGCGAGTCTTTCCGCTGCCACCGCCAGCAGCCGGCTCCAAAGCTTCCGCCACTACCGCCATGTGGATTTTAATACTACAGGGGAAATTGAGACATGGGAGCTACCGTCGCTGCCGCCCCCGCTGCCGCCCCTGCAAATGGGAATCCACCGAAATCAGAGCTCACTACGCCCCTGGCTCAGAGAGAGTGTGGCTTCAGAAATTAGCCTCTGTGTCCACAGCAGCTCCGCTTCCACAACAAAGGAGACACCATTGAGGGGGAATTCTCCGCCCGCAGCCATCTCAGCCCGCCCACAACCTTCCCAGCACACCCACCGTGCGGGTGGGGAGCCTGCACAGCACCTTCCGTTAGCGGCCCCGGCGAGTCCTCCCTCAGCCGCCGCATGGCCGGGCCGAAGCTCCCGCCACTGACTCCATGTGAACTTTAAAACTACAGTGGAAATTGAACCACAGGAGCGACCTTTGCTGCCGCACCACCCACCGCCACCCCCCACCACCACTGCAAACAAAGGAAATCCACCGAGAACAGAGCTCACTATGCCCTGGGCTCAGAGAGTGGGCGGCCTCAGAACTTAGCCTCCGTGTCCGCAGCTGCTCCGCTTCCACACCAAACGAGACACCTTTGAGGGCAGTCTACCCGCCTGCAGCCATCCCAGCCTGCCTGCCTTGCTAGCAAGGAGCTAGAACGGCACCCCCAATACGAGACCCCAGCACCCGAGAGGGGTCGTGTGCCCCGGGTGAGCTGTGTGTCCCAGAGGGCCCTGTGCCCCGGGTGAGCCGTGTGTCCCTAGGGAAGCAGTGGGACCCAGGGGGAGGGGTGGTGAGAACCAGAGGAGGAGCGGACTCTATTCGGGTGGTCCTGAGATAGCCACCATAAAACAAGCAGACTGCCAAATGAGGAGCAGATTCTATTCATGAGATCCTGAGATAGTCACCATAAAACAAGAAGATTGTCAAATGACAGCAGGGAGGGGAAGGAGACTTGGGGGGAGATAAGAGAACAACCGAAGGACTGGTATGCATGAATACAATCAACGAACACAGAACTCTGGGAAGGGAGGGCATGAAAGGGAGGGAGGGGGGGACATTGGAAAGATATGTACACATATAATGCCTTAATAAAAATGGGAAGAAAAAGAAAGAAATGGTGACCTTAAAAATGACTGCAGGTTTTCTCACTGCACAGAATATATTCAAACACTGCTGCAGTTAAATATTTTACCCTATGTTCTCCATGTGTGATGTACAATAATAATCTGCTTTGTGTTGATATTTACTGCTGTGTTACTGACAATTACCTGAACGAGAAGTTGGGGTGCTTCTCTGAGCCAGAAAAACTTTAGTTATATCACAAAGCAGATCTAATTAAGCAAGTTTATTCGATATCTATAAAAGGCTAAGTTGACATGCGCATGTGCGATACATACAAAGCTCTTGCTGGTGCCAATCGCATGCATGTGTTTTGATCTGTCATTTTTTATCATAAATTTGGTTGACACTTCTTTTATAGAGGAAATTCGAATAGCAATATTAACATATTTCCTCTAATTAATTTCCTTTCAATGTGCATGAATTTGTGCACTGGGCTACTAATTTGTTTTATAAGAGGATGTTTCTATCTTTTGACCACTACCCATTTTGCCCATCTCCACATTTGACAACCACCAAATCTGTTCTCTGTTTGAGTTCAGTCTTTGTGTTTGTTTTAGATTCCACATATAAGTCAGGTCACATAGTATTTCTCTTTCTTCTTCTCACTTATTTAACCTAGCATAATGCCCTTAACACGTTAAGCCCCATGTCAGTCACTGGTGACTGACACTATACTGATAAAGACTGGATGCTTAACATGTTAAGATCCATTTTTGTTATCTCATATAGCATATTTTTATTCAAATTTTATACTTTATTTACCTATTTAAGATATAACTGCCATATAAATTAATTTCAGGTATACAGCCAAATTAGTTGATAGTAATATATATTATGAAATGATCACAATAAGTCTAATTAACAGCCATCACTGTACATAGTTAAAATTTGTTTTCTTATGATGAGACCTTTTAAGATTTACTTCCTTATTAACTTTCAAATATACAATACAGTATTATTAACTATAGTCACCATGCTGTAAATTGCATCACACGACTTATCTATATACATAAAAGCCTACGTGACCGTTATGATCAGACAACCCAACAGTAGTTATGATGCGCACTGACAACCAGGGGGCAGATGCTAAATGCAGGAGGTTCCCCTTGGTGGGCAGGGCATTCCTACAGCCAACCTCCCGCAGTCCCTTCCCCCAACTGGACAGTTCCAATCACTCTGATGAGAACTGGGCCAAATGTCCCCAATTGGCTCCATCACTGGCCAGGCAGAAGGACCACACCCATGCATGAATTCTTGCATTGGACCTTTAGCTTATATTATAACTAGAAATTTGTACCTTTTGACCCCCTTAATCCATTTCTCCCACTCCTCCCCCTGCCTCTGGCACTCCCCACTTTTTAGTCTGTTCTCTGTATCTGAGTTTGTTTTCTTTCAGAACCTAAATATAAGTGAGATCATAGGGTATGGCCTTTGCCTGACTTATTTCGTTTAGCATAATGCCCTCAAGATCCATCCATATTGTGATAATGGCCAGATTTCATTGCTTTTTAATGGCTAAATAATATTCCATTGCCCATATATACTACATTTTCTTTATATGTTGATAGACACTTAGGTTGCTTCCATATCTTGGTTATTGCTAACAATGCTGCAATGAACATGGGCATACATATATATTCTTTACACTAGTGTTTTTGTTTCCTCTGGATAAATACCCAGAAGTGGAATTGCTGGATTATATGGTAGTTCTATTTTTAATTTTTGAGGAATTTCCATATTGTTTTTGTATAGTGGCTATACCAATTTACATCCCCACTAACCTTGCATGAGGGTCTTCTTATCTCTTCATCCTTGTCAACACCTGTTATTTCTTGTCTTTTTTATAATATTTCTAGCTGATGTGAGGTGATATTTCATTTTGGTTTTGATTTGCATTTCCCTGATTAGTGATGTTAAACATCTTTTATATACTGGTTAGCCCTATGTATGTCTTTGAAAAATGTTAATACAGGTCTTACACCCATGTTAATAATCAGATTGCTTGCATTTTTGCTATTGAGTTGCATATGTTTCTGATATATTTTTCATATTAACCTCTTTTCAGATAGATGGTTTGCACATATTTTCTTTCATTCAGTAGGTTGACTTCTCATTTTTGTCAATGGTTTCTTTGGCAGTGCACAGCTTTTTAGTTTAGTGTAGTCCCACTTTTTATTTTTACTTTTATTGCTTGTGCTGTTTGTTGGCATATGAAGGAAATTGTTGCCAAAAAAGTATTGCCAAGACTAATTTGAAAAAGCCTTTTCTCCTGTTTTCTTATAGAAGTTTTAAATTGACATTTAACTCTTTTATACATTTTAAGTTTAAATTTTGTGAGTGGTATAAGATAGGGGTGCAGTTTTATTCTTTTGCATGTGATTACCCAGTTTTCCTAACAACATTTATTGAAGAAACTATCTTTTCCCCATTGAGTATTCTTGGTTCCTTTATCAAATATTAGTTGGATGTATATATGAGGTTTATTTCCGTGCTCTTGATTCTGTTTCATTGGTCTTTGTGTATATTGTTATGCCAGTATCACTACTTTGATTACTATAGCTTTGTAATGAATATAGTTTGAAATCAGGAAGTGTGATAATTCCAACTTTGTTCTTTCTCAGGATTGTTTTGGTTATTTGGGGTCTTATGTGGAGGCATTAAAAATGATCAGTGGTTTCCATTGGTTGAAGAGGGATGACTAGACAGAGCACAAAAGACTTTTAGAAGAGTGAAAATACTCTGCATGGTATCATAATAATGGATATATGTCACTATACATTTGTCTAAACCCATAGAATGTACAACTTCAAGAGTGAACTGTAATGTAAACTGAACTTTGGTTGATTATGATATATCAGTATAGGTTCACCAATTGTAACAAAGGTACTGCTGTGTTGGAGGATGATAAAAATGGGGGAAGCTATGCACATATGCACATATGGGACCAGAGTATTCATGGGAAATCTCTATGCCTCCCATCAATATTGCTGTGAACTAAAACTGCTTTATAAAAAAAGAAATTTTAATGAAAAATCAACTAAACATAAAGGAAAGCAATAATTGAGGAAATGGGAACAAAACAACTGAGACATATATCAAAAGAAAAAAAATCCCTTATCAATGATTTAAATGTAAATGAATTAAATTATCCAATCAAAAGAAAAAGATTGGCTGAATGTATGTAAAAAAACAAAACATCATGATATACTACATACTGTCTATAAGATGTTCACTTTGTTTTTTCAACTGGAATTCATCTTATTTTATACGTAACTAGTAGCCAGCCTGGTGCATGAAATTTGTGCCCGGGGGAGGGGGTTCTCTTAGCCCAGCCTGCACCCTCTCCAATTGGGGATCCTTCAGGGGATGTCCAATCTGGGACTGATGGCTCCTAATGACTCACCTGCCTGCCTGCCTGATCACCCCTAACTCCCTCTGCCTGCCTGCCTGATCACCCTTAACCTCTCTGCCTGCATGCCTGATTGCCCCCAACTGTCCCTGCCTGCCTGATCACCCTAACTGCCCTCCCCTGCCAGCTTGATCTCACCCCCAACTGCCCTCCCCTGCTGGCTTGGTTGCCCCCAACTTACCTCCCCTGCCAGCCTGATCTCACCCCCAACTGCCCTCCCCTGATTCCCTGGTTGCCCCCAACTTCTCTGCCCTGCTGGGTGATCTCGCACCCCAATGGCCCTCCCCTGCCGGCCTGATCTCACCCTTAACTGCTCTCCCTGCCGGCCTGATCACCCCTGCCTCTGCCTGCCTGATCACCACTAACTGCCCTCCCTTGCCAGTCTGATCTCACACCTAACTGCACTCTCTTGCAGGCCTGATCTTGCCCCAAATGGCTCTCCCTGCCAGCTTGATCTCGCCTCCAACTGCCCTCTCTGCCTCAGCCCCTACTACCATGGCTTTGTCCGGAAGGAAATCAATGTCCAGAGGATGGCTGGTCAACCTGCTCTAATTAGCTTATTACCATTTTATTAATATAGGTATATTATATGAGATAGGATTGCTTAAATGGGGGCGGGGAGCCTTTTTCAACAGGAGGAGATGCTCTAGGCAGACAAAATACATAATCGCTATATTTGGACTGATAAACAGCCATATGCACTATGCTGCCAAATCATTAAAAAATTGAACCACTTTTTTACACCTTACACCAAACAGCTGTTGCCCTTAAAACCCCCCCTCAGCCTCCACCTTAGGTTCTGCCTCCGAAGATCACCCAGATTAGGTTCTGATTGGTTGGTTTCTATGCCAGTCAGCATCAAAAGCTCTACTTCCTAGGCACCCTTTGGCTCCTCACACTTCACCCAGATTTGGTTGTGATTGGTCAGTTTCTATGCCAGTTAGCGTCTCTGGGCCTGATCAGAGAGATGGGGCTGATTAGCAGCCCCCACAGAGATCCAGAGAGAAAGAGAGGCGGCTGCTGGCCAGGCCTGGAGAAAAATAGAGAGGCAAGGGATAATAAACAGCTGCTATGGAGGCTATGGATTAGACCCCGTTTCTCTGTCCAGGCCTCTCTCTGGGCCTGATCCATAGTTCCCTTGGCAGTCAGACTGCAGGACTGACTTCCGGTCAGTCAAGCCTTCGGTAGTTTTGGATGTTATGGACCCTGGGTTTTTATATATTATGATGTTTATTGTGGGAGATTTGAACAGTACAAAATGGAAAAAAAATGTCACTCATTACTTTACAATCACAGATAGCCACTGTTAATACTGGATGCCTTTCTTTTGATCAAATTTGAAAAACGAAAACCTTTGTAGCAAATATTTGTGACATTTAAATGTTATGACTTCTCTATCTTTAAGGATAGACTGCCAAATGAGGAGCGGATTCTATTCATGTGGTCTGTGGACTGAAAGGTCCCAGGTTCAATTCTGGTCACGGGCATGAACATTGGTTGCTGGCACATCCCCGGTAGGGGGTGTGCAAGAGGCAGCTGGTCGGTGTTTCTCTCTCATTGATGTTTCTAGCTCTCTATCTCTCTCCCTTCTTCTCTGTAAAATATCAATAAAATATATATTTTTAAAAAAGCACTGTAAGTCTTAAAAAAAATTATAGCCTTCACTCACTACAGACCCTCTTCCCAGCATAGTAGGCATGGTGGGAGAAAATTCCCAACTCCCTGCTTCTCCCTGGGGAGAGAAAGGTAAGAGTAGAACATAGAGCCAATGTTCTGACTAATGGGGCAACTGTCTGAGGAGACTGGTTTTTGTCTTGCCTGAATTTGATCTCTGACAAGAATTAGGTGCCAGGTTGGGAGCCTCTGAGAACAAAGATCAACATGCACCAGAGTCTGCAGTACCTTAAATATACACTAGATGGAACTCCATTAATGTGGCTTAGTAGACATCCAGCTAGGTTGCAGTAGCACAGATAACAAAAGGAAGCATGAGTAGAAACTGACAAATCTCTTCAATTAGGCAATTACACGCAGAAGCCCTAGGACAACACATTGCCAGAAAAAGCTTTAGAGGTCTCCTGAATCTCTAGCTGGGTGATTAGAGAAAGTCTTGCTTGTACTAAACTAGACTACAAAGACTGGGAGAAGAAGCTGATTTTTCAAATGTTATAATCCCAATAGTACATAACAGAGTATACAAACAGGGAAACATGGCCTACTCAAAGGAACAAATTAAATAACCTGAAACCATATATGAATTACCAGACAAATAATTCAACATAATGGCCATAAGTATGCTTTATGAATTCATGGAGATCACAAATGGACAATTAAATAAAATCAGAAAATATTCATAAAGCAAAATAGAATATCAACCTAGTTAGGAATTATGAAGAAGAAACAAATCAAATCCAGGAACTGAAGAATATATTTACAGAACTGGAAAATTCACAAGAGGGATACAATAGTAGATTTAGAAGAATCAGTGAACTTGAAGAAGGACTTCAAAATAATTAAGGCAGAGGGAAAAAAGAGGAAAAATAATGAAAAAAAGGGAACAGGGTGAGGGGATATTAATGGGAGAAACAATATATACATTAAGAGAAGAAAGAGAAAAAAGGACAGAGAACTATTTGAAGAACTAATGGAATAAAACTTCCCAAATCTGAGGATAAATGGACATACAAATTCAAGAAGCTCAAAAAATCCCAACTAGGAAAAATATAAAGATACCTACACCAGGACACATTTAATCAAATTTTCAAAAGTCACAAAGAACCCTGCTGGTATATCTCAGTGGTTGAGCATGAACCCAGAGGTTGCCGGTTTGCCATGAACCCAGAGGTTGCAGGTTTGATTCCCAGTTGGGACACATGCCTGGGTTGTGGGCTCGATCCTCAGTAGGGGGCATATAGGAGGCAGGTGATGGATGTTTCTTTCTCATCAATGTTTTTATCCCTCTCCCCTCCTCTCTAAAATAAATAAAAATATTTTTAAAAAGTCATAGACATAGAAGCAGTCCTGAAAGCAACAAGAGAAAAACAAGTCATCACACATAGTGAACTCCTATTAAATTAGCAGACTATATTTCCTATGCTGTATATATACCATATGGAGATGTAAATCACAGTATAGGAAATATAGTCAATAATGTTATAATAACTATATATGTTGCCAGTTGAGTACTGGAAATATCAGGGGAACACCTTATAAAGTATAGGATTGTCTAACCACCATGCTGTATAACTAATACAGAGTAATATTGAATATAAACTATAAATGAAAAAATTAAAAAAAAACAAATTTCTCAGCAGAAACATTGCAGGATAGAAGGAAATGGGATGATATGATATATTTAATGAGTTGAAAGAAAAAAATCTGCCATCCAAGAAAAAAAGGTTAAAGGGAAAATATATTAAATAACTATAGCTACAAATATTGTTGATGAAAACACAATGTAAAAATATATAAATCAAGCCATCAAAACATAAAGTGGGGGGGGGTAGTAAAATGGTAGAGTTTGTGATTGAATTATGTTATCAGATTAAAATAGTCTTAAAACTGTAAGATGTTTTATGTAAGCACCATACCAATAAACAATTAAAATATTGCAGTAGACACACAAAAGATAAAGAGAAGGGAATCAATACATAACACTATGAATAATCATTAATTCACCAAGGATGACAGCAGCAGACAAAGAAACGAACTATAAAACAATCAGAAACAAGTGTCTATTACTGCATGACTGTATATGGAAGATATACGTGTGTGTGTGTGTGTGTAATGGAATATTATTTAGCCTAAGAAAAAAGGACATACTGCCATTTGCGACAATAATGATGAGCCTGGAGGACATTATGCTCAGTGAGATTTGTCAGACAGTGAAAGTAAAATGTTGTATCGTCTCACTTATATATGAATCTAATGGGGGGGAAATCCTCATAGAAACAAAGAGTAGAAATGTGGTTACCAAGGGCTTAGGTGTGGGATAGATGAGGACATACTGATCAAAGGGTATAAGCTTTCAGTAATAGATGAATAATCTCTGGGGATCTACTGTATATATGGATGGTGATTACAATCATAATACTGTGTTGTATATTTGAAATTTTCTAATAGAGTAGACCTTAAGTAATCTTAACCATACATAAAAAGATAACTAATGAGGTGATGAATGTGTTAATTAACCTGTTTTTTATAATTATTTAAAAAATTACACATGTAAAGTCATCACATTGTACATTTTATTTATTTATTTATTTATTTATTAATAAATCTTTATTGTTCATATTATTACAAATGTTCCTCATTCCCCCCCCCATTGCTCCCCTACACCAAGTTTCCATTCAATTCTCTGCCCTTTCCCCATCCCCCATTGTCCTCATCCATAGGTGCAGTTTATGTTCAGTCTCTTCCCGCCCCGCTCCACTCCCCATTTCCCCAAGAATCATCAGTCCACTCCCCTTCCATACCTCTGATTCTATTATATTCACCAGTTAATATTGTTCATCATGATTTTTACTTCCCTTGGTTTTTAGACTCACTTGTTGATAGTTACGTGTTTGTTCATAATTTTTATCTTTATTTTCTTCCTCTTCCTAAAGAACCCCTTTTAGCAATTCATATAATTCTGGCTTGGCAGTGATGAATTCCTTTAGCTTAAATTTATTTGTGAAGCTCTTTATCTGGCCTTCGATTCTGAGTGATAGCTTTGCTGGGTAGAGTATTTTTGGCTGTAGGTTCTTGTTATTCATCACCTTGAATATTTCTTGCCATTCCCGTCTGGCCTGCATGGTTTCTGTTGAGAAATCAGCTGACAGTCCTATGGGTGCCCCTTTATAGGTAACTACCTGCTTTTGTCTTGCTGCTTTTAATATTCTCTCTTTGTCTTTAGCTCTTGGAATTTTAATTATGATGTGTCTTGGTGTGGTTCTTTTTGGATTCCTTTTGTTTAGGGTTCTGTGTGCTTCCTGGACGTGCAAGTCTATTTCTTTCACCAGGTGGGGGAAGTTTTCTGTCACTATTTCTTTCAATATGTTTTCGGTATCTTGCTCTCTGTCATCTTCTGGGATGCCCATAATTCTGATGTTGGTTCGCTTGAAGTTGTCCCAGAGGTTTCTTACATTATCTTCAACTTTCTGGATTCTCTTGTCTTCTTGCTTCTGTGGAGGAGTGTCCTCTGGCTCTTTGTGTTCCAAATCTTTGACTTGATTCTTGCAATCTTCCAATCTGTTTTTAGGACTCTGTATAATATTATTTATTTCAGAGATTGTATTCTTTATTTCTAGTTGACCCTTCATTATTTCTTGTTGATCCCTTATCATATCCTCATAGGTCTCATTTATTTTATCGGCCTTTTCTAAGAGATTGTTGAACAACCTTATAAGCGTGGCTTTGAACTCTATATCCAGTCGCTTTTTGTCCTCCATTTCTTTCGTTTGTGATCTGTTTCCTCGTTTCGGCATTTTCACTGCTTCCCTGAGTTGGTAGGTTGGGAGGATCAGCTGTGTCTATGCCAGGAGACAACCTTATTCCACTAGACTTGGAAACCTGCAAAAACCTCTCTGAGTTCCGCTTGGATGGGGCAGAGTTTCAGGGTGGAGCCTAGAGCCTTGGCTTCCGGTTAGCCCCGCCCTCGGAGGTTCCTGAGTCTCAGTGTTCCTCAGTGTCCTTTGGTATTTGCTGCAAGTACCTCTGAGAGAAAGGCACCCTAGAGCTTCGCCCGCTACCAGACAGTGTAGTCTCTCCCCCAACAAGCCCACAACTGGGGTTCAGAGCAGTTGGAAGTGGGGTTAAGAGCAGTCCAGAGCTTATGTCTCCTTCCCACCAGGGCGATCTCGTGGCCCAAACAACAGTCTGTCCTCTGTGCGCGCAATGTGCGCGACTCAGGGGATCTGATTTTCGCCGTTCAGCCCAGATTCCCTCTGTATGAGGCTGGAGCCCGAGGGTCTTGCCCAGGACTGGGGTTCAGTGCAGTCAGAACGGGCTCAGCACAGTCCTGAGCTTTTGAGTCCTTCCTGCTGGGGCAATTCAGCAGCTCAGCGAACAGTCCCTCCTCTGCGCGCAAATGTGCGCGACTCCCGGGGCTCTGCCTTCCGCTGCAGCTCCGCTGAGCTCCCGCCTTACAGCCCAGATTCCCTCTGTATGAGCCTGGACCCCAGGGTCTCGCCCAGAACTGGGGTTAAGTGCAGTCGGAGTTGGGGTTCAGCACGGTCCGGAGCTTTTATCTCCTTCCCGCTAGGGAACGCCAGCCAGGCACTCAGCCGCCCCTCCTCTCCGGCTCCATCCTCTCCCCGGGCGCGCGCCTCCGTACCTTAGGCTTTTACAGCTTCTCTGGTTTTCCTTCTGGTTTTCTCTTTCCTTCTAGTTGTAGAATTCCCAGTCAGTCAACTTTCCTGTAGTTCTAGATAGTGTCCACTCTATATTTTAGTTGTATTTTTTGAAATTGTTGAGTGCGGCTGCAGTTAGGCTTTTACCTCTGCCGCCATCTTGTTGTCACCACCCACATTGTACATTTTAAATATATACAATTTAATTGTTAATTCTACCTCAATAAAAGGTAGATTTTATTTTACTTTTTAAAAATACATATATTTTTTTTTATTTCAGAGAGGAAGGGAGGGGAACAGAGAGAAACATCAATGATGAGAATTAATCGATTGATTGCCTCCTGACACCCCCTACTGAGATCAAACTCACAACCCAGGCATGTGCCCTTGACTGGTATCAAACCTGGGACCCTTTAATGCACAGGTCAGTGCTCTATCCACTGAGCCAAAGCAGCTAAGGCTTAGTAAAACTGATTTAAAAAATCTAAAATTTAAGAAATCCAGAGAAAGCAATACTAGCAGGAAAGTTAACAGTGGTAATTGCTTAGATGAAATATATAGAAAGATCTCAAATAATCAACCTAACTTTACATCTCAGGGAATTAGGGAAAAAAATCAATCTAAGTCCAAAATTAGCAGAAGGAAATATATAATAAAGATTAAGCCAGAGATGTATGAAATAGAGAATGGAAAAGCAATAGAAAAAATGAATGAACCCAAAAGTTGGTTTAAGAAAACATTGATAAAATTGACAAACCCTTAGCTAGACCAAGAAAAAAAAAGAACACTCAAACACCTAAAATTGAAAATGAAAGAGGGGAAAGTTGATGTCACAGCAATAAGAGGATTATAAGGAACTGCATGAACAATTACATACCAACACATTTGATATCCTAGAAGAAATATATCTTGGAAACCTACAACCTACCAAGACTGAATCATGTAGAAATAAAAAAGAACATGAACAGAACTATAACTAGTAATTAAATTAGAATTGTAATAAAAAGCCTTCCTAAAAAGAAAAGCCAAAGACCAGATAGTTTTACTGGGAATTCTATCAAACATTTAAAAAAGAATTAGTTTAATCCTCAAATTCTTTCAAAGAATAGAGGAGAGGGAACACTTGCAAACTTATTTTGTAAGGCCAACATTAATCTTATACCAAAACCAAACAAAGACACAGAATTACATACCAATATATTTGGTAAATATTAGTGCAAAAATGCTCATTGAAATCCTAGCAAACCGAATTAATTCAGGAGCACATTAAAAGGATTATATATCATGACCAAGTAGGTTTTATACCTGGAAATAAAAGATGATTCAATATATGAAAATCATTGAAATATACTATATTAATAGAATGAAGGACAAAAGCACATGATCATCTCAATAGATGCAGACAATGCATTAAAATAATTCACTTAACCAATGGGCACAGACACCAGGGGGGTCAGGTCATGAGTCGGGGGTGGGGTGGGTGGTGGGATAAGGACACATATGTAATACATTAATCAATAAAGAAAAAAAGAAAAAATTCAAGTCTTTCATGATAAAAATACCCAGCAAACTAGAAATAGAAGGAAACTACCTGAAGGCAATAAAGCTATGTATGAAAATCCCACAACTAACATACACAATGATGAAGTACTTAGAGCTTTTCCTCTAAGATCAAAGTATCTGATGCCCCCTCTCACCCTGCTATTCAAAATATATTGAAAGTTCTAGATAGAGAATTTGCCAAATAAAAGGAAGAAAAGGCATCCAAATAGGAAAGGAAGAAATAAACTGACATCTGTTCATAATTGACCTGATCTTACTATGGTATATGTAGAAAACTTTAAAAGTCCCCCATGCAAACCTACTAAAACTAATAAATGATTTTAACAAAGATGTAGGATACAAAATCAACAAACAAATATCAGTTGCATTTCTATACACTGCTAATAACCGATTTGAAAAGGAAATTAAGTAATGTTACTTTGTGGTATGTATCTAAAAGAATTGCAACCAAGATCTAGAAGACATACCTATTCTTCCACATTTGTTGCTGTATTATTCACAATAGCCAAGATATGGGGGCAACCTAAGTGTCTGTTGATAAATGAATGGACAAAGAATATTATATATATTAAATAACACACACACACACACACACACACACACACGTATATATGTGCATGTTTGTGTGTGGGTATGTATGTACATTGAATGGCCTGATTATTATAACCACCCCATCAGTACTTTGTTGGGCCACCTTTTGCGTTCAATACTACAGCAATTCTTTTTTGGCATCAACTCCACGAGATGTTGAAAGGTGATGCGAGGAATCTGACACCATGCCTGATGAATAGCACTGTCTAGTTTTGTGAGATTTGATGGTTGTTGAAATTGTATATACCACTATAGGTTGCAATACCGTATTGCATTATTGAAATTTTCTAAGAGAGTAGATCTTAAGTGCTCTCATCACAAACAAAATAATAACTGTATGAGGTGATGGATATGTGAATTAGCTTGATTTGGGTAATCATTTCACAATGTATACATATATCAAAATAATTTCACAATGTATACATACATAATCATTTCACTAAGGTATACATAGTGTATACCTTAAGTATATACAATTTCTATTTTTAATTATACCCCTATATTGGGAAAATAAAGTAGCCATATATTAAAATAGGTTCTAAATTAAGTTAATTTCTTTTGTTCTTAATTTCATAATATTTTAACTTAATATATCTAAAATATTATGTTTAATTTAAAAACATTAAGTGAAAGAATGATGCTAGACAACCAAAGCCTTTAGGACCACTACAATTTTTTAAGGAAACAAATAGAGATGATAAAAATTGAAATCAATCTTCAGTTTTTGCTACTGAGATTGCAAGAGTTAAAAGTTTAAAGAAAAATATGGATAAAATGATCAATGTAAAATGTCTACATCAAATATTGGATGATGCTCAATAAACTGAAGCCATGAAATGCATGGAAAATTCAGTGAAAATTTTTCATATGTACTTTGAAGCCCAAATACTAATTTGTCAGCAAATAATGTGAGCCTTGAACTCAAATTCCATGTTTAAAGGCCTTTCTTAAAATTAAATCTTAAAATTACTCACAATAAAAATATTTAAAGTTATAAACTGTAATCATGTAAAGGTACAAATTATATCTGTAAACTTAGTCACTAAAAGCATTTTAGTGGTCTCTTTTTACTGGAACAATTGGTTGCAGACATTCAGTTATCTACAAGGCATAAAATATTCTGCTTATAATTGTTAATTTAAATTGATATTATCTATTTCTATTTTATTTTTATTTATTTTTATTTAATTAAACATCATTTTTATTGAATTTATTGGGGTTGCATTGGTTTCAGGTATTATAGGTTTCAGGTATACAGTTCTATAATACATCACTTGTATATCATATTGTGTTTACCAACCCAAGTCAAGTCTCCATTCATCACCATTTAGACCCCCTTTACCCTCTTCTACATCTCTGCATCCCATTTCACTCTGGTAATCATCATACTATTGTCTGTCTGTGAAGGTGTTTTGTTGTTGTTGCTAATTCCCTCATCTTTTTTCATCCAGCCCCCCAACCCATCTTCCCACTGATAGCTGTAACTCTGTTCTTTGTATTTACGAGTTTGTTTCTACTTTGTTTGAGGACAAGAACTCCAGAGTAATTAGAAGAAACTAATAAAGATCAGAGCAGAAATAAATGACATAGAGACTAAAAACAAAACAAAACCACAATACAAAAAATCAGTGAAATCAAGAGCTGGTTCTTTGGAAAGATATAAAAGATTGATGAACCTGTAGCCAGACTCATCAAGAAACAAAGAGAGAGAACCCAAATAAGTAAAATCAGAAATGAAAGAGGTAAAATAACAACTGACACCACAGAAATACAAAGGATTGTAAGAAAATACTATGAACAATTATTTGCCAACAAGATGGACAACCTGGATGAAATGGACAAATTCCTAGAAAAATACAACCTTCCAAAATTGAACCAGGAAGAATCAGAAAACCTAAATAGGCCAATAACTACTGATGAAATTGAAGCAGGAAAAAAAAAAAAACAACTCACAGCAAACAAAACCCTGTTCTAGATGGCTTCACAGAGGAGTTTTTACCAAATATTCAAAGAATTAATACTATTCTCCTCAAACTATTCCAAAAAATCCAAGAGGAAGGAATACTTCCAAGTGGTTTTTATGAGGCCAGCATTATCCTAATTTCAAAACCAGATGAATACACTACAAAGAAATATAACTACAGGCCAATATGAACATAGATGCTAAAATCCGCAACTAAATATTAACAAATTAGATCCAGCAATATATTTAAAAAAATCATACACCATGACCAAGTAGGATTTATTCCAGGGATGCAAGGCTGGTACAGTATTCACAAGTCAATAAATATGAGACATCACATTAACAAATTGAAAGACAAAAACAACAGGATCATATCAATAGATACAGAAAAAGTTGGATTCAACAAAATCCAACACATTGACAAAAACTCTCAGCAAAGTGGTAATGCCTCAACATAATAAAGGCCATATATGAAAAACCCACAGCCAACATCATATTTAATGGGCAAAGATTAAAACCATTTCCCCTAAAACAGGAATGAGACAGAGTTGTTTGCTTTTCACCACTTTTAGTCGACACTAGAGGCCCAGTGTATGAAATTTGTGCATGAGTAGGGTCCCTAGGCCTGGCTGGCAATCTGTGCCAGTCTGTGGGGTGACCAGTAGGGCGATATGGGGGCTCCTGCTGGCACCAGTCTGGGCCGGCCTGGCACCATCTTGCTGGCTGCCTCCAGTCTCCTCAGGAGACCAGCAGGGCAATGGGGGGGGGAGGGGAAGTGCCAGCCCAATCACCAGCTTGCCTCGTCTCCTGATAGCCCCGCTGTCACCGCAGGTTGCCTCCCTCTGTGGGGCAACTGGAGGGGCAATTGGGGTGGGGTGGAGCCCGTGCTGGCACCTGCCTTGGTTGGCCTGGGGCCTGCAGGCTGGGGCAGTTCCTGTGTTGAGCGTCTGCCCCCTGGTGGTCAGTGTGCATTACAGTGACCACTTGTTCTACCAGTTGTTCTGCCATCCAATTGATTTGCATATTAGGCTTTTAATATATAGGATAGTTCTAGAAGCCCTAGCCACAGCAATCAAAGAAGAAGAAAAAATAAAAGACATCCAAATTGGAAGGAAAGATGTAAAGGCTGTCATTATTCACAGATGGCATTATATTGTACATAACAAAACTAAAGATTCCACACACAACACACACACACACACACACAAATAACCCTACTAGATTTAACAAGTAAATTCAGCAATGTAGCAGGATACAAAATTAACACCCAGAAATTAATGTCATTTTTATACACCAATAATAAACTCTCAGAAAAAGAAACTAAAAAGTAATCCCATTGATCATTGCAACAACAAAAAAATTTAAGATACTTAGGGATAAAAGTAACCAAGAAGGTAAAAAACCTTTACTTGCAAAACTATAAAACGATGAAAAAAAGACATCAAAGAAGATAGTACACACTTCCTAATATGCACTCAAAGAGGGGCCCTGATAAACTGGCTTGTGTGGCTCAGTTGGTTGGGCATTGTCCCATGCACCAAAAGTTCACTGGTTTGATTACTGGTAAGAGCACATACCCAAGTTGTTGGTTCAGTCCCCTGTAAGGGCACATATGGAGACAACTGATCTCTCTCTCTCTCTCTCTCTCTCTCATCCCCCCTTTCCTTCTCCCTCTCCTTTTCTCTCTCTCTAAAATCAATAAAAACATATTTAAAAAAATAAAGAGGGGGCACTGAAGGCCTACACATTCTGTCATTAGCAATTTGCTTGAGTCACTTATGATTTGCTTGAGATAGAATTTATCCTATCTAATAAAAGAGTAATATGCAAATTGACCATCATTCTAACACACAAAGATGGCCACCCCCATGTGGACACAAGATGGCTGCCACAAGATGGCCAGCAGGGGAAGGAAGTTGTGGGTGATCAGGCCAGCAGGGGAGGACAGTTGGGGGTGACTAGGCTGGCAAGAAAGGGCAGTTAGGGGTGATCAGGCCATCAGGGGAGGGCAGTTGGGAGCAATCAGGCTGGCAGGGGAGCAGTTAAGCATCGATCAGGCTGGCAGAAAAGTGGTTAGGGGTGATCAGGCTGGCAGGCAGAAGTGGTTAGGGACAATCAGGCAGGCAGGCAGGTGAGAGCATTTGGGAGCCAGCAGTCCTGGATTGTGAGAGGGATGTCCAACTACCCGTTTAGGCCTGATTCCAATGGGATTGGGCAATAGAACATTTCTTGAGGGGTCCCAGATTGGAGGGGGCGAAGGCTGAGCTGAGGGACACACCCCCATGTGCAAATTTTGTGCACTGGGACTCTAGTTAAGCCTATAATCTCCCATTTCAATAGCCCATTTGACTGGTACTTAAGCTAGCCACTGATGAATGATGCTTTAAAATTTACTACCAAAACCTCAAAGCTCAGGTTCCCCCATTAAGGCTTTAATTCCTAATATTATTTAATTGACTGGGTACATACAACAGACTCAGGAAGCGTCCTTCATTGTTCTGTTTCATTTCCAGTGTGGAGGAAGCTCAGGTCCAATTTTGCTGTTACTTTTGAAGGGCTCAATATACATTTATGCAGCACCCAATGGGATATTTAAACATCCCTGTAATTGCACATAACCTCTGCTGCCAGTATTTTTAAAAACTTACAGTGGTAAAGGTACTGTTTTGGGCATTATATTGATGGCATTATGCTGAGGGATACTTCTGAGGAATCAGTATGGGAAGATCTGTACACCATCACAAACCACCTACACCAAGGTGGCTGGGCAATCACCCTTCACAATATCCAAGGTGCATCATCATCTGTCAGGTTTCTGAGCATCATCTAGCCAGAAATTCTCCCAATAGTCAAGCATCAATTACCATCAAACCACCCACTACACCGAGGCAGACATAATACATACTAGGTCTTTTCAAGTTTTGAAGGCAACACATCTCTAATCTCTCACTAATTCTTTAACCTATATTCAAAATCACGCACAAACCTATCATTATGGTGAAGCGCAGCAGTACTCTTTAGAAGCTTTCCAGCAGGTAATCCAGCAAGTCCCACCTGGCTCTACAGTAGAGACCTTGACTATGCCTCCTGGAATCTCTGGACCAGTCTGTGTACCTGAATTCCTATGGGGTTTTGGACTAATTGCCTATCCCCAATGGGAGCCTAATATTCTCACCTTGAGCATCAACTTTTGCTATTCTATTGGGCTCTTTTAGAAACCAAGGCCTGAACTAGTTCCCACCTGATACTACTTCAGACCTAAGGTCCCATAATGCCCTAGATTAGAGATGCATCCCAGGAAAAGCTCAGCATGACCATTAATGGCTCCTTGGTAAAATGGAAATGGTATCTTCAGGAGAGGGCTAATACTCATGTAAAAAGTCCTTTGCAGGGGGACGTGGCTTTACCGATACTCAGCCCCTTGCCCAAGAGCTTTGAGGACATGATAGTGGCATCCCTGCTTCTTCCTACTCTGTTACTTGGGGAGTCCCTTGGGAACAACTGTTGGAGATGAACAGGGAGTCAATGTTATTCACTGATGGAAGTATCACCATTGCACCCAATACAGATCTCTGGAGGTCCACAGCATTCCACCTGCCCTCAGGCACCTCTCTATTTGAGGAAGGCATTGCCAGTTTAGACCAATTGGTGGAACTTGTAGTTGTTCATCTAGCCTTAAGGAAGAGGCCTATCATGGATCCACATTTTCATAAACTCCTGGGCTGTTACTAATGGCCTTGAAGATTGGTGAGGTCAATAGCTAAGGGGCAATTTTTTCATATAAGTCCCAAATTTTTATAATGGTTACTCATGTTTTTGCTCACACTAACCACTCTACACCAGAAACCATTTTCAACAGCATTGTACACTCACTCACTAAGCCCTCTACACCCTGACTAGTACAGAATCCTTAGGATATCTACCCTTCACACCAGCTCACAAAATGAGTGATCTGGGTCATTGGGAAATCCATGACTTAATAAATTCAGCTCAAGTGAGGTGACTTCCCCTCTTCTAAAGCATCCAAGGTTATGATAGATGAGTACATTCTTTGCTCCCATACCAAACAATGGAGACAATCCAAATAGGGACATATTCTTAGGGGATACTCACCATACTCCTGATGGCAGATTAATTTAATGGGACCACTGCTCCTTCTGTTTGGGCTCCCAATATGCCATCACAATTATATGTATTTACATGGGACTCCTCTTTGTGACTCCTACCAGAATTCCTCTTAAAAACAGGTAATACGTTTTTTACTACATTTATTCTTGTTCCCTTTGGATTGAGAGACATTATTGACTTTAACCATAGTATCTTCTTTACCTCTTAGAAGATTCAATAGTGGGTTCCTTTACAATATTCTTTGGAAATTCCATCTAGGCTACAGCCCCCAGATGGCTGTCCCAATTGAGTCTCATAATAGTCTTCTTAAGGAGACACTACTTAGATTACTTTCAGGCAAGTGGTCCCCAAAATGGATCAGACTCTTGCCTCAGGTCTTCACCTTGCTTAAATCTTGCCCTCCTTGGCCTTCCTATCCTACATACTAGTTATTATACAGCCCCCAAAGCTCCACTTTTGGTAATCTCTGGCAATTCTCAAGCTTTTTACTCTTTAAGACAATGTTCTTTTTATTTTGTCCACTAACTTCACTTCTACTATTAACTTTTCAATGATCTTGCCATCTGCTTCATGCCAGCGACCAGATGGAGGGCAGATAATATGATATAATATAATATTATACCCTAATTGTGGAATGTTCTCAGGCCAAAAGCCCACCAAGTTAGTGTGAGATCATTTCTTTGGAAATCCTGAAAACAGTGAGGACTCCCCAAAAGGAGCCATCTTCATGCCTACCACTCTCCCCATATACAGTGGCTAAAAGGGCTGGATAATGAAGTGGAATTCCCCTACTAATTTACAGAAAGTGGAAATCATTGCTCTGGGACCAATCAGTAGCACAGTTTGGGTGTCTGAAAGGACAGAAACATTTTGCTTGGTGGGTTTTTTACAAATTGATTTCAGAGAGGAAGGGAGAGGGAAAGAGATTGAAACATCAATGATGAGAGAGAATCATTGATCAGTTGCCTCTTACACGTACCCTACTGGGGATAGAGCCTGCAACTGAGGCATGTAACCCTGACCAGAATTGAACCCGAGGCCCTTCAGTCCACAGGCTGATGCTCTATCTACTGAGCCAAACTGGCCTGGGCAGCGTGGTAGATTTGAGCCATATTCAGAAATGAGAGTATGGTGAGAAAGCTACAAGTCATGCACTTACCCTGTGCTAGACAAAGTAGCCCATGACTTTCTCCCTGAGAGCAACTGCAATCAACCATTAATAAATACACAAATATTTTATCCAGAAAGAATGCAAACCAAGCTTGTTAAATGTCGATGTTCTATATCATCATTTTTTTTTAACTGGTGTGCTGCAAAAATTTTTAAAACATGCAACACTTGAGTATATTGTTAGAGGCACTGACCTCCTTCAGATTTTCAAATAAACAAAATGGTAGCAGCTAACACAAAAATAGCCATTGGGTGTGAGTGAATAAAAATTATACCTATTTTTTGTCTGGTCAGAAAAAACTATACTTTTTGGTGTGCCACAGAATTTTAATAATTAGTATATGTGTACTATGAGATGAAAAAGGTTGAAATTGATGCTCTCCATAGCTGTGACTATTATTATTATTGCACGGTCTGGTTGATAGGGATACTAGTAGATTCCTCAGGATTAAGCAACACATAGATACAATGCTGGAGCAATACCATTACAGCCTGAAATTACATTACAGATTGGAAAAGCAGGGAATGTTGGAGAGGCCTTTAGGAAGAATTCAGGCCAGCATGCTACTGAATCTGTGCAATCAAAAGATTGAATCCCTTTATAGGCAATGGACTCTCTGGAACTGATGTCTTTTAAAAAAAATATATTTTATTGATATTTTACTGTGAGGAAAGGAGAGGGATAGAGAGCTAGAAACGACGATGAGAGAGAAACATCGACCAGCTGCCTCTTACACACCCCCTATCGGGGATGTGCCCTCAACCAAGGTACATGCCCTTGACCGGAATCGATCCTGGGACCTTTCAATCCGCAGACGGACGCTCTACCACTGAGCCAAACCGGTTTTGGCTGGAACTGATGTCTTGATGACACTCACCACCTGATTTCTGAACATAAAATATTTCCAAAAACTAACTGGCCCTATGATAACCCATAAATAAAACCCATCTAGTTACAGGGACTGTGCTACTTTAATTTTTCCATATAGGTCGGTCTTGGAAATGCCTAAATAGCATTTATAATATCTTCTTTATCCTGGGATATAAATGTGCCTAGAATCTTTACATGCTTTATTTATTATTATTATTATTATTATTATTATTATTATTATGTTTTCATTGATTTTATTTATTTATTTTCCATTTTAAATTAAGATCTTACATGTGTACATATCTTCCCCTTTCCTACCCCACTCCACTCCCATACATGTCCTCCCATCCCAGTGTTCTGCATCCGTTGGTTATTCTTATATGCATGCTTATAAGTCCTTCGGTTGACCTCGTATCTCCCCCACCTCTCCCTAAATTTCCCACTGTAATTTGACAGTCTGTTTGATGCTTTACTGTCTCTATGTCTATCTTTTTGTTTATCACTTTACAATGTTCTTTATTATCCATAAATAAGTAAGATCGTGTGGTATTTTTCTTTCATTGACTGGATTATTTCACTTAGCATTATGTTCTCCAATTCCATCCAGGTTGCTGCAAATGGTAAGAGTTCCTTCTTTTTATGGCAGCGTAATATTCCATTGTGTAAATGTACCATAGTTTTCTGATCTAGTCATCTGCTGACAGGCACCTAGGCTATTTCCAAATCTTAGCTATTATAAATTGTGTGGCTATAAACATAGGGGTGCATATATCCTTTCTGATTGGTGTTTCTAGTTTCTTAGGATATATTCCTAGGGGTGGGATTACTGGGTCGAATGGGAGTTCCATTTTCACTTTTTGGGGAAACTCCATACTGTTCTCCACAGTGGCTGCACCAGTCTGCATTCCCACCAGCAGTGCAAAAGAGTTCCTTTTTCTCCGCATCCTTGCCAACACTTGTTGTTTATTGATTTGTTTTGTTTGATTTTTTTAAAAAATATTTTTTATTGATTTTCCACAGAGAAAAAGGGAAAGGGATAGATATCTAGAAACATCTATGAGAGAGAAACATCTATGAGAGAGAAACATCGACTAGCTGCCTCCTGCTCACCCCCTACTGGTGATGTGCCCGCAACCAATATACATGCCCTTGACCGGAATCAAACCTGGGACCTTTCAGTCCAAAGACTGAGGCTATATCCACTGAGCCAAACCTTTTTCTGCCCATTTATTGATTTGTTGATGATAGCCATCCTGACAGGCATAAGATGGTACCGCATTGTCATTTTGATTTGCATATCTCGAATAATTAGGGACTTTGAGCATGTTTTCATGTGCCTCTTGGCCTTCCTTCTGTCTTCTTTTGAGAGGATTCTATTTAGGTCCATTTCCCATTTTTAATTGGCTCATTTATTTTCCTTGTATTGAGTTGTATAAGCTGTCTGTAGATGTTGGAGATTAAACCTTTATCAGTGATATCCTTTGCAAATATGTTCTCCCATACCACGGGACTTCTTGTTGTTCTGTTGATGCTTTCTTTTGCTGTAATAAAGCTTTTTATTTTGATATAGTCCCATTTGTTTATTTTCTCTTTATCTTAAAATGCCCTAGGGTTAGTATCAGTGAAGCAGTTCTTAGGCATATGTCTGAGATTTTGCTCCCTGTGGATGTCTCTAGTATTTTTATGGTTTCCCATCTTATGTTTAAGTCATGTATCCATTTTGAGTTTATTTTTGTGTATGGTGTAAGTTGGTGATCTAGTTTCATTCTTTTGCATGTATCTGTCCAATTTTCCCAACACCATTTATTGAAGAGACTGTCTTGACTCCATTGTATGCTCGTTCCTCCTTTGTCAAATATTAATTGAGCATATTGATTTGGGTTGATATCTGGATTCTCTAATCTATTCCATTGATCTATATGTCTGTTCTTGTGCCAGTACCAGGCTGTTTTGAGAACAGTGGCTTTGTAATACAGCTTGAAATATGGTATTGAGATCCCTCCTACTTTACTATTCTTTCTCAAGATTGCTGAGGCTATTCGGGGTCTTTTATTGTTCCAAATGAACTTTTGGAGAGTCCTTTCTAGGTCTGTGAAGTATGTCGTTGGTATTTTAATAGGGAGTGCATTGAACTTATAAATTGCTTTGGGAAGTATGGACATTTTGGTGATGTTGATTCTACCAATCCATGAACATGGTATGTTCGTCCATCTGTTTACATCTTCCTCTATCTCTTTTTTTCAGTGTCGTGTAGTTTTCAGCATATAGGTCTTGTACCTCCTTAGTTAAGTTTATTCCTAGGTATCTTAATTTTTTTGGTGCGATGGTAAATGGGATTGCTTTTTTAAAGCTTTACTTCTTATTTTCCAATTTAGATGCTTTTTATTTCTTTTTCTTCTCTAGTTGCAATGGCTAATACTTCCAGTACTGTGTTGAACATGAGTGGTGAGACTGGGCATCCCTGTCTTGTTCCTGTTCTTAGAGGGAATGGTTTTAGTTTTTGTCCATTGAGTATGATGTTAGCTGTGGGTTTTTCATATATAGCTTTTATTATGTTGAGGTATGATTCTTCTATTCCAACCTTGTTGAGAGTTGTCATTGAGAAAGGGTGTTGGATTCTGTCAAATGCTTTTTATACATCAATTGATATGACTATGTGATTTTTATCTCTCAATTTGTTTATGTGATGTATCATGTTTATTGATTTGTGGATATTGTACTATCCTTGCATTTCTGGGATAAATCCTACTTGGTCATGGTGTATGGTCTTTCTAATGTACTGCTGGATTTTATTTGCTAGAATTTTGTTGAGTATTTTGGCATCTGTGTTCATGAGGGATAGTGGCCTGTACTTCTCTTTCATTGTGTTGTCTTTATCTGGTTTTGGTATTAGGGTGATGCTGGCTTCATAGAAGGAGCTTGGAAGTGTTCTTACCTCTTGAATTTTTTGAAATAGTCTGAGGAGTATAGGTTTAATTCTTCCTTGAATGTTTGGTAAAACTGCCCTGTGAAGAGGTCTGGCCCCAGGTTGGAATATAGTTGTTCATAGTATTTTTTTAAAAAACAATTCTTTGTATTTTAGTGGGGTCTGTTGTTATTTCACCTTTTTCATTTCTGATTTTGTTTATTTGGGTCCTCTCTCTTTGCTTCTTGGTGAGCCTGCCTAGAGGTTCATAATTCTTGTTTATCCTTTCAAAGAACCAGCTCTTGGTTTTGTTGATCTTTTGTATTGTTACTTTGGTCTCTTTGTCGTTTATTTCTGTTCTGATCTTTATTGTTTCCTTCCTTCTGTTTACACTAGGCTTTTCTTGTTGCACTCTAACTCTTTGAGTTGTAGGGTTAGGTAATTTATTACCATTGTTTCTTGTTTTTTTGCACTAGGCTTGTAGAGCTATGAACTTCCCTCTGAAGACTGCTTTAGGTGTGTCCAATAGATTTTGGATTGTTGTATTTTCATTGTCATTCATTGCCATGATGTTTTTTATTTTTTCCTTGATCTCTCTGGTCACCCAGTCATTGTTTAATAGAATGCTGTTTAGTCTCCATGTGTTTGATTTTTTTGGATTGTTTTAATTGTAGTTGATTTCCAGTTTTATGCCACTGTGATCTGAGAAGATGCTTATATGATTTCTATCTTCTTGAATTTAAAGAGACTTTCCCTATGTCCAAACATGTGGTCTAATTTTGAAAATGTCCCATGTGCACTTGAGAAGAATGTATATTCTGTGGCTTTGGGGTGAAATGTTCTGAAGATGTTAATTAATTCCATCTGGTATGGTGAATCATTTAGGATTGATGTTTCTTTGCTTATTTTTTGTTTAGATGATTTGTCATCCAATGGTGATAGTGGGGTATTGAAGTCTCCTACTATGATTGTATTGCTGTTAATCTCTCCCTTGATATGTTCCAGGAGTTTTTTAAAAATGTATTTGGATGTTCCTGTATTGGGTGGGTATATGTTTACCAGAGTTATTTCTTCTTGTTGGATTGCTCCCTTTAGTATTATTAAGTGGCCTCCTTATCCCTTGTTATGTCCTTCACTTTGAGATCTAGTTTGTCAGATATAAGTATTGCTACCCCACCTTTTTTTCATTTCCATTAATCTGGAAAAAATTTTCCCATCCTTTCATCCTCAGTCTGTGTGCATCTCTTTTTTGGAGGTGGGTAGACAGCAGATATATTGGTAATGTGTTCTTATCCAGTCCGTTACCTTATTTCTTTTGATTGGGGCATTTAATCCATTTACATTTAAATTTATTATTGATAGGTACTTATTTGTCCCCATTTTTGTTCTTTACCTCTGTGTTCCTTCTTTGTTTCCTATTTCTTTTCTTTTCTTTTTTACAGCAGACCCTGTAGCATTTCTTGCATTGCTGGTTTGGTGGGAATAAATTCCCTTAGTCCTTTTTTGTCTGTTAAGCTCCTGATTTCACCTTCAATTTTGATTGATAGCCTTGCTGAGTATAGTATTCTTGGATTCAGACCCTTTCTTTGCATGACTTTGTATATTTCATTCCATTCCCTTCTGGCCTGATGAGTTTCTGTTGAGAAATCAGTTGCTAGTCTGATGGGGGTTCCTTTGTAGGTAATTTTTTGTCTCTCTTTGGCAGCTTTTAAGATTCTTATTTTGTCGTCGGTGTTTGCCAATTTAATTATAATGTGCCTTGGTGCCGGTCTTTTGTGGTTCACTTTGCTTGGGACCCTGTGAGCTTCTTGGATTTGTGTGGGGTTTTCTTATTCCCTGTATCAGGGAATGTTTCTGTCATTATTTCTTCAAACAGGTTTTCTATTTCTTGCTCAACTTCTCTCCTTCTAGAACTCCTTCATGTCCCTTCCCTTTGGCCAAGCTGGCCAGACCCCACCCATGCACAAATTCATGCACTGGCCTCCAAAACACACACACACACACACACACACACACACACACACACACACAGTGGCCAGATTATTATGTGTTCAGATATAATAATAATCTGGCCACTCAGTGTATTTCATTTCTAGGAATCCTATGATAAATTAGCCATTATCACAAATTCTTGAGGATCAAACTCTCAGATTACCATTCAGTCCCTGTGTGTTATTGTGCTAATTATTCTTATTTTGTGATTAGGCTGCTACCGGACATTTATAACTTGGTGATCCAATTAGGCCTCACCATTTGAAATAAGGGGATGAAATCTTACTGCAATATCCCCCATCATCATCTCTGGACTTCAGAATATGGCCAATACAGGGCTTGTCAAGGTTACAGGTGCTCCTCTTATTAATGCATATTTTTATGAATTAAAAAAATTAATCAACCAGAAGTGAACTTACAGAAAAATGGAAAATACATCTTCTTCCTCAGAATATTTATAGAGTACGTTGCCAACCTGCTGCCCCTCTACCTCAGAATATTATTTACACAGATACTTAGGCGTTTACTTCTGATATGTAAGGAGCGACTCTAGGTTCACTCTGAGCATGGAGTTCAGAGCTCTCCTAGCATAATTAAGCCTGACCATGTAGCCCTCCCTAATTCCTTCCTAAGCAGCTAATAAGCTGTGGGAGGTACAGCAAGTGTTGCCAAAACAAGAACTTGTGTATACATGTTAATCTGCCCTTGTTTTAATCAGACTATAAAATAAAGCATCGGCTTGCAGGATGGGTCTTTTGTGTCCTCATCCAGGCACGAGATATCCATCAAGACCCAGCTGTATTCTCTTGTCTATTTTTTCTTCAATCTTTCACAACCCTCCTTCAGGTTCACCCTTGGCAGGGCTGGCGTGACACATGCGGTGTCCAACATGGGGCCTGAGTATGGGGGAACTACAGTTGCAAGGTGAAAGGATGCTCCAGTGAAGCATGTGTTAAAAGCAAAAAGTAAGGTAAGGAGTGCAGTTTACATGGTTTAGTAATGGCTAGGTGTAAAAAATGGGAAATTCAGGATCACAGGAAAATAATTTATATGTATCTATGCGTAAAGCTATGCTACAAGCATGGGGCTGTTCTGTGAGACATCAACAACTCCTTGATTTGTTGGATTTTATAAATAAAACTTGCCCATGGTTTCCTGAGGAAGGAAAGGTAAATGCAAAGACATGAGAGAAGGTAGGAAATCAGCTTAGAGATCATTATATAGGTGAAGGCCCAGAGGGAATTCCTATCTCTACTTTCAGTCTGTGGTCCTGCCTGATTCAGAACTACCTAAAGCCCACTCTGGAAAAGGAATGGATGAATGTGGCAGGGGAACTAAGAGTGGAAAGCTATCACTGGCTTCCAATTCCACCTGTACCATGGGTACCTCCACTGCCCCTCCCAGTCCCTGGGGCTACAGCTTCTGTAGGGGAGAATCCTCCAAACAATGGGCTTCCTCTCCAAAATTAATGGCTGGCAGGAATGGGATGGTGGGGATCAGATGCAAGCATTTGGGGAGTTTACTAGCCTGGTTCCCCAAAAATAAGACAGTGTCTTATATTAATTTTTGCTCCCAAAGATGCCCTAGGTCTTATTTTTAGGGGATGTCTTATTTTTCCAAGAAGAAGAATACAGTACACATTTATTGTTAAATGAAAATAAAGTAAATTTATCACCTGTATACGGTACGGTAGTACTGTAGTTGTCAACACAAACCAGACAAACTGTGAATCCTACAGTATCAAGAATTTACTCACTTATTCAATGACAATCATGTCATCATCTTCTGGAACATCATCATAACAATCCAATTCCTGAATTTCCTGATGAATTTCTTGTGACTCCATTTTTTTCAGAATCAGTGAACCAAATCTCTCATGTTTAGCAATAGCACTGTCTTTAAATGAGCACTTCTTGTCAAGGTAGCCTGCTCGCAGTGCATTTGCAATGCAACTGTCAGTGATTTTCTCCCATGAATTCTCAACTTTTTGCAGTTTAGGTTTCACAAAGTTTCCACGCTGATTTCTCTCCCTTCTATTTTCAAGGTAGTCATTAATTTCCATGCGCAAATTTTCTTTGAATGGCTTCTTTATTGCAATATCAAGAGTCTGGAGATAGGCCGCCATTCTTGTGGGAATCATTATCTGATCTATTTTTCTTTTGTGAAGAAATGTCTTCATGTCTTTAGTGTGGTGAGTGCTGGCTGCATCCCAGCCTAGCAGACCTCTTTCGCTCCCTCACATAACAATCGGCAGCATTAAATCGACCCACTTCCTTTTAATTGCTTGTGTGGCCCAGGCCTTTTCAGTTTCAAGAATAAAAATGCCCAAAACACGTTCAATGTTTTCCTTCTTGCCCTTAGAAATGATTAAAGGTGGGATTTTAGGGCCATCCAGACAAATTGCCAAAATACAGGAAACATGTGCACTTTCATAAGCAGTGGAAGAAATGTACACTAAGGAGGCACCCCGCTGTTCAATTGTTGTTTGAGTGATTGGCCCATAAACACTGCAGTTTCATCCATAGCAATCATGTTGGAAAGATTGTATTTAGAGAAGTCAGCATCATCAATAAAGGACTTGAATGCAAGTGCTCGCTTAATAACTTGAGTATCTTCCAACCTAAACAATGTTGTAGATCTTCTTAAAGACAGTTCACTTCACTGAAGGAAATTATCCAGCCAGTATTGTGATGCTTTTAAGTCTTCGGGGCTATGTCAAACTGTGGTGCCATTGCAAGGGCAAATTCTTGAATCTGAGCCCTATTCACAACCAAAGCCTTTGCTCTCTTGTCAACAATCCATTCACAGATCAGGTCTTCCAGCTCAGAAAATAATGGTTGCCGACCTGATCCACACTTGCGCTTTTTAGCATTTCCCTTGTCCACTTGTTCAATGAGGTTACCATACTCTGCTTGCCATTTTTGGACCAATTGGATACTCAACATCTTCTCTTTGCAGAAAGCAGTAAGATTTTGGCCCCAAGAGTCTTCCACAATTTCTTTCTTGTATTCCACGAAGTAGCTTTTTCTTTTTGTGCTCATTTCTAGGGGTAAAAATAAGGAATTGGGGTTTCAAGGTGGGGGGAGGGGGATCACTTAAAATGACACAGGGGGATCAGAGGGGGGAATCAAAATGGCACAGGAGAATCAGAGGGGGAATTACCATTTTAGTAACCCCTTTTGATCCTCCTGTGTCATTTTGATTGTCCCCTCTGATCCTCTTGTGTCATTTTGATTGCCCCCCTCTGATCCTCTTGTGCATTTTAAGTGATCCCCCTCCCCCCACCCCTGTGCCACTAAACACCTTCACCAGACACCCCCCTACCCTTTTATCAGACATTTACCCACTGGGTCCTGCCTGGGGACTGTCACTGGGCTTGCTGGGGCCTGGATCTGGGCTGGAGGAGGGTCTGCCACTGACTGAGAACTTTCAGTCATCATGAAGGCGGCTGTGAGCATCAGGTAGTGTCACCAGAGACAGACAAGCACTCACTACCTTCGCTGCATCCCATCTGCTCTAATCCTCCTTTTCTTCTACAAGCATCTGTGAAAGTCTCCCCCTCTCTCCCGCCTGGAGCTCAGCGCTCACTCAGACCTCCGCTCCGCCTCCACACAGCAGTGACATCAGGACTCTGAGTAATGTCACTGGTTGCTAGATGCCAGTCGGGGTGGCCCTAGTGACCAGTTTAAAGTAAATTAATTTTCATTCTGAGACAGAGCTTGGGGGCCTTATTTTTGGGGGGATGCCTTATATTTCACTCAGAAGGAAACCTGTATATAGGTCTTATTTTCAGAGGATGTTTTATTTTCGAGGAAACACAGTATTGCTCATAAGCTTCTCCTTTTACACCCAAAACAAGCAGAAACAAATATGCCTCTATTCCAGCAAACTCTGCATGAGGCCAGGCATGCTGGGGAAGATACATCAGGATTCAGTTTATACATCCTATATTTGAGCAGCCTGATCTTCATAATCCAGGGCAGATGCTCCGTGGCCATCACTCTATACCTTTTAAAACGTTGGAGGAGTTGAAGACTTCTTGTTCTATGTATGGACCGACTTCCCCCTTGTGCTGGGGTTACTAGATACAGTATTGGAGGAAGCTATGGCTCCTAGTAACTGGAATACTGTCTCAAAGGCTTTTCTCTTACCTGGAGATTACTTATTACAGGAATCTAACTGGGCAGAGCTTAGTGCGGAGCAGGCTAACAGAAACCAAGCTCATGGGGTCCCCATTACAATTAATGTGCTCATGGGCACCGGACCTCGTGGGGCTTTGCAGGCTCAGTTAGTGTACCCCATGTGGTACAGTTATCAGCAAATAATGTATGTGCTACCAAAGCATGGAGGCAGCTGCCAACAAAAGGGGAAAATCTCTAGACATAAGCAAAATTAGGCAAGGCCCTGAGGAGCCATATCAGGACGCTTGTTCCAGGCTGTAGGCAGGGTTGTGGCTGACCCTGAGGCTGGAATGATACTCGTGAAACAATTAACTGTTACATGCATATAAACATAACCAATGGACAGAGACAGCAGTAGCGTGAGGGCATGTACAGGAGTAGGGTGGGGGGCAATGGTGGATATGGAGACATGTAATACCTTAATCAGTAAAATTATTATTATTATTATTAATAAAAAATAAAAAATGCAAATGGAGTATGCCAAGAGGCTTTCTGTCCCTATAGGAGGAATGGTATTGTACATGATTTTATTCGTATTTGTGCTGACCAGCCTACGTTCAAGGAGCAGTATTAGCTGCCATATTAAAATAAATGTTGTTTGCTGGTCAGGAGAAAAGGAAGGGAGATATTTTAACTGGTGAACTAGGGCATTTTGCTAAAGACTACAATGATAGAAATGGAAGTCAAAAGGCAATAGGGAGTGGAAACAAGCAGCCTGGGCTATGTCCAAGATGCAAGAGAGAAAAGCATTGGGTAAATGAATGTCACTCCAAGCTCCAAGACTGATGTTGATAATAAACAATGCCCTCTAGGCAGGGAAACTTCAAGCTGGGCCAGCCCCAGCCCCACCAAACAGTAGGGGACCTATCTTTGACTCCACTGCAGCCTTTTCAGCTGGCTCAGTCCCAAAGCTAATGGTTCAAAACCTTTACCATGCCACCCCAGGAAGCCCAGGATTAGACCTCAGTCCCTCCTCCCAATATGTACTGACCCCAGAGATGGGGCCTCAGGCCATTGCCACAGGATGTATGGTCCCCTTCCCCTGAGCATAATTTTAGGGAGGAGCAATTTGACATTGAAAGCGTTTCAAGTTTTCCCTGGGGTGATAGATCAGGACTATACTAGAGAAATTAAAGTAATGGCACAAACAATTAATACTATAATTCAGGTCTTACCAGAAACAAAAATAGCACAAATTCTCCTTCCGCCCTACTATCCAAAAGGGCGTCCTTTAACCAGTCAGCCCCGTGGTGCAGCCGGTTTTGGGTCCAGGATTGGGGCACGATTAGTTAAGCAGGGCCGGCCTGAGTTAGAACTGAGGATTAATGGGAAGCCTTTTAGAGGGGTTATAGATACTGGAGCTGATGTGTCAGTAATCGCTTTCAGACATTGGCCGCTGGCCTGGGCTTTAAACTCCAAGGCTTCTGAATTGCAAGGAATTGCATGTTACTTAACCCTTGCAGAGTGCTCAACTCCTTCGATGGGAAGATCCTGATAGAAATACACGCTGTTTTCAACTTTATGCATTGGAACATTACCTGTTAACCTATGGGCTTGGGAGATGCTAGAGCCGATGTGGGTTTTGATAATAAGTCCCAATTCCATTGTTAATTTTAAAATGCTTAATCAAGGATTTCATCCCCTAAAGGGACTAGGAAAGAACCAGCAAGGGAGATGTTCATCTGTCCCGATGTCCACTCAAAAGGGGAGGCATGGATTAGGTTATCAGAATTTTCAACAGAGGCCTTGATTGTCTCTGTGACCCAACATACAGCAGCTAAAATTACCTGACTTGCAGATACCCCGGTCTGGGTTGAGCAATTAAGAGAGAAGTTAAAAGCTGCATAAGAGATGGTTCAAGAACAGCTTCAGGCAGAGTATATTGAACCCACTCACAGTCCATGGAACATGCCCATATTTGCAATAAAGAAAAAATCTAGTAAATGGATTCCAAGACCTAAGAGCAATTAATAAAATCATGGAGATTATGGGGCCCCTTCAGTCAGGGTTACCATTCTCGTTATCATTCCCTACAGGTATCCCACTGCAATATCATTTATTGGTATTAGATCCTAAGGACTTCTTTTTTACTATTCTTTTCCATCATGAGGATTGCAAAAGATTTGCATTTAGTGTCCCTGTAATAAAATTTAACGAGCCCATAAAAAGATATCAATGGAAAGTACTGCCTCAGGTCATGGCCAGTAATCTCACATTATGTCAGGATTTTGTGGCCACAGCCATACATCCTATAAGGAAAAAATATTCCAAGGCTTATATTATTCATTATATGGATGATATTGTCTTAGCTCAAAAACAATGAAACGCTTCTAAATAGTATATATTTAGATTTGCAGGAATCTCTGCATTGTGTTGGATCATGCATAGCACTTGAAAAGGTTCAAAGGACATTTCCTTTTTCTTATCTTGGCAGCATTATTGAGGGAAAACAATAAAATCTCAGAAAATTCAAATTCAGACTGATACTTTACTTACATTAAATGATTTTCAGAAATTATTAGGAGATATTAACTGGGCTTGACCTGCTTTAAAATTAAGCACTGCTGACTTAAACCCTTTATTTCATATAATAAGGGGAGATTCATCTCCGTCATCTCCGCGCTGCTTGACAGAGGAAGCCAAGGCAGTTTTACATAAAGTAGAGGATGCCTTAAGTTCAGCACAACTTACTAGAATTGATTACTCCTTTCCTTTACAGGTTTTAATTTCCCCTACTACACATACATCCACTGGGGTCATTTGGCAAGCTTCTGGAGTTGTTGAATGACTATATTTGGCTCATTCTCTAAGGTATTAACTCCTTTCCATTATTCAGTTTCCCAGCTAATAGCTTGAGCCTGCCTGCAAACAGGCCAATTAGTGGGCCGAGACCCTGGCCTCATTGTAGTGCCTTTTACAGCTATACAGCAAGACTGGCTCTGGCAATGATCAACAAGTTGGTAAGTTGCACTTGCTAATTACTCTGGATAGGTTGATAACCATTCTTCTGTAAATAAAGTCTTACATTTTCTTCCATTCTTCTGTAAATAAAGTCTTACATTTTCTTCCAGGTACTACCTTTACCTTCTCAAAGATAGTGAAGTCACAACTTATACCTCAGGCACCAACCATTTTTACAGATGGATCCAGTTCTTCGATGGCTGGATACTACTGCAGCAGGGGAGCAAAAGTCCTTCAAACCTCTTATATTTCAGCACAACAGGTAGAAATACAAGCTCTTATTTATGCTTTGACAGACTTTGCTACAGAGCCCATCCTATCTAATAAAAGAGTAATATGCAAATTGACTGTCACTCCAAGCCACAAGATGGACCCCATGTGGTCAAAGACAGCTGCCCCCATGTGGACACAAGATGGCCTGCAGGGGAGGGCAGTTGTGGGCAGTTATGGGTGACCAGGTATTATAATAATGTAACTCCTCTAATTATTGTGTGAAATATTTGCTGTATGGAAACCCCCAATATTGTGTAACTTCCAAAGTTAATGAACACCCCAATATCTTGATGTAAAATCTTTATGCCCTTAAAATGTAAACGCCCTGCTCCCAGCATAAGGCACATGGTCTGGCCCACACTGATAAGGACACAGCTTGTTTACAGTGGTCTATATAACCCCGGGACCTTCTTCAGTTGACGTCTCCTGCCCCATAAGAGGAGGACTCCACGTCACTCCGAGAGACAAGCCTCTGATTGCTCTGCTATGTGAACCTGAACCAACTGCGGCCACCTGCCTGTGTCTGTTTTCATCATCTGTCCTTCAGTATGCATCGCCGCATCACCAGGTGGCCTTTGCTGGAGCCTAGGATCCACTAGGAATAGGTAAATAAACCCTGTGTGATTGCATACTAATTCTGTCTTGTGTTTCATGTGTTCTGGTTCAGCTCAGTTGTCTAGACATTGAAGTACCAGGGGACAGGCCGTTATTGCTGACTCCTGGTCACCTGTGTTTGTCCCACTAAGTCTAGACAGATAATCAATTAATTGGGGCTTAACTGGGACAATAGGCCAACAGAGGAGGGCAGTTGGGGGAGACCAGGCCAGGAAGAGAGGGAAGTTGGGGGGAGACTCAGGCCTGCAGAGGAGGGCAGTTGGGGGGGGCAGGACTACAGGGAGGGCAGCTGGGGGCACCAGGCCTACAGGGGAGGACAGTTGGGGGGACCAGGCTTGCAAAGAAGGGAAGTTGTGGGCGATCAGGCCAGCAGAGAAGGGCAGCTGTGGGGAGACTAGACTAGGAAGGGAGGGCAGTTAGGGGTGACCAGACTGGCAGGGGAGAGAAGCTAGGGGCGACCAGGCCAATAGGGGAGGGCAGTTAGGGGCAATGGGGCAGGCCCGGGAGCAATTAGGCATCAATAAGGCTGGCAAGGAGTTGTTAGGGGGTTAACAGGCTGGCAGGCAGAAGCGGTTAGGGGCAATTGGGCAGAGGCAGGGGAGCAGTTGGGAGCCAGCAGTCCTGGATTGTGAGAAGGATGTCCGACTACCTGTTTAGGCCCAGCGAGATCGGGCCTAAACGGGTGGTCAGATACCCCTCAAGGGGTCCCAGATTGGAGAGGGTGCAGGCTGGGCTGAGGGATCCCTCCTGCCCCGTGCACAAATTTTGTGCACTGGGCCTCTAGTCAACCTATATAGTGATAGTGCTTATGTGGTAATATGGCCAAAATTATTGAAACAGCTACTATAGGGCACACTAATTTGGATGAACTTTTTCATTTATTTTTCAACCTTCAAAAAGTCATTAGAGAACGACAATTTCCCTGCTTTATTGGTCTTATTTGATCTTATTCAGGTCTCCTTGGTCTGTTAGCTATAGGCAGTGATGCTATTGATTATCTCCTTGCTGTAATACAAGAGGTGACCCCATTTTCTCTAACCCAGTTCTCCCATGCTTGCATCATCAAAATGCTGCTGCCTTGTGCAAACAATTTAATATTTCTTGGGAGCAAGCTCGTCAAATTTTTAAGCAGTTCCTTCAGTATGTAATTCATTGTCCTGTACAATATTTAGGGGTTAATACTAGAGGTCTTAAACCTAATCAAATCTGGCAAATGGATGTCACCCATGTCCCGGAGTTTGGTAAGCATAGATGAGTACATGTTAATGTAGATACCTGCTCCCGCTTTATCTTTGCTACTCCCCTAACAGGGGAAAGTGCCAAGCACATAATTAATCATTGCTTAGCTGCCTTTGCGGTACTAGGACCACCCTTAGAGCTAAAAACAATGGACCCACATATGCTAGTTCTTTTCAGCACTTTTGTCAGCAATATCAAATCTGTCATAAAACTGGTATCCTTTATAACCCTCAAGGTCAAGTTATAGTGAAAAGAGCCAATTATATTCTTAAAATGCAATTACTAAAACAAATAAAAGGGAGAGATGGATGTTATGTGTCACCTCAAAACAAACTCAGTCATGCTCTTCATACTTTAAATTTTTTGAATTGCGATGCAGAGGGTTATATAGCAGCCAAAAGGCATTGGGTCTCCAGTACAATAGCCTCCTCGGGGTTAGCCCATTGGAAGGATGCACAAACTGGACAATGATGTGGGGCAGAGGTTTTGCTTGTAACTTTCCAGAAGGAGCAGCGCAGCCAATTTGGGTGCCAGAGCGTTAAGTGTGTCACCACAATGGACCCAGAGGAGCTCCTTGTCCCATCATTCAAAAGACTGAGAGTTGCTCGGATGACAGCAATGTGGAAGAAGAAGAAAACAAAGGCTATGAAAGGGGCCAAGGGGCCAAAATGGAGTCAGTTGAAGAAGCTAACAACTGCAGCCCAGCAGATGATAGAAAAGCAAGAAGTAAAAGCTACTCCCTCAACTGTGTTTCTGGCTATGCTAGCATTGGTTAGCTCACAGTCTTCTGAAAACTCTTGCACAACCAAATCCAACGACTCTGAGTAAATATACACAGGCAGCAAAAAGAAACTTTCATTTTGTAGCCCAAAAATATTAAACATGTCTGTAGTTTGATTTCTCTTTTATTGCTGTGTTGCTTTAGCTTTATTTTGTTATTGTTTTAATAGCCAGAGTTATGTTCAAGTTTACTTTTATTGTAGTAGCTTAAAAACAAAAAAGGGGGGGGGATGTATGGAGTAGCTCTAGGGTCAAGCCTCAGGCTGACCTGTGGCAGGGCCACAAACAAGTTCCAGCATGGAGGGCAGAGCTCTCCTAGCATAATTAAGCCTGATTTTGTAGCCCTCCCTAATTTCTTCCTAAGTAGCTAATAGGCTGTGGGAGGTGCAGCAAGTATTGCCAAAACAGAAACATTTGTATACATGTTAATCTACCCGTTTTTAAAATCAGACTATAAAATAAAGCATTGGCTTGCAGGCTGGGTCTTTTGTGTCATCATCCAGGCAGGGGAGATCTATCAAGCCCTAGCTGTATTCTCTTGTCTGTCTTTTCTTCAATCCTTCACTGCCCCTCTTCAAGTTCACTGTTGGCCATGCTAGTGTGGCAGATTGATAAATAAGGACATCCTCTTCCATAATCACAAGACAATAATCAGTTTTAGAAGATTAACACTGATACATTACCATCGAATCCCTATTCAAATTGTGGCAATTGTTCATCAGAGCAAAGGAACTCAGGACAGATATGCATTTTATTAAATTGTAATGACTTTTTTAGTTTGGAATAAATCTTCCATATTTCCTTAACTTCAATGATCTTGAAATTAAAAAAAATTATATTATGGACTATTCCTCAATTTTTATTATTCCGATATTTCTCATGATTAGATTTATGTTATGTATCTATGGTGACTCTGTCATTTGTTAACTGGTTAAGGTGAACTGCATTTCCCAAAATTCTCTTTTCTGCATGTTTCTTATTGAGGTGGGCCACTGCCGGAAGCCAATTCCAGTATGTTGTAATTGTAAGAGTTTCATTGAAAGGTTGATGAAACTTGAGGACTCAACAAGGGCTGAGTCACGCATGTTATCACCTGTTGGGAATGGAAAAGGCATTACCACAAACCTTAAAAGGGTGCATTAAATTGATTGTTTGCTGCAAGACAGCTCAAGTCATCTTAATCTACATGTTATTACCTCCTGTTGGCCAAACACCTGAACAGCCAAAGGCAATTCCCCAATCTGACATTGCTTTTGTATGAAACCTTACTCTTTGAAGTGTATATCTCCACCTTGCCTTAGGACAATTTGTGTTAATAAAAAGCAAGGGGTCCTGAGACACGGAGAATTTGATTCCTTCAGCCAAGGTCCTCTGTCCCTCCCACCCCCATATGCCTTTCAAAATTATGTTTTGTCTCTGGACTCTTATTTAATCTATGCTCAGTTTTTTTTTCTCCAGATTTCTGAACCCTTATAGATGTCAGATCAAGACCACTGGCATTAAATGTTACCCAACATCTGCTGGGGCCGGTTTGGCTCAGTGGTAGAGCATCGGTCTGCGGACTGAAGGGTCCCGGGTTCGATTCTGGTCAAGGGCATGTACATTGGTTGCGGGCGCATTCCCAGGTGGGGGGTGTGCAGGAGGCAACTGGTCTATGTTTCTCTCTCATCGACGTTTCCAGCTCTCTATCTCTCTCCCTTCCTTTCTGTAAAATATCAATAAAATATATATTTAAAAAAATAATAAATGTTACCCAACATCTAACATGCCACAAAAGAGATTCTTATGGGAGGTTCAGAGGGTGGAAATGAAGCAGCAACTGTTTTGTAGTTACACACATTGTTGCTCATCTGTTGGCATATTTGTTGGTGTGGGGAACCACCTGGGTTTGCAAATTTTCCACCTAGATTATCCTTAAGTGTCCCCAGGTCAGGTGTAGGTTTAGCTTCATGACAAAGGACCCAGCTTCTGTGGGATACCCATACTACTAACGGCAGAGGCAACAATAACTGCTAACTAGTGCTTGTGGGTTCTAGCTTGTCTTTATTATCTTCTGTTTCACATCTTTCGTACCTTTCCAGCTGCCTGGCCTGTGAACTGCAAGCTCCAGGGTCAGATGCAAAGACAAAAGTCTTGCACACACTGCTTAACCACCTCCCACAATGCATAGAGGCAAATCTGTAACAAATTCCTTGTGGTATTATTTCATCGAATGATGACTGATAGAGCATATTTAGCAGAAATATCACAGGCGTGATGCTGCATTCTTCTTATAACATCATATCAGGTGGTAAATGATCTCTATTTGTTCTGTTACTAATGATGTTCATGTTGATTACTTAATCAACCAGGCTTCTCCATCATAAAGCTCCGCTTTATATCTTTTGTAATAAATAAGTACTTTGTGAGGAGACACTTCAAAATGATGTAAATAACCCATTATTCATCAAAGTTTAGTTTTAGTTATTTACTTATATCACTTTGGACACATGTTTTCCAATTTTATTCAATAATTTGTTATTATCATTACTATGATGCTCAAATTGCCACTGACCAAAGGAAGTTAGTTTTTCCCCCCAAAGTCCTGTAATTTTCCTCTTATATATGTCAAACAGAACTTTACTAGACTAAAGTTCTCCCTTTCAAAGTGGCATATTTATCCCTTTGACATGCCACCATCATTCTCCATGCATTTCTTTGCTTCCTTGCTTTCTGGTACAAAATAGTGCTCCAGGCCCATCTTATAATTTTTCAGGTCCATCTCTGTAATAGGTCACTTCACCAAGGAGTTCTGATTTCCTTTGGCAGATAACAGAACTTAGAAAATAAGACATGAGTTCTGTTTGTGATAATTGCTATTGGATGTTATTGCTTCTAGGTCCTCTCATTGGACAGAGCTAGAAAATATAGAGGTGCGTGCGTGCGTGCGTGTGTGTGTGTGTGTGTGTGTGTGTGTGTGTATCTCTTTAGCTGTTTATCTAAATATGTATACTATATATACATATACACACATTTACACCTATATTTATTTTAATTTTTAAGAGAGAGAGAGCAGAGAGAGAGAGAGAGAGAGAGAGAGAGAGAGAGGAGAGAGAGAGAGAGAGAGAGAGAGAGAGAGAGAGAGAGAGAGGAGAGAGAGAAATACTAATTGGTTGGTTATCTCTTCTGTGTTGGAGATGAAAGTTCTTTGTTTGCATCCATTCTGAGTAACCAAAAGGGTAGACTGTGTTAATTATTTTTTGCCCTACCCTCATCCAATTTCTATTCTTCCTAGCTCCCCTCTCTGTCCTAGGTTTACCCCTGCAGACTGTATTCTTGGTTCCCTTGCCTGTTGGTTACTCTTGGGCTTGATAAGGAGATAGACAATGTAAGAGAACTAGTAATGGGAAGAGATGTCAGAGTATTTTCCCTAGTTTCTTCCTGCTCTGGCACTGCATCTCTGGAAGTAGCTGCACACCTGCACAAGTAGAGCTGGGCTCTTCCTCTTTCATGGTTCTAGTATTCACTGAGCTCTGATAACTCTGTTGCTTCCCTTGACCCCTTAGCTCTAGGGATGGTAATGGTTTCATACTCATACTTCAGTAACCTTGTTATTTCCTGTAACTCTGAACACTCACTGTAAATAGTATTTTCACAAACTCTATTCATTGGAATCACCTAGAGTGAAGTATTTTCCTCCTGAGGCCCTGCTGGTAAAGTCAGTTCATATCTTCATCCTTTGCCCTATATCTCCATGATTTTAAAGAACAATAATGCTGGAACTGGAAAACTCCCCATTTGTGTGTTTTTCTGTACACTTTCTGGGCTGTTCTACAGTAGTTGGAGACAGAGCACCAGGGAAATAAAAATGACTCATTGAGGAAGGTTACCCTTTAAAAAAAATTAAAATGTACACAAACAATGCATGGTCATGATGTAAAATTTAGCAAACCACAAATAGAAAATAAAATCCACCAGTAATCTTACTCTACACAAATAACTACTGTTAATATTTCTAAGTTGCACACTTCTTTAAAATATTCACAACTCCTGAAGCAATGCCAGCTTGAAGTTTTGGGTTTCTTGAATTTTTACAGCTGCCCCCACCTGTGGTAATGTGCCCAAAGCAGGAAGAATTGAAGAAAAAAGAAGCACAGGGGAGGAGGAAGCAGACCTCGGGTAGTTTCAGTGTTCAGTCCCTTTCTGGACTGTCATATTTGGTGCACTGCATGGACCCCACCCACACTAAGTCCTGTTGTGCTGGGCTGGGCTTGTGTGTTCTCTGGGAGGGGCTGTATTCTCCAGTTCTCACACTCAGAGGAATCTAAGCCAGAAGCATAGGTAAATAAGCCACAGTTGCACAGCTGGCTGCCCTGTACAAAGCTCCTTGGAACAGTAAATGTAAACATCTAGAGCCTAAGGCAGTTCAGAGAGAGAAGTTAAGACCCAATTAATTCCCCAGCAGTCCTGAAAAGGTTCATCCTAAATAGACTGAAGACACTTATGTATTTCCACAGGTCAGAATGTAATCTTATTATTGTGGGTAATAACTTCGGTCATTGAAACTTATTTTTTAGATTCAAGGTCATTTTGTTTCCCCTCAGAATCCTAAGAGCCAAACATTTCTGCCACTTGATTCCTGTCTCCTCCAAAGAAATTATATTATTATGTATGTGTAGAACACATTGTCCCTATCCCCTGTACTTGATTTTTCATCTTCCAGTGTTATGCTGACCTCAAATAATAAACCATTTGACATAGATTTTATAAATTAATCTGGGAAATGAATCCTAGAGAGGGGGTATCTGACAAGCAGAGGTTTACACAGAGTAGAGGCTACTCTTAGCTGGTTGATTGGTGCCAGTACACAGTTTTTCTTCCTGAGGGATGTCCCATCTGATTATTTGTCTCACTAATTCAGAGAAAAGGAAGCATCAACTTTCTACCAGTTTCCTCTCCTATATAGTTATCAGTAGCAACAGAAGGATGGAATTTTGGGTCACCCTTCAAGCTTGTTCTTTCTTTCTTGTGATATTATTCTTCAAGCACCTGGTGTCACTCTAATAAGATCCTGATGTGAGTCTGCTTCTTAAAAAACACGAAGAAAGATATGTAAAAGATTTGTTACAGGTCAATCATAGGATTTACACTGAATGGCCAGATTATTATGATCTCTGAATGCATGAATGCACAATAATATGGTCACTGTGTGTGTGTGTGTGTGTGTGTGTGTGTGTGTGTGTGTTTTAAAGGCCCAGTTCACGAATTTGTGTATGAGAGGGGTCTGTCCAGCCTGTCCAGGGGGAGGGGACATGGGCAAATGGCCTGCCTGCCTGCTGGTCGAACTCCTGGTCAAGGGGACAATTTGCATATTAGCCTTTTATTGTATAGGATATATACTGAGTGGCCAGATTATTATGCATTCAGAGATCATAATAATCTGGACACTCAGTGTATAGTGCAGAGGAAAACAATTTTCTTATTTTAAAAAAGAAGACTGCTTTACACTTTAATTCTGATTTTCTTTTTGGAAATCTTGTTGCACCTTTTCAGTTCATGCTGAGGTAAGATAGTTGCAGGTTTACTGAGCTTCAAATAGAAAGGTATCTGGGAAGGGTAGACTCTCAGTACAGTTGTTTGTTCAAAATGAGTGCTAGGAATCAATAAATGTGCTGAAGCTTCTTACTAACTGCCTGTACATTTCATTACAGTTAATTTTTGTTAGGCTTTATTCTCACATACCTTCTTTGGCTACACATTGAGAATTGCCCCATGATTGTCAAGCAGAAGTTCAAGAAGAACCACAAAGAGACTTTTAGGAGAAGGATGGAGATATTAAACCCATGTGAAAAGATGTGCAGACAGTTCCTCTATGTAAGTCTAAAGTAGAAAAATTTTAACTGAATTATCAAAAAGAAATGGCAACAGCAAGATAGGTGGGAATGTGACTTCAACATCTCTGAAGATGAAGCCTATAATATTAGAGTAGGTATAAGCAGAGTGCAGGAAGGGTAGTAATGCAGGTTATGATGGGCAATGGTCAGACTGTGTGCCACAGCATCAATACAAACTATCCTTTGCATTAGGGCAACTGTTGATGATTGAATAATTGAGGTATTATAAGGTAGGCACAAGTCTTTTACAATGACCACCATTCATTCTTATGAAGCATTACGTATGGTGTCAGAGAAGTCTTTAATGGTGTTCTTAATAACAACAGAAACATTGTATGTACTATTCCTAATCATGCTTTCATCTTATTCTGGACCATGTAATAGTCACTGCTTGTAAGGGAAGGATGCATTTAGTAATGATATAACAGGTTACATAAAAAAATACTTTTATATTGTCTTCTGCAGTATTGAGATTGTTTCTTACTCTTCAGAATGGGAGAAAGGGAATACTGATGAGAAAGCATTCCAAGAGGATATAAATAGTGAAAGCACTTTTGGAAAGTGGAAAAGGCAGACTGAATCCTAGGTTCTGGCTAGAGAGTGGATCTGACCCTGAGAAGGTACCTTGAAGTTGAGTACAGTATTACAATGGTCTATGTGTGGGATATTTCACATCATATCATAGCCTATTGTTATCATAATGAAATTTTATAATTTTGCAGGTAAATTATAGACCAAGGAATATTGAGGTAAATATCCCAGTCAGTTTTTCAACTACATGTGATTGATTTAATGAGTTCATATCTTTTGATTCCCAGCCCAGGCATGATCCTATTAGATTATAGTGCCTCCAAATGGAAATGTACTCAAAGAAGATGGGTCCTACTCAAGTGTGAAGAAGCAAACAAAAGGTCAACTCGACTTAGTGTGGATGCTAAAGTATATTTTGTTTTTTAAGTTTGAAAGAAGCAAAAAAAAAAGTGTTGAAAGTATTAAAAGGTATGTTCTGGCTTGAGAACTTGATTTTTATGTGCCTTTAACAATTAATCATCTTAGCATGGTGTAATAGAAAGACATTGGATTTAAGTACTTATTTCTTCACTTAGTGTTAATGTTACAACAGTTTTTTCATCTGTAAAATGGAAAGGAAAGAGTGTCTAATTTATAGTGCTATTGTGAGGATTAAAAGAGATAATGTACACAACACACTTTTTACAGTGTTTGTCATGTAGAAATAGCTAAAAAATATTCATTAATCTTTCCTTTTCTACTTGTACTTTGTCTAGTATGCTTAGCTTGAGTAAAAAATAATGGCTCTATAGAGTTCTCTGAATTCAGTGGAAGCCTTTTAGACCATTTGTAGAATGGTCTATCTCTCTGTAAGTGAGCATTTTCCCAAATATGGGTTTTAACATATATTCAAATGTGTTTTTGCTCATCTAGCAAAACCCCAGCCCACAAGAACTTTATCTTTATGACTCTTTTTTCCTCTTCCTTATTATCTTAGACCCAGAAGACAGGCCTAAATTTCACAGGCAGCTCTGTAATTCAGCATGAAAATTCACCATAGTTGAGGAGTTTTGCTTGCCCTCAGACAGGGTTTATTAGCCTCTGCACTATTAATGTTTTCAGCTAGATACTTATTTGTTATGCGTGTGTGTGGGGTGAGGGGGCACACTATTCCGTGCACTACAGGAGGTTTAGTAGCATCCCTGACCTCTAAAACTAGTTACCAGCAGCACCCCACTCCTTCCCTGAGTTGTCACAACCAAAAGTGTCTCTAGACATTGCCAACTGTCTCCTAAGGAAAGGGCAACATTGTTCCTGGTTAAGAAGCAGCCTTAGGAGAAACAAATATGCTAGCTATTTAGCATACAAACATCCTGAAGGGGTATAGTGATAGAATCTTTAGGACCTACTGAAAAGTGTGGAAAAGAAGAGTTCAGGCAGAGGAATAGTCTGGATTTTGAAAGAGAAACTATTTTATATGCCATGCCTTATGGATACAGAGATTAATGGCAAAAGTTCTATTCTGAACATTTCAATAGGAGGTCCAATCATGTGAACAATGAGAATGCAGTAGAGTTAAGTGCAATGACACAAATATATAAATGGTGCTAATGGACAATAGGAGCACAGAAGAGGGACACTGATCTTAGTGTGGTACAGAGAAGCCTTTCCAGATCACAACTGAGTTGGAAAGTGAGTAAGGTTTAGCCTGGAGAAGATAAGGGTAGGACAGATGAAGCATAGAGAATTTGGAGTTTGGAGTGAAGTGCAAATAATTTAGATTGGCTTGGAGGGGGGTGCTAAAGAGCAAGGAATTGTGGAAGAGACAGATTATAAGATAGATAGGAAGCAGATCATGAAAGTCCTGCTAAGCCACATGAAAAAATTCTAAGAATTCTCAGGAACTATTGAGTTCCTCCATAATCCTATTTGGATTTAAGGATGATTACTTTAGCAACAGTATAGAAAATACATTAGAAGTAAGGTGACTAGCCAGGAGGCTATTACTGTAGTCCAGGTGAGAGATGATTACATCTTGAGTTAGGGTTAGTGCCAGTGGGAAAGCATTTAAGATCTATTTAGGTGATGAGAACAGGATATAGGGATTAGTTAGGTTTGGGGACAGTTTCTAGCTTGTGCTATTTGTAGTGATATTCATTAAAGATGAAAAACATTGGAGTCAGAGAGGTTTGAAGGGAAGATTACATTAGGAAAAGTTGAATTTGAGGTGGTTGTAATCATTGAGATGGGGCTATCTGGTAGGCATTAAGTATATGAGTCTGAAAATCAGGAGAAAATTTAGAGTAGTGATACAAGATTGTGAGTTATCAGGGCAAATTGAAGCCTTACAATGGATGAAATCATCCAAAAATAATGTATACTGAAAAGAGATGAAGGCTAAGGACGTTCCTATGGCTTGGTCTTCAATTATTTTGTGCCACATCCTCTGAGATATTTTCCTTGACTAACATATATAAAATATCACTCCTATCACTATCTATTCCTTTACTGTGCTTTTTTGGTAACAAATCATCATCCCTTATTATGTTATGCAATGTAATCTATTAGCTTTTTGGTTAGTTTCAGATATTTATAATAGTTTAATTCATAGGCATTAACATGTTCAACCATTTGAAATCAAATATTTTTTAAAAATCTTATTCAATTTAAAGCTTCTCCTTTAGCTGCCAATCTCCAGTGAAGAACCTCCCACAGATCTCTAGTAAAGGAAAGTGACTTGGTCTGTTCTTTCACTCACCTCCTCCCCTACTTGCATTGCTGCTATTGGCTTCTCCAACATTCAGGGGTGGTGGATAGAGAGATGGAGTCTTAAAGGGACAGTGAGAGGTTTAATTTACTGGGACCAATGTAATCTGGCTATCAATACTCTTTGTGAGGGAGATGCCCAAATACATCTTTTTGTGTGTGATATGTTTTCGTGGTTTCTTCAGGGATCCCATTCACTTCCTATCTCCCTACTGGGGGCCTCTCCCCTGTACTATTCCTAATGTACCATCTGACTGTCTTCCCCTTTGGCTCTTACCTACACAACTTTCTTCTCATGGGATCCTCATTTTTCTGTTGGAGTTGCCAGGTACAGTCAGAGAAAACTACCTGGCCCATAGAAAATCTGGTACCTTAGAAGTCTAGACCTTTGCTACGCAATTGTAAACAACTTCAACCTGCCTTCTGCCTTTAGATTTCTTCAGATTAAAGTCAAGCACAAGTATCTTCTGCAGACAGCAAAAGACACATGTGAGGTTCTCCCATGATATCTTTCTGCTTCTGTGGCAACACAGGCAAGAAACCTATATTTTTTTTCTGTAGTGCAACAAGACTCCAGACTGGGAGTAGGAAGCCAGTCTCCCCTCTTGAAAATTTAATTGGGGACTTTAATCTTGGCTTGATCATGGGAACAATAGCACTCATGAATTCTCATAAAAATCCTTTCCCTTCCTTCAGTTGAACTTTAGAATTCTCTTATGTAGACTGGAGTTGAATTGTGAGGAATGTTCATTGAAATACTAGTTTGGCTACCTCTTAGCAAGTACTAGTTGATATATTTATTTATTTTTGACAGGCAACATGGAGAACTAGTGAAAAACCTTAACTCTGGAGTCATAACTTTTGGCTTCAATTCCTGATTTAACCATTTGGCCTCTCTGTGCCTCAGTTTATTTGTAAAATAAGGATAATAATAGTATTTCCATCATAGAATTTTTATGAAGACAATGCGTGTGTATCTTAGCTTAGTACCTTAAAACATTATGTAGAATAATAGTGCTATATGTATTTGCTATTATGTTAATAGTGGTATTACTTATTTTTCATTGACTTAGAATGTCAAGGTCTTTTTTTATTGGCTGCTACATTTCCAGCTTTCAAAAACAGTGCATATAATAGTCATTAGTAAATGTTAGTGCCCTCAAACTTCTTCTGAACAAATTAATGAGGTATTTGAGCTTTAGAAATTAAGGTGTGAACAGGGAAAGCAGGGTCTGAGTAGATTAAGAAAGATAGCCAGGAAGCTTTGATGTTTCAGTAATCACAGGAGAGAGACTTTAACAAGGAGCGAATGGGAAAAAGTGTCAAACATTGCTAGAGTGTTAAAGAAAAATAAAATATGGTCATTGTGCGTTGTAATAAGGGCCCCCTATCTTTTTGTTTTTATATCCTGGCAAGTAAGGGTTTTCTTGCCCCCAGAGATTCTTTTATTAGAATGAATTACCACTCAAAATGAATCTTTGAATAGGTCTTAAAAGCTTTAACCATGCATTATTAACCTTCAAAGAACAAACCAGTCCTACACTTAGTTTTGGCCATAACCATAAAGGACCCAGTCTTTTTTTTTGGTATTTTTTAAATTTTATTTTTTAAATTTTTTAAAATTAAGGTATTATATGTGTACATAGCTTACCATTGCCCCCCCCCCCCTCACCTCCCATTCATGCCCTCCCTCCCCAGAGTTCTGTGTTCGTTGGTTGTACTTATAATCATGCATACCAGTCCTTGGGTTGTTCTCTTATCTCCTCCCAGGTCTCCCTCCCCTCCCCGGTGTCATTTGACAATCTGCTTGTTTTGGACACGGCTCACTCGGGGTACATGGCCCCCTGGGACACATGGCTCACCCGGGGCACACAGCCCCCTGGGACACACGGCTCACCCGGGGCACACGGCCCCCTGGGACACACAGCTCACCCGGGACACCCGGCCCCTTTGGGGGACATAGCTCACACGTGGCACATGGCCCCCTGGGACATACGGCTCACCCGGGGCACACGGCCCCCTGGGACACACAGCTCACCTGAGGCACAAGGCCCCCTGGGACACACGGCTCACCCAGGGCACATGTCCCCCTGGGACACAAGGCTCACCGGGGGCACATGGCCCCCTGGGACACACGGCTCACTAGGGGTACATGGCCCCCTGGGACACACGGCTCACCCGGGGCACACGGCCCCCTGGGACACACGGCTCACCCGGGGCACACGGCCCCCTGGGACACACGGCTCATCCAGGGCACCCGTCCTCCTGGAACACACGGCTCACCCGGGGCACACGGCCCCTCTGGGGTGCTGGGGTCACTCCTCGCTAGCACGGCGGGCAGGCTAGGATGGTTGCAGGCAGGCTGAGATGGCTGAAGGCAGGTAGACCACCCTCAAAGGTGTCTCGTTTGGTGCAGAAGTGGGGCAGCTGCGGACGCGGAGGCTAAGTTCTGAGGCTACCCACTCCCTGAGCCTGGGGCGTAGTGAGCTCTGTTCTCTGTGGATTTCCCTTATTCGCGGCGGCAGTGTTGGGTGGCGGTGGCTGGTGCAGCAGCGATGGTCGCTCCTGTGGTTCAATTTCCACTGTAGTTTTAATGTTCACATGGCGGCAGTGGCGGGAGTTTTGGCTCGGCCATGCGGCGGCTCAGGGAGGACTTGCTGGGGCCGCTAATGGAAGGTGCCATGCCAGCTCCTCACCAGCACAGCGGGTGTGCTGGGAAGGTTGTGAGCAGGCTGAGATGGCTGCGGGCGGAGTGTCCGCCCTCAATGGTGTTTCCTTTGGTGCAGAAGTGGAGCTGCTGTGGACACAGAGGCTAAGCTCTGAAGCCACACTCTCTCTGAGCCCGGGGCGTAGTGAGCTCTGATTTTGGTGGATTCCCATTCGCAGGGATGGCAGCGGGTGCGGCAGCGACGGTAGCTCCTGTGGCTCAATTTCCCCTGTAGTTTTAAAATCCACATGGCAGTAGTGGCGGAAGCTTTGGAGCCAGCTGCTGGCGGCTGCGGCAGAAAGACTCGCTGGGGCGCAAACGGAAGGTGCCGCGCCAGCTCCCCACCAGTAAGGTGAGCGCGGAGACCGGGCCGAGCCGGCTGAGGGCTGGGAGACGCCACGCCAGCTCCTCGGGATGGTTGCGGGCAGGCACCGAAGGCGTGGTGGAGGTCCCATATCAGCTCCCTGGTTCCCACGGTGGCTGGCAGGCTGGCCCAGTCCCTGGGCCCCATGGCGGAGCGAGGTCTGGCTTCCCTCATTCCCAGAAGCAGCGTCTCTGGCAGGTCCGGTTTCGCCGTAGTTTTAAACTCCACATGGCAGCAGTGGCACCCTGCTTGGTGTCTAGTAGTAGCCTTCCCATTTCGCCAGCTCTCCTGTGGGTCTGGTGTGATCTCTTTCAATTTTAGCTGTTGTTTTTTTCCAAATTCTTGATGAGGTGGCAGTCTTGGAGTCTGCCTAGGCTGCCATCTTCTTTCAGTCCCTCAAAGGACCCATTCTTAATACGATCAGCCCATATTCCCTGACCCAGGCTCTCATCTTGAATCAAACAGCAAAGATTACTGTTGACATATCCATGCCAGTTCCCTACCTAAGAATGTTCTCACCCCTTTCTCCCATCCACCTTTGCGTTTTCAAGAGTACAAGTAGAATATATACAGAACTGTTACAACTCAATAATAAAAAGACAATTTATAATGGACAAAAACCCCGACCAGTTTGGCTCAGTGGATAGATCGTTGGCCTGCAGACTGAAGGGTCCCAGGTTTGAATCAGGTCAAGGACATGTATGTACCTTGGTTGCAGGCACAGCCCCAGTAGGGGATGTGCAGGAGGCAGCTGAATCTATGTTTCTCTCTTATCAATGTTTCTAACTTTCTATCCCTCTCCCTTCTTCTCTATAAAAAAATCAATAAAATATATTAAAAATGGACAAAATTTGAATAGGCATTTCTTCAAAGAAAATATACTAATGGTTTAACATATATAAACAGACAGTCAACATCATTAGTTGTTAGGGAAATGCAAATTAAAACTACAATGAGGAACCATTTCACACCTAATGGGATGTCTATAATAATAACAACAATCCAATAACAAATGTTACCAAGAATGTAGATATACTGGAACCCTCATACATTGCTGATGAAAATGTAAAATAGTGCAGCCACTATGGTAAGCAGTTTGGCAGTTCATCAAAAGCTGAAACATAGAGTTACTATATGACCCAGCTATTCCACTTCTAGGTACACACACAAGACATTTGAAAACATAGGTAAGAAACAACAACCCTGACACATGAATATTTACATCAGCATTATTCACAATAGTTAAAATGTGCAAACAACCCAAATTCCATCAACTGATGAATGACTAAGCAAAATGTGGCATATTCATAGAGTGGAATATTATCCTATATAATAAAAGCCCAATGTGCTAAATATCCAGTCAACCGGTTGACCATTCAACCAATCAAAGCATAATATGCTAATGATATGCTAAGTCTGCTCAACCGCTCACTATGATGTGCACTGACTACCAGGGGGCAGACACTCCAACAGGTAGGTTAGCTTGCTGCTGGGGTCTTTCCCTGGCTGGCCAACCTCCCTTGTCTCTCCCCAGCCCAGATCATGCACTGGTGAGGTCCCTGAGCCTGGCCTGCACCCTCTCACAATGTGGGACCCTTTGGGGGATGTCAGAGAGCTGGTTTCAGCCCGATCCTGCAGGCCAGGCCAAGCATGCATGAATTCATGCACCAGGCCACTAGTTTAGTCATAAAAGAATGAAAAATGATTTCAACTATGTCACTAAAAATGATGGAATAAAGAACTCCAGAGCTCGTTGAAAGGCTGTAATTAGTTACTTAATAAAGTCCATATTCTTTAACATAGCTCACAAGGCCTCTGAAATTCTAATCTTTACCCATCTATTATGGGTGAAATTATGTGCCTTTCTAAAATTCATATGTTAAAGTCCTAAACTCAAGTACCTCAGGATGTGTCCTAATTTGAAAATAAGATAATTACAAATATAATTAGCTAAGATGAGGTCATTAGGCTGGGCCCTAATATAATATGATTGATATCTTTATAAAAAGGGAAAATTTGGACACTGGGACACATGCACAGGGAAAATGCCATGTGGAAAGGAAGGTGGAGAAGGGGGTGATGCATTTATAATCTTAGAAATCACAAATATTGCCAACAGACAAAGAGAAGCTAGAAGAGGGGAACTGTTTTTGCAAGATTAGTTTGTTCTTTGAAGATTGATAATGCAGAGCTAAAATTTTTAAAGATTCTTCCTCAGACCCCTCAGAAACAGCTAACCCTGCAGACACTTTGATCTCAGACTTCTAGCCTCCAGAACTGTGATACAGTAAGTTTCTGTTGTTTATACCACATAGTTTGTGGTACTTGTTATGCAGCCCTTGCACACTAATATACCATCTTTATAGACTCATCTGTGATCATTTTTTTCCTTATAGATTATGTTTTACCACCACTACTATCTTCTTTCTATCCTTTCTTTGGGTAGGCCTAGTGTTCTAGCCTTTTGTTCTTGCTTATGCGATTCTTCTGCCTGAAATGCTCTTTTGGTCTAGCTAATTTATATTCCTATTTTAAGATTACTTAAAATATATATATATATATATATATATATATATATATATATATATAATCGATATTTTTACAGAGAGGAGGGGAGAGGGATAGCTAGAAACATCGATGAGAGAGAATCATCGATCAGCTGCCTCCTGCACACCCCCCACTGGGGCTGCACTCACAACCAAGGTACATGCCCTTGGTCGGAATCGAACCTGGGACCTTTCAGTCCCCAGGCTGACGCTCTATCCACTGAGCCAAACTGTTCCCAGCTTAAGATTACTTTTTCAAGGGACCATTCACTGACTACTTTCCACCAGGCTGGTGTAAGTGGATTGCTAGGTACTCCCACATATTCTGTGCATCTCCCCTGCTCTTCACTTTGCACATTGTATTATAATTGTATGTTTATGGTTTGTCTGTCTCCCCCTACCCCATGTAATAGTGAACATTGTGAGGAAAGAGTCACTAAAATTTCAGTATCTATCAAAGTATACTTTCCACATAGTATATGCTCAATACATATCTTTGAATAAAGGACTTTAAAAAAATGTCAGTGTCTATTCATCTTTCATCTGATTTCTTCCCATAGCACCTACTAAAGTGCTTTGCATATAATGGGTGCTCAGTACATCTTGACCAGTGATTCTAAACTGAGAACATGTGGCAATAGCTAGAGACATTTTTGGTTGTCACTATTGGCATCTAGTGATTAGATGTCATAGATTTTGCTAACCACCCTAGAATGCACAGGATATCCCCAACAGCAAAGCATTATTTGGTCCAAAATGTTAATAGTGTGGAGGTGGAGAAACCCTGACCTTGACTGAATAGGAAACTGAATCTACTTTTTAAACCCTGAACTCACTATAGACCACTAGTATACTATATATGCTTGGTCAAGAAGCCTTCTATTTTTTGTTCATTAATTTTTTCAAAAGTAAACTGATACTCAGTAAGAAAGGAAGAGGAAGTGTCCCAGTATCCAGAAGTAATATTTGGTAATTGAAGAGTACTTGATCAATAAGAAAAACATATAAAATTGCAATATCATTATTATTGGAATGCTCTATAGCAGTGAAAATGAATTAGAGCTACATCTATCAACAGGGATAAAACTCATAAGCAAAATGGTGAGTGAGGAAAGTAAATTGCAGAACGTACAGAGTTATATTATTTATGTAAAGTAGTATATATTATTTAGGAATAGATGCATATGTAGTAAATGTATAAAAACGCACATGGAAATGATCAAGATCAAATCTGGGAGAGTAAAAACCTTGGGATGGAGGTGTATACAGAAGGCTTGGATTGCCTTCTTTCTTAAGCTAGGGAGTGGGAATATGTTATTATATTATTCATTATACATGTATATATTTTTGAAATATTTAATACTTTTCAAAAAGAGCAATTGCTCAATATTGAGGCATCCTGTCACCTGGGGCTGAGGAAAAACACCATCTTATCAGTTTGCACTAGCCATAACTCCTTCAAAGTGGTAAAACTAAAACATTCATTGAATGCAATCATTTACTATGGGGCAAAAGCTTACACAATATACATAGGATAATATAATAATCCATAAGTTCCTTTTTACATTATTGCACAGGATGATGCATGGGTTTGCTTCCATTGAAGCCTTTACAATAGGTGGCATAAGAATTTGAGCACAGAATCCTTGTGGCAAACATAGAGCATCAAACAGAAATGGATAGCAGTTTACAAAACATATATAGTATCTGTGGAAACAGTCCATTGACTAATTTTGTTTTGGCTCATTGTTTATGTTTGCTTCTGTATTTGCAGCTGGTTTAGTGATACTGCCTTAGAATAAATGAATCAGATACACATCCTATTTAATGAGGTGGATTTTGGAGAATGAGAAACTGTACAGGTATAAGCGAATATTGCTTGTTTCATTTTTTTTATTCTTATAAGTATATTTCCAGTAGGACATGATCTCACCCATCAAGGGGAAATGGTGAACAACATTGACTGATGAACAAGAACAGACCCAGAGATAAGGAGCCATGGGTCAGACTGTTAGACCTCAAAGGGAGGGTGGAGGTAAAAGGGAGAGATCAACCAAGGGACTGTGTACATACATATGAGCCTAACCAGTGGTCAAGGACAATAGGGAGGTGGGGGCATGAGTGGGGAGGGGTGGAGGATTGGAATGGGGGGTTGAGGACAAATATGTAAATATGTGATACCTTAATCAATAAAGAAAAATTTTAAAAAGTACAAACTTGAAATAATATCTTGAAATTTTGCTGTGGAATAAGAAGATTGAACTGAATATTTTCTGAAGTCTCATTTGGCTAAGGGTCTTACCAACTCCTGCCAAGCACCGCCTACAAAGAAGGAACAGAGAAGTCCTTGGTCTGAATTCCTACAGACCAGGTTAAGAAAGTGAAAACAAGACAAAAAAACCATCCAAGAAATAGCAATCGTACACGACTTATTAGAACAGATTGAATTAATTGACAGCTTCAGAATGTTTCACCCCAAAGCTACATAATCTACATTCTTCTCAAGTGCACATGGGACATTTTTTTAAGAGTATACAAAACAGTTTATTCTTGTATTATTGTTTATTTATTACTTGTATTTGTCATTATTATTTTGTATCCATATATATTTTTTTTCTTAAGGTATTATATGTGTACATATCTTTCCATTGCCCCCTCCCACTCTCATATATGCCCTCCCTCCCCAGAGTTTTGTGTTCATTGGTTCTTATATGCATGCATATAAGTCCTTCGGTTGATCTCTTATCTCCCCCATATCTCCCAATCCTCCCTGCTATAATTTTACAGTCTGTTTGTTGCTTTACTGTCTCTGTATGTATATTTTTGTTCATCAGTTTATAATGTTCTTTATTATCCATAAATTAGTGAGGTCATGTGGTGTTTCTCTTTCATTGACTGGCTTATTTCACTTAGCATGATATTCTTCAATTCCATCCAGGTTGCTGCAAATGATAAGAATTCCTTCTTTTTTATGGCAGCATAGTATTCCATTGTATAGATATACCATAGTTTTTTGATCCAATCATCTGCTGATGGACATCTAGGCTGTTTCCAAATCCTGGTTATTGTAAATTGTGCTGCTATGAAAATAGGGGTGCATATTTCCTTTCTGATTGGTGTTTCTGGTTTCTTGGGATATATTCCTATGAGTGGGATTACTGGGTCAAATGGGAGTTCCATTTTCAGTTTTTTGAGGAAACTCCGTACTGTTCTCCACAGTGGTTGCACCAGTCTGCATTCCCACCAGCAGTGCACGAGGGTTCCTTTTTCTCCACAACCTCGCCAACACTTGTCGTTTGTTGATTTGTTGATGTTAGCCATTCTGACAGGTGGGAGATGGTACTGCATTGTTGATTTGATTTACATCTCTTGGATAATTAGTGACTTTGAGCATGTTTTCATGTGCTTCTCGGCCTTCCTTCTGTCTTCTTTTGAAAATATTCTGTTTAGGTCAATTGCCCACTTTTTAATTGGATCATTTATCTTCCTTTTATTTAATTGTATAAGCTGTCTGTAGATGTTGGAGATTAAACCTTTATTAGTGATAACATTTACAAATATGTTCTCCCATACAGTGGGCTTTCTTATTGTTTTGTTGATGGTTTCTTTTTCTGTAAAAAAAGCTTTTTATTTTGATGTAGTCCCATTTGTTTATTTTGTCTTTAGCTTCCATTGCTCTAGGGGCAGTATCAGTGAAGAAGTTCTTTAGGCATATATCAGAGATTTTGCTACCTGTGGATGCCTCTAGTATTTTTATGATTTCCCATCTTATGTTTAAGTCCTGTATCCATTTTGAGTTTATTTTTGTGTATGATGTAAGTTAGTGATCTAGTTTAATTTTTTTTGCAAGTGTCTCTACAATTTTCCCAACACCATATATTGAAGAGATTGTCTTGACTCCATTGTATGTTCATACCTCCTTTGTCAAATATTAATTGAGTATAGAGGTTTGGGTCGATATCCGGATTCTCTATTCTATTCCATTGATCAATATGTCTGTTCTTGTGTCAGTACCAGGCTATTTTGAGAACAGGGGCTTTGTAATATAGCTTGAAATCTGGTATTGAGATCTCTCCTACTTTATTCTTCTTTCTCAGGATTGTTGTGGCTATTCGGGGTCATTTTTGGTTCCGAAAAATTTTTGGAGAGTTCTTTCTATGTTTGTGAAGTATGCCATTGGTATTTTAATGGGGAGTGCATTGAACTTATAAATTGCTTTGGGAAGAATGGACATTTTGATGGTGTTGATTCTATCAATCCATGAACGTGGTATGTTCTTCCCTCTGTTTACATCTTCCTCTATCTCTTTTTTCAGTGTCATGTAGTTTTCTGCATATAGGTCTTTTACCCCTTTAGTTAAGTTTATTTATTCCTAGGTATCTTAGATTTTTTGGTGCGATGGTAAATGGGATTTCTTTTTTAGTCTCTGTTTCTGTAAGTTCACCGTTGGTGTATAGAAATCCCATAGATTTCTTGGCGTTAATTTTGTATCCTGCTACATTGCCTAATTCATTTATTAAGACAATTAGTTTTTTGATGAAGTCTTTTGGATTTTTATGTGCAATATCATGTCATCTGCAAATAAGGACAACTTTACTTATCCTTTTCCAATTTGGATGCCTTTTATTTCTTCTTGTCTAATTGCAATGGCTAGTTCTTCCAGTACTATGTCAAACAGGAGTGGTGAGAGTGGGCATTCTTGTCTTGTTTCTGTTCTTAGAGGGATTGATTTTAGTTTTTGCCCATTGAGTATGATGTTTGCTGTGGGATTATCAAATATAGCTTTTATTATGTTGAGGTTTGATACTTCTATTCCCACCTTGTTGAGAATTTTTATCAGGGAAGGGTGTTGGATTTTATCAAATGCTTTTTCTGCATCACTTGAGATGACTATAAGATTTTTATCTCTAAATTTTTTATGTGATGTATCACATTTACTGATCTGCGTATATTGTACCATCCTTGCATTCCCAGAATAAATCCTACTTGGTCATGGTGTAGGATCTTTCTGATGTGCTGCTGGAGCCGATTTGCTAGAATTTTGTTGAGAATTTTTGAATCTATATTCATGAGGGATATTAGCGTGTAATTCTCTTTCATTGTGTTGTCTTTACCTGGTTTTGGTATTAGGGTGATGCTGGCTTCATAGAAGGAATTTGGAAGTGTTCCTTCCTCTTGGATTTTTTGGAATTGTCTGAGGAAGAAAGATTTTAGTTCTTCCTTGAATGTATGGTAAAACTCTCCTGTGAAGCCATTTGTCCCAGGTATTTTGTTTGCTGGAAGCTTTCTGATGACTGTTTCAATTTCTTCCATAACTACTGGCCTATTGAGTTGTTTGGATTTTTCCTGATTGAGTTTTGGAAGGTTATATTTTTCCAGGAATCTGTCCATTTCCTCCAGGTTGTCCAGTTTGTTGGAATAGAGTTGTTCATAGTATTTTGTAACAATCGTTTGTATTTTGGCGGGGTCTGTTGTTATTTTACCTCTTTCATTTCTGATTTTGTTTATTTGGGTCCTCTCTCTTTGTTTCTTGGTTAGCCTGGCTAGAGGTTCATCAATCTTGTTTATCCTTTCAAAGAACCAGCTCTTGGTTTTGTTGATCTTATGTATTGTTTCTTTCGTCTCTATGTCATTTATCTCCACTCTGATTTTTATTATTTCCTTCCTTCTGCCTACACTGGGCTTTTCTTGTTGCTCTTTTTCTAACTGTTTGAGTTGTAGAGTTAGATAATTTGTTACCAGTTTTTCTTGTTTTTGGCAATAGGCTTGTAGAGATATGAGCTTCCCTCTCAAGACTGCTTTTGCTGTGTCCCATAGATTTTGGATTGTTGTGTTTTCATTGTCATTCATTGCCATGATGTTTTTTTAATTTCTTCCTTGATTTTTCTGGTAACCCAGTACTTGTTTAATAGCATGATACTTAGTCTCCATGTGTTTGATTTCTTTGGCGTATTTTTATTATAGTTGATTTCCAATTTTATGCCACTATGATCTGAGAAGATGCTTGATATGATTTCTATCTTCTTGAATTTGAGGAGACTTTGCTTATGTCCCAACATGTGGTCTATCTTTGAAAATGAGCCATGTGCACTTGAGAAGAATGTATATTCTGTGGCTTTGGGGTGAAATTTTTTGAAGATGTCAATTAATTCAATCTGGTCTAGTGCGTCATTTAGGATTGATGTTTCTTTGCTGATTTTTTAAAGATGATTTGTCCAAATATGACAGTGGGGTATTCAAATATCCTACTATGATTGTATTGCTATTAATCTCTCCCTTAATGTCCTCCAGCAGGTTTTTTTTTATGTATTTGGGTGCTCCTGTATTGGGTGCATATATGTTTACTGGGGTTATTTCTTGTTGTTGGATTGTTCCCTTTAGAATTATGAAGTGGCCTTCATTATCTCTTGTTATGTCCTTCACTTTGAGATATAATTTGTCAGATATAAGAATTGCAACCCCAGATTTTTTTTTCATTTCCCTTCGCCTGGAAAACCTTTTTCCATCCCTTCACCCTCAGTCTGTGTGCATCTTTTTTTCTGAAATGGGTTTCTTGTAGATAGCAGATATATGGGTCTTGTTTTCTCATCCAATATGTTACCTTATGTCTTTTGATTGGAGCATTTAATCCATTTACACTTAAAGTTATTATTGATAGGTCCTTATTTGACACCATTTTATTCTATACCCCTGTGTTCCTTCTTCGCTTCCTATTTATTTTTATAGTAGACCCTTTAGCATTTCTTGCATTGCTGGTTTGGTGGAAATAAATCCCCTTAGTCTTTTTTTTCTCTGTGAAGCTACTGATTTCATCTTCAATTTTGATTGATAGCCTTGCTGGATACAGTATTCTTGAATTCAGACCCTTCGTTTGCATGACTTTATATATTTCATCCCATTCCCTTCTGGCCTGATGAATTTCTGTTGATAAATCAGTTGCTAGTCTGTCTCTCTCTGGCTGCTTTTAAGATTCTTACTTTGTCATTGGTGTTTGCCAGTTTAACTATAATGTGCCTTGGCATCATTTTTTGGGGGATTCATTTTGTTGGGACTCTGTGAGCATCTTGGATTTGTGTTTTTTTTTTTTTCTTCTTCTGTATCTCAGGAAAGTTTTTTGTCATTATTTCTTGAAATACGTTTTCCATGTCTTCCTCAGTTTCCTTTCCTTCTGGAACCCCTATTATTCTAATATTGTTTTGTTTTGTATTGTCCCAAAGCTCCTGTAGGTTCTCCTCCTGCTTTTTAATTTTTCTTTCTATAAGCTGCTCTAATTGGGTATTTTTTTCCATCTTGTCTTCTAGCTCACTGATGCGGTCCTCTGTTTCTTTTAGTCTACTCTTGATGCTTTCTGCTGAGTTCTTCATAGTAGCGATGTCATTTTTCATGTCTTGGCTCATCTTCATTTCCCCTTGGTTTTTCTTTATTTCCTCTTGGGTCTTACTCATATTTTCAAACTTGTCTTCCATTCTTTTTAGCCATTTTATGATCATTACTCTGAATTCTTGCTCTGGTAGGTTGCTTGCCTCTAACTTGTTTACTTCCTTTTGTGGTGATGCCTGCTTCTCTTTCATGTGCCGGCTATTTCTTTGTCTCCCCATGGTCTCTCTCTTCAGGATATCTGGTTATGTTATTTTCTTTCTCCTGTGTTGATTTAAAGGCACAGAATACATCACTACCAGGTACAACACAAAAAGCACTGAATAGGATTGTATTTGTGATATTAATAACCTCTATTAAAGGTGACCACTAGAGAAAGGAAAATTAGGAGATAAGAGAGAAAGAAAAATAGTAAAAAAAAAAAAAGAGGGATAAATAAAGAGATAGAAAAAAGAAAAAAGATAAAAGAAAAAAAAGTAGCATCGAAATGAAATTGGGAAACAGGAAAAAAAGAGAGGGGGAGAGAGAGAGAGAGAGAGAAGCAGACTAAGAGAGAAAAAGGGAAAAAATTATATATATGTAGATAAAATTCCAATAGAACAACCACTAATCCCAGCAAAACTTGGAGATTAACACAAACTACAATACCCACAGATATCAAGCAAGGCTAGTATAAACAAGTAAAAAACAAACAAAAACAAAGCAATTAAAAATACTAAGCAACAATAATAAGAATAAGCATATCAATCTCACTAAAAGCATAAAAATTCAATATAATCAACATCCACACAAACAACAACAAAAGGACAGAGAGGAAAACAGTTTTTCTTTTTATTAATAGTTAATATAGTGAAGAGAGTGGTATTTATGCACTTGGAGTAGGGGTTTAGAAATTAGGTATATAAGTAGATTGAAAATTTTAGCAGGGGGTACACAGAAAGAATAGGGAAAAACTAAAGCAGGAAAGGGTTAAGATAAACAGGAGATGAAAAGGGGAAAGTTTAGGAAGAGAGTGATGGTGTAAAGGTCGAGTTGAGATAGGGTTGAACGATGCTATAGTAGAGATAAAAATAGAATGAAGAAGAGTAATCCCAATGAAAAATAAAGGGAAAATAAAATTGTGCTTTAAAAAAAAAGGAAAAAAAGAAAAAGGAAACCAAAAATGCAAAATAGCAGTAGTAATAATGATGATTAAAACTAAAAAATGTAATAATTGAAAAGGTAAAATCAAGTGAGGAAAAAAGAAAAAAAAATTCATTTCTTAAGTAAAAGATTTAAATAATGAAAATAAAATAAAAAATAGAAAAATTAGCATAAAAATGTGCTGTAGTGGTCATTCACTTTCTCTGTTATTCTATTTGGCACGCCTGTTTCTCAGTCCAGACAGTATTGCAGTTCCCTGTGTTCCACTGCTCCTCAGTTTTGTAAGCTAATCCTTAATTTTAAGTAGGCTATTTTTTAGTTATTTGTGTACATTTATTTTTGATTAATTAAATGTAATAATAAAAATGTCAGTTTATAATTCAGCCCCTAGGTGGCAGTGTTTCTGGAGTGACTTCCTTGTCATTTTGGCTGCTCTAGCCTTCTTTCTCTATGGCACTCTCTATAGCTTTTCGAGGTAGGCTTCCTAGGTGCTGGCTCCCAGATGGTCTCTTCCTGCTCTGATCCCCTGTTTTCAGGAAGGCAATTTCCCCCTACAGTCTCCCAGATTCTACCAAATTGAGCCATCCTTCCCTAGTACTCAGAAGCAAGGGGATAAAGGGGACCAGGATGGCAAGAGTTGATTCTTTGAAAGGATAAACAAGATTGATGAACCTCTAGCATGGCTCACCAAAAAACAGAGAGCAAACTCAAATAAACAAGATTAGAAATGAAAGAGGTAAAGTAATAACGGACCCCACAGAAATACAAAGGGTTGTAAAAAAATACTATGAACAACTCTACTCCAACAAACTGGACAATCTAAACAAAAAATGTACATATTACTAGAAAAATATAAGCTTCCAAAACTCAATCAGGGAGAATAAAAATACCGGAATAGGCTAATAACTACTGATGAAATTGAAGCAGTAAACAAAAAACTTCCAGCAAACAAAAGCCCTAGTCCAGACGGCTTCACAGGGGAGTTTTACCAAACATTCAAAGAAGACCTAACACTGATCCTCCTCAGACTCTTCAAAAATATTCAAAAGGAAGGGACATTTGCAAGCTCTTTCTATGAATCCAGCATTAACCCAGTCCCAAAACCAGATGAATACACTACAAAGAAAGAGAGTTACAGGCCAATAAACATAGAGGCTAAAATCCTCAATAAAATATTAGCAAATTGCATCCAGTAATATATTAAAAAGATCATATACAATTAACAATTGGGATTTATTCTGGGTATGCAAAGCTGATACAATATCCACAAATCAATAAACATGATATATCACATTAAAAATTTGAAAGACAAAAACTACATGATTATATCAATTGATACAGAAAAACATTTGAAAAATTCCAACACTCTTTTATGATAAATATTTCAGTATTTCAGCTAAGTGGGAATAAAGGGATCATACCTCAACATAATAAAAGCCTTATATGATAAACCTATAGCCAACATCATCCACAATGAGCAAATACTAAATCCATTTCCCCTAAGAAGAAGAACAAGACAGGGATGCTGAATTTCACCACTCCTGTTCAAAGTGTTAGCCATAGCGATCAGACAAGAAGAAGAAAAAAGGCATCTAAATTGGAAAAGAAATAAAACTGCCATTATTCACAGATGACATGATATTGTACATAAAAAACCCTAAAGACTTCATAAAAAACTACTAAATTTAATAAATGAATTCAGGAATGTAGTAGGATACAAAATTAACACCCAGAAATCTATGGCATTTTTATACACCAATAATGAACTCACAGAAAGAGAAACTAAAAACAAACTAACAAAAACAACTTCATTTACCATTGCTACAAAAAAATTAAGATACCTAGAAATAAACTTAATTAAGGAGGTAAAGGACCTGTACTCAGAAAACTACAGGACATTCAAAAAAGAGATAGAGGAAGACATAAACAAGTGGAAAAGTAAAGCAGGTATATGGATTGGTATAATTAACATAATTAAAATGTCCATACTACCCAAAGCAATCTATACATTCAATGCAATCCTATTAAAATGCCAACACCATGTTTCACAGACTTAGAAAAAACTCTTCACAAATTTATATCCTATATAATAAAAGGCAAATATGCAAATTGTTCCATCAACTGGGAGTTTGACCAGGGGACAGGGCCAGCAGCCAACGAACCTCAGCCACCACCCCGACCAGCCCCACCTCCAATCAGTTCCCTCACCACAATCATGGGTGTGTCTGGCCAGCCAACCACCCATGGCACCTCCCCCTGGCCGGCCCAGCCCAATCGGCTCCATTCAGGGCAGGCCAAACAGACCCCACCTGTGCACGAATTTGTTCACCAGTCCTCTAGTGAATAATAATATTAAAAACAACAACAACAACAACAACAACAACAACAAACGAATAGCCACAGCAGTCCTTAGAAAGGACAGAATAGGAGGGATCAGAATAGCAGATATCAAAATATGTTACAAAGCCACAGTTCTCAAAACTGCCTGGTAGTGGCACAAGAACAGAATATAGACCAATGGCACATAACAGAGAACCCAGAAATCAACACAAGCCAGTATGCTCAATTAATATTTGACAAAGGAAGCAAGACAGTCTCTTCAGTAAATGGTGCTGGAAAAATTGGTCAGATACCTTGAAAAAAAATGACCTCACACATCTAGAGGAAATAATGAACAACATAGACTGGTGAACAAAAATAGACCCAGAGAAAGAGAAGCAGCAATCAGATTCTCAAACCTCAGAGGGAAAGTAGGGAACGGTGGGGGTAAAAGGAAGAGTTCAACCAAAGGACTTGTGTGCATGCACATGGGCCTAGCCAGTGGCCATGGACAACAGGGGTTGGGGGAATATGTAGGGAGGGGTTTGGGATGGGAATGGGGGGATAAGGACAATTATGTGATACCATAATCAATAACAATTAATTTAAAAAAATGAAACTAGACCACCAACTTACACAATACACAAAAATAAACTTAAAATGGATAAAGGACTTAAACATAAGATGGGAAACCATAAAAATCTTAGAAAAATCCATAGGCAGAAAAATATCAGACATATCTTGTGCAATATGTTTACTGGTAGATCTCCTAGGATCTCCTAAGGAGAAAAAAAAAGCAAATGGGACTACATCAAACTAAAAAGCTTCTGCACAGCAAAAGAAACTATCAGCAACAACAACAAAAAAAAGAGAGTCCACTTTATGGGAGAACATACTTGTCAATATTACATCTGATAAGAGTTTAATCTTCAAAATTTATAGGGAACACATTCAACTTAACAAAAAGAAGATAAACAACTCAATAAAAAATAGGGAAAGAACTTAGACACATTTCAAAAGTGGACATACTGAAAGCCCAAAGATATTTGAAAAAATGTTCAAAGTCATTAATCATCTGAGAGATGCAAATCAAAATGACAATGAGGTACTATCTCACACCTGTAAGAATGGTTATCATCAGCAAATCAACAAATGACAAGTGTTGGTGGGGATGTGAAGAAAAAGGAACCCTTGTGCACTGCTGATGGGAATGAAGACTGGTGCTGCCACTGTGGAGAACAGTACGGAGTTTCCTCAAAAAACTAAAAATGGAACTGTCATTTGACCCAGTAATCCCACTTCTAGGAATATATCCCAAGAAACTAGAAACACCAATCAGAAAGGATATATGCACCTCTATGTTCATAGCAGCACAATTTACCATAGCTAAGATTTGGAAACAGCCTACATGCTCACCAGCAGATGAGTGGATTAGAAAACTGTGGTACATCTACACAAAGGAATACTATGCTGCTATAAAAAAGAAGGAACTCTTACCATTTGCAGCAGCATGGATGGAACTGGAGAGCATTATGTTAAGAGAAATAAGCCAGTCAGAGAAAGATAAATATAACATGATTTCACTCATTTATGAAAAATAAAGAACATTATAACTTGATGAATCAAAAGATAAATATAGAAGCAGTAAAGCACTGAACAGACTGTCAAATTACATCGGGAAGACTGGGGAGTGTTGGGGAGGGGGAGGAATAGATCAGCCAAAGGACTTGTATGCATGCATATAAACACACCAATGGACACAAGACACTGGTGGGGGTGGGGGTGGGATGAGGGCATGTGACAGGGGTAGGGGAGACTGGGGGAAGATCAATGGAGAAAAAAAGGAGATATATGTACTACTACATGTAATACTTTAAACAATAAAAAAATTAAAAATGTAACTCCCTTTTGACCCACTTCTGGGAATATATCCCAAGAGATCAGAAAGAATATATTCACCCCTATGTTCATAGCAGCACAATTTACAATAGCTATGACTTAGAAACAGTCTAAGTGACCCATCAGCAGATGAAGTGACCCATCGGCAGATGAGTGGATTAGAAAACTGTGGTACATCTACACAAGGAAATATTATTCTGCTATAAAAAAGAAATAACTCTTACTATTTGCCATAGCATGTATGAACCTGGAGAGCATTATGCTAAGTGAAATAAGCCAGTCAGAGAAAGATAAACATCACATGAACTCATGCATTTGTGGAGTATAATGAACAACATAAACTGATGAACAAAAATAGATACAGAGACATAGAAGTATTGAACAGACTGTCAAACCTCAGAGGGAAGGCAGGAAAGGGGTATGAAGCGGGCAAGAGACCATCCAAAGGACTTGTATGCATGCATATAACTATACCCCATGGATAAAGACAGTAGGGGAGTGAGGGCATGTGCTGGGGGGTGCGAGTGTCCAGGGAGAGGTCCATGGGGGAAAGGAGACATTGGTAATACTTTCAGCAATAAAGAATTTAAATTAAAAAAAATTCGAAGAGGAAAAAAAGGTGAAAATACTCAATGCCTAGGGCTGAGCAGAGAGCCCCCAAGGATGGACTTGGGGAAGCTAGACAAAACAAAAGGATTTTGTTTTTGAAGTGACTTCTTTCCACTTTAGGCAGTAGGCAGTGTATTGAAGAATTCAAGTATAGAAGAAAACACTTGGGCTGAAGATGGTGACCTGCAGAATGTTAGGGAGGGAGATAGTGTGACAGAGTGAGGGAGTGATAGAGGAGTTTGTGGACATGTGTGGTATATGTGTGTGTATGAGCTAGGGACAGTTAGATCCTGCAGGTCTTCCAAGTAGCTGCCAAACCGGAAGTCTTAGACTGTGGAGCCCCACTGCCACCGTGGACACTTTGGGGGCATCCAGCATGGGCACAGAGACCATGCCATCTTGAAAAACAGAGCTTCTTGAGACTAGAGCTTCAGCACCACCCAGTCTGGTCTCAGATGCGAACTGGGACCCTGCAGCCACCTGGGTCAGAGACCTGCGACCACAGCTGCAAACCCACAGACACCAAGAAAATAGGCATCCCAGCAGCAGATTTCTGTGTATCACAGAGTCCATCCCCCTTCCTGCAGGCAGTGCCATAGGAACTGCTAGATCCGCCTCTTGCATGGGCCGCATCGCTGCTACAGGAATTTGAGCCTGGGAGTGCGTGGTCACTGGGAATCTGCTCCCTGCAATGCAATCTCACCACCAAACCCCATGCCCATGCAGGGCGGCAGTGCTACCTGACTTGGATTCTGAGGAAGTGCACAGGGAAGTCTGTTTTCCGCAACGCAGGAGTGGACCTCCTGCCAACACAGTGCTACTGTGTAACCTGGTCCCCCAAGTTGACCGGGACTCTGATTTTTTAAAATATATTTTATTGACATTTTACAGAGGGAGAGAGAGTTATAAACCTCAATGAGAGAGAAACATCAATCAGCTGTCTCCTGTTGGGGATATGCCCAGAAACCAAGGTACATGGCCTTGATCGGAATTGAACCTGGGACCCTTCAGTCCACAGGCTGTTGCTCTATTTATTGAGCCAAAATGGACCCTGATTCTTGACTCCATTTCTCATCACACGCACCTAGGATCCCTGATTGCCAGCGCATTCACATTAAGAGCCAATGACTCCAATTCATGGAACATGTGCACACAGGAACCCTGATTCTCAGCGCGAAGCCACACCAAACAACAGTGACTCTGATACTGGATTATTCATGTGGGAACAAGGAAACTCTGACTCCTGGCACATGCTAGGGGTCTCTTATTTTTAGTACACACCAGTGAGGTATCTGTTTTAGTGTGGCACAGGCCAGGTCCCTGATTCTAGGTGCACACATGAGGCCAAACTGAGAGCCAGTGACTCTGATCGTTGGTGAGCATGGCTCCCACCAACCCACGGCAGCCACATGTCTTGGTGTTGGAGCTCTTCAGTGACACTTGGGTGGTGTGAAGCTCCCACTGCACACAGCCCAGGCCCACACAACTTGATATTTGAACCTTCTGGTGATAGTCAGAATGGCAAGATGACACAATCCCTAGAGGAAAGAAAATGAGGAGTCACCAAGAAAGGAAATAAGTTAAACAGAAGCATGCAACATGTCAGAAAAAGTATTCAGAGTATTGGTCATACAGTTCATACACTGGATGGATAACAAAATCAACAACCTTTTCCTGCATCAATTGATATGACTATGTGATTATTATCTCTCATTTTGTTTATGTGATATATCACGTTTATTGATTTGCAGATATTGTACCATCCTTGCATTCCGGGGATAAATCCTACTTGGTTATGGTGTATGATCTTTCTGATGTGCTGCTGGAGCCAAATTGCTAGAATTTTGTTGAGAATTTGTAGATCTATGTTCTTGAGGGATATTGGCGTGTAATTCTCTTTCATTGTGTTGTCTTTACCTGGTTTTGGTATTAGGGTGATGCTGGCTTCATAGAAGGAATTTGGAAGTGTTCCTTCCTCTTGGATTTTTTGGAATTGTCTGAGGAAGAAAGGTTTTAGTTTTTCCTTGAATGTATGGTAAAACTCTCCTGTGAAGCCATCTGTCCCTAGGCTTTTGATTGCTGGAAGCTTTTTGATGGCTGTTTCAATTTCTTCCATAACTACTGGCCTATTGAGCTGTTTGGATTTTTCCTAATTGAGTTTTGGAAGGTTATATTTTTCTAGGAATATGTCCATTTCCTTCAGGTTGTCCAGTTTGTTGGAATAGAGTTGTTCATAGTATTTTGTAACAATCTTTTGTATTTTGGTGGGGTCTGTTGTTATTTTACCTCTTTCATTTCTGATTTTGTTTATTTGGGTCCTCTCTCTTTGTTTCTTGGTTAGCCTGGCTAGAGGTTCATCAATCTTGTTTATCCTTTCAAAGAACCAGCTCTTAGTTTTGTTGATCTTTTGTATTGTTTCTTTGGTCTCTATGTCATTTATCTCTGCTCTGATCTTAATTATTTCCTTCCTTCTGCTTACACTGGGCTTTTATTGTTTCTCTATTTCTAGCTCTTTGAGTTGCAGGGTTAGGAAATTAATTACCATTGTTTTTTTTGTGTTTTTGTTGTTGTTGTTGTTGTTGTTGTTTCAATAGGCTTGTAGAGCTATGAACTTCCCTTTGAAGCTGTTTTTGCTGTGTCCCATAGATTTTGGATTGTTGTGTTTTCATTGTCATTCATTGCCATGATGTTTTTAATTTTTGCCTTGATCTCTCTGGTCACCCAGTCATTATTTAATAGCATGCTTTTTAGTCACCATGTGTTTGATTTCTTTGACAAAATCCAACACCCCTTCTTGATAAAAAATCTCAATAAGGTGGGAATAGAAGGATCATACCTCAACATAATAAAAGCTATATATGATAAACCAACAGCAAACATCATACTCAATGGGCAAAAACTAAAACCATTTCTGCTAAAAACAGGAACAAGACAGGGATTCCCACTCTCAATACTCATGTTAGACATAGTACTAGAAGTATTAGCCATTGCAATTAGAGAAGAAAAAGAAATAAAAGGCATCCAAATTGGAAAAGAAGTAAAGCTGTCCTTATTTTCAGATGACATGATATTGTACATAAAAAAAGACTCCATCAAAAAACTAATAGACTTAATAAATGAATTCGGCAATGTAGTAGGATACAACATTAACGCCAAGAAATCTATGACATTTCTATAAATCAATAGGGAACTTACAGAAAAAGAGACTAAAAAAGCAATCCCATTTACCATTGCACACAAAAAGTTAAGATGTCTAGGAATAAACTTAACTAAGGAGGTAAAAGATCTATACGCAGAAAACTACAGGACACTGAAAAAGTGATAGAGGAAGATGTAAATAGATGGAAGAACATATCATGTCCATGGATTGGTAGAATCAACATCATTAAAATGTCCATACTATCCAAAGCAATCTATAGATTCAATGTACTCCCCATTAAAATACAAATGATATATTTCACAGACCTAGAAAGAACTCTCCAAAAATTCATCTGGAATAAAAAAAAAAGACCCCGAATAGCCACAACAATCCTGAGAAAGAAGAGTAAAGTAGGAGGGATCTCAATACCAGATTTCAAGCTGTATTATAAAAAAACCCTCTTCTCAAAACAGCATGGTACTGGCATAAGAACAGACATATAGATCAATAGAATAGAATAGAGAATCCAGATATCAACCCAAATCACTATGCTCAATTAATATTTGACAAAGGAGGCACGAGCATACCATGGAGTCAAGACAGTCTCTTCAATAAATGGTGTTGGGAAAATTGGACAGATAAATGCAAAAGTATTAAACTGGATCACCAACTTACACCATACACAAAAATAAACTCAAAATGAATACAGGACTTAAACATAAGACGGGAAACCATAAAAATACTAAAGGAATTCACAGGCAGCAAAATCTCAGACATATGCCGAAAGAACTTCTTCGCTGAAACTGTCCCTAGGGCAATGGAAGCTAAAGAGAAAATAAACAAATGGGACTACATAAAAATAAAACGCTTTTTCACAGAAAAAGAAAAAGCAACAAAACAACAAGAAATTCCACTCTATTGGAGAGCATATTTGCAAATGTTATCACTGATAAGGGTTTAATCTCCAACACCCACAGGCAGCTTATACAACTTAATAAAAGGAAGATAAATGATCCAATAAAGAAATGGGCAACATACCTAAATAGAATATTTTCAAAAGAAGACAGAAGGAAGGCAAACATGCTCAAAGTCCCTAATTATCTGAGAGATGGAAATCAAAACGACAACGGGGTACCATCTCACGCTGGCCAGAATGGCTATCATCAACAAAGCAACAAACGACAAGTGTTGGAGAGGATATGGAGAAAAAGGAACATTTGTGCACTGCTGGTAGTAGGAATGCAGACTGATGCAGCCACTGTGGAGAACAGTATGGAGTTTCCTGAAAAACCTAAAAATGGAACTCCCATTTGACCCAGTAATGCCACTCCTAGGAATATATCCTAAGAAACTGGAAACACCAATCAGAAAGGATATATGCACCCCTATGTTCATAGCTGCACAAATTTACAATAGCTAGGATTTGGAAACAGCCTATGTGCCTGTCAGCAAATGACTGGATCAGAAAACAATGGTACATCTACACAATGGAATACTATGCTGCCATAAAAAAGACAGAATTCTTACCATTTGCAGCAACCTGGATGGAATTGAAGAATATCATGCTAAGTGAAATAAGCCAGTCAATGAAAGAAAAATACCACATGATCTCACTCATTTATGGATAATAAAGAAAATTATAAACTTTTGAACAAAAGGATAGATACAGAGACAGTAAAGCATCTGACTGTCAAATTACAGCGGGAAGGTTCTGGAGATAAGAGATCAACTGAAAGACTTGTGTGCTTGCATATAAGCATAACCAATGGACGCAAAACTCTGGGGGGTGGGTGAGGCCATGTATGGGAGTGGGGTAGAGGGGGCAATGGTAAGGTATGTACACATATAATACCTTAATAAAAAATGAAAAAAGGAAAATCAACAACCTATTCAAAAATCAGGAAGAAATCAAATGTGATATAACTACATTCAAAAACACCACAGGAGGTTTCAACAGCAAACTAGAAGAAATAGAGAACCAAATCAGTGAGTTAGAAGATAAGGTACAGAAACAAGCTCAATCTGAACAGCAATTGGAGAAAAAAAATTAAAAAGCATGAGGAGAGCCAAAGGGAGCTTTGGGACAACACGGAATGAAGTAACATATGTATAAAAGGGCTGCCAGAAGGACAAGAAAAGCAGCAAGGATTCCAGGAGTGGGCAAACTTTTTGACTTGAGGGCCACAATGTGTTCTTAAACTGGACCGGAGGGCCTGAACAAAAGCAACCTGACCAGGCTGGCACTCTCATCTTGGGCTGCTGGTGAAGGAGCGGAGGGGAGAGCAAGAGAACCCTCCGCTCTTTCGGCTCCGAGGGCTGGATCCGGCCCGCGGGCTTAGTTTGCCCACGGCTGGATTAGACAATATACTTGAAGAAACAATGACAGAAAACTTTCTGGATATGGGGAAGAAAAACGTTACACAAGTACAGTCTCAACAAGATGAATCCCAAAAGACCTACAGCAATACATGTCATAATTACAATAGAAAATGTTAATGACAAAGAGAGAATCTTAAAGGCTGCAAGAAAGAGACAGAGAGTTACCTACAAATGATCCCCCATCAGTTATCAAATGATTTCTCAACAGAAGCCCATCAAGCAAGAAGGGAATGGAAGGAGGTATGCAAAGTGATGCCAAGCAAAGGACTGAATCCAAGAATACTCTATCCAGCAAGACTATCAATCAAAATTGAAGGGGAAATCAGGAGCTGTGCAGATAAAAAAAAGGTTAAGGAGTTTATCACTACCAAGCCAGCAAAGCAAGAAATGCTAAAGACAATGCTGTAAAAATAAGAAATAGAAATGGAGGAAGGAACACAGGCTTAAAGTACAGAAATGGCTACAAATAAGTACATATCAATAATAACATTAAACATATATGGATTAAATGCTCCAATCAAAAGACATTGAGTGAGTTAATGGATAAGAAAACATGACCCATATATATGCTGTCTACAGGAGACCCACTGCAGAACAAAGGACTTGCACAGACTGAAAGTGAAGGGATGGAAAAATATCTATCAAGCAAATGAAAATGAAAAAAATGCTGGAGTAGCAATACTTATTTATATCTGACAAAATAGATCTCAAATTGATGACCACAATAAAGAGACAATAAAGGCCACTTCATAATGCTAAAGGGATCAATACAACAAGAGGACATAACTATGGTAAACATTTATGCACCCAATGCAGGAGCACCCAAATACATTAAAAAAAAAAAAAACTTCTGCAAGATATCAGGGGAGAGATTGACAACAATACAATCATGGTAGGAGACTTTAATACCCCATTAACATCACTAGATAAATCCTCTAGACAAAAAAATTAGCAAAGAAACATTAATTTTAAATGACTCACTAGATCAGGTGAACTTAATTGACATCTTTAGAACATTCCACCCCAAAAATACAGAATATACATTCTTCTTAAGTGCATGTGGGACATTTTCAAAAATAGACCACATATTGGGACACAGGCAAAGTTTCCCCAGATTCAAGAGGATTGAAATCATATCAAGCATCTTCTCATAAAAGTAGAAATCAATTACAGAAAAAACATTCACAAAAATTCAAAGACTTGGAGGTTGAATAGCATACTACTAAACAATGATTGTTTACCAAAGAGATCAAAGAAGAAATAAAACACATCCTGGAAACAAATGACAATGAAAAGAAAACAATCCAAAATCTTTGGGACACAGTAAAAGCAGTCCTGAGAGGGAAGTTCATAGCATTATAGGCCTACCTCAAAAAACAAGAAAAACTGATATTAAACCATCTAACCTGCAACTTGAAGAATTACAAAGAGATCAACAAGTAAATTCCAGTGTGATCAAAAGGAAATAATGAAGACCAGAGTGGAAATAAATGACATAGAGACCGAAAAATTAATACAAAAGATCACTGTAAAGCAAGAGCTGGTTCTATGAAAGAATAATCAAGATTGATGAACTGCTAGCCAGGCTCACCAAGATGCAGTGAGAGTATCCAAATAAATAAAAGCAGAAACCAAAGAGGTGAAATAACAACAGAAATATGAAGAATCATAAAAAAATACTATGAACAACTACACCAACAAACTGGTCAAGAAAGAAGAAATTGACATATTCCTTAAAAAAATATGACCTTCCAAAACTCAATCAGGAGGAATAAAAATTCTGAATAGGCTAATAGCTATGGAGGAAATTGAAGCAGTAATAATAATAATAATTAAAAAAAAACTTTAAACAAACAAAAACCCTGGATCAGATGGCTTCACAGGGGAGTTTTATCAAACATTCAAAGAAATAAAACCTATCTTTCTCAGACTATTAACAAAAATTCAAGAAAAAGAATACTTCCAAGCTCTTTCTACAAAGCCAGCATCACCCTAATTCCAAAACCAGATAAAGACAATACAAAGAAAGAGAATTACAGGCCAATATCCTTCATGAACATAGACGCCAAAATCCTCAACAAAATTCTAGCAAATCAAATCCAGCATTACATTAGAAAGATCATACACCATGACCAAGTAGGATTTATCTCGGGGATGCAAGAATGGTACAACATCTGCAAATCAATAAATGTGATACACTACGTAAACAAACTGAGATATAAAAATCACATAGTCATAGCAATTGACGCAGAAAAAGCATTTGACAAGATCCAACACCCCCCCCCTTTTTTTTTTTTTTTTTTTTTTTTACTGCTCCAGTCAAAAAGGAGAAACTTTATTGAGGCCCTAGCATCACAGGGTTCAGGTAGAAGGCTGCCCTGTGGACCCAAGGAGTTGGTAGAGGGACCTTATTTAACCTTCTTCTTGGGGGCGCAGGTTGTTGGTGTGGCCACACTTCTTCTTGTGGCAGTTGACAGCACGGGAGTACAGGCGGGTGTAACACTTGCGGCAGATCATCTTATCGCAGATCATCTTGCAGATCATCTTGTCGCAGTTGTACTTTTGCGTGAGCTGGCAGAGGGAGGGTTAGATGATGCCACCCCTCAGACGAAGCACCAAGTGCAGGGTGGACACTTTCTGAATGCTGTAGTCTGAGAGAGTGCGATCATCCTCTAGCTGTTTGCCCGCAAAAATCAGATGCTGCTGGTCAGGTGGGATGCCCTCCTTGTCTTGGATTTTAGCTTTGACGTTCTCAATGGTGTCACTGGGCTCATCCTCAAGGGTGATGGTCTTGCCAGTCAGGGTCTACACAACGATCTGCATTTCTGCGTCTGCTGGGGAGGCAGAGAAAGAGCCCAGCACCCTTTCTTGATAAAAACTCTCAGCAAGGTGGGAATAGAAGGATCATATCTCAACATAATAAAAGCCATATATGACAAACTCACAGCCAACATCACACTCAATGGGAAAAAACTAAAACTATTTCCCTACAAACAGGAACAAGACAGGGATGTCCACTCTCACCACTCCTCTTCCACATAATGCTGGGAGTACTAGCCTTTGTGATTAGACAAGAGGAAACAAAGGGAATCCAAACTGGAAAAAAAGTAAAACTGTCCTTATTTGCAGATGACATGATATTATACATAGAAAACCCCAAAGACTCCATCAAAAACCTGCTAGACCTAATAAATGAATTCGGCAAAGTAGAAGAATACAAAATTAACACCCAGAAATCTATGGCTTTTCTATATACCAATAACTCACAGAAAGAGAAATTAAAAAAGCAATCCCATTTTAAAAATAAAAATTAAGATACCTAGGAATAAAATTAACCAAAGAGAAAAAGGACCTGTAGTCAGAAAATTTTAGGACACTGCAAAAAGAGATAGAGGAAGACATGAACAAATGGAAAAATATACCATGCTCATGGATCAGAACAATTAAAATTATTAAAATGTCCATACTACCCAAAGCAATCTATAAATTCAATGCAATCCCCATTAAAATATGAATGGCATACTTCAAAGACCTAGAACAAATTCTACAAAAATTCATCTGGTATAAAAAAATAGATCCCAAATAGCTGCCAAAATCTTGAGAAAGATGAACAATGTTGGAGGGATCACAATACCAGATATCAAGCTATACTACAAAGCCACTGTTCTCATAACTGCCTGGTACTGGTACAAAAACAGACATATAGACCAGTGGAACAGAACAGAGAACCCAGAGATTGACACAAGCCAGTATGCTCAATTAATATTTGACAAAGGAGGCAAGAACATAAAATGGAGACAAGATAGTCTCTTCAATAAATGGTGTTGGGAAAACTGGACAGATACTTGCAAAAAAAAAAAATAAAACTAGACCACCAACTTACACCCAGCACAAAAATAAACTAAAAATGGATAAAGGACTTAAACATAAGATGAGAAACCATAAAAATACTAGAGGAATCCAGAGGCAGCAAAATCTCAGACATATGCCAAAACAATTTCTTCACAAATACAGCTCCTAGGGCAATGGAAATTAAAAAGAAAATAAACAAATGGGACTACATAAAAATAAAAAGCTTCTGCATAGCAAAAGAAACTATTAACAAAACAACAAGAATGTCCACTGCATGGGAGAACATATTAAGAATTTAATCTCCAACATTTACAAGGAACTCATACAACTTAATAAAAGGAAGATAAATGATCCAATAAAAAATGGGCAACAAACCTAAATAGAAACTTTTTTAGAAGGAAGGCCAAGAGACATATGAAGACATGTCCAAAGTCACTAATCATTCTAGAGATGCAAACCAAAACAACAACCATCTCACACCTGTCAGAATGGCTATCATCAATAAATCAACAAATGGCAAGTGCTATAGAGGATATGGAGAAAAAGAAACCCTCATACACTGCTCATGGGAATGCAGACTGGTGCAGCCACTGTGGAAAACAGTATGGAGTTTCCTCAAAAAATTAAATAAGGAACTTCCATTTGACCCAGTAATTCCATTTCTAGGAATATATTCCAAGAAAACAGAAACACCAATCAGAAATGATATATGCACCCCTATCTACATAGCAGCACAATTTACAATAGCTAAGGTTTGGAAACATCCTAAATGTCCATCAGCTGATGAATGGATTAGTAAACTGTGGTACATCTACACAATGGAATACTATGCTACTATAAAAAAGAAGGAATTCTTACCTTTTGCAACAGGATATATGAATCTGGAGAACATTATGCTATGTGAAATAAGCCAGTCAGTGAAAGATAAATACCACATGATCTCACTTACTTATGGATAATAAAGAACATTACAAACTGTTGAACAAAAATAGACAGATGCAAAGAAGCATTGAACAGACTGTCAAATTACAGTGGGAATGTAGGGGTGGGTTGGGGGTTGGAGATCAATTGAAGGACTCGTATGCATGCATATAAGCACAATCAACAGATGCAAGACACTGGGGGTGGTTGGGGAGGCCAAGGAGAGGTCAGTGGGGGGCGGGGGGGAGACTTATGCACTATTTGTAATATTTTAAACAATAAAATTAAAAAAGGAAAATATATGAGAACAAAATTTCCAAACTGAGAAAAAAATCATATCTAATAACAGACTAATATGCAAATTAACCATAACTCCAACACACTAGATGTCCCATTTTGTCAAAGATAGCCACCCTCATGTGGACACAAGACAACTGCCACAAGATGGCTGGCAGGGGAGGGCAGTTGTGGGCCATCAGGCCAGCAGGGGAGGGCAGTTGGGAGCAATCAGGCCAGCAGGGGAGGGCAGTTAGGGGAGATCAGGCCTGCAGTGAAAGGCAATTGGGGGTTACCAGGCCTGCATGAGAGAGCAGTTAAGGGGTGACCAGGCCTGCAGGGGAAGGCAGTTGGGGGCAACCAGGCCTGTAGGGGAGGGCAGTTAGGAACCAGGCAGGCAGGAGAGGGCAGTTAAGGGCAATTGGGCCACCAGGGGAGGGCAGTTCAGAGTAACCAAGATGGCAAGGCAGTGAAGTTAAGGATGACTAGACCAGCATGAGAGGGAAATTGGGGGTGACCAGGCCTGCAGGGTGGGGCAGTTAGGGGTAACCAGGCTATAAAGGGAGGTTAGGGGTAATCATGCCAGCAGGGCAGTGCAGTTGGGGTCATCCAGGCCTGCAAGAGAGGACAGTTAGGGACAACCAGGCCAGCAGGGGAGGGCAGTTAAGGGTAATTGGGCTGGCAGGGGGAGCAGTTAGGTGTCAATCAGGCTGGCTGGGGAGTGGTTAGGGGGATGATCAGGCTGGCAGGCAGAAGTGATTAGGGGCAATCAGGCAGAAAGGCAGGTGAACAGTTGGGAGCCAGCAGTCCTGGATTTTGAGAGGGATGTCTGACTGCCCAATTATTGGGCCTAAACGAGCAGTCAGAAATCCCCCGAGGGGTCACAGATTGGAGAAGATGCAAGCTGGGCTGAGGGACACCCCCACATGCACAAATGTTGTGCACTGGGCCTCTAGTAAAATAATATAAAAAGCTTATACCCTCAAAATAAGAAAACACTTTGGTAGACCCTGGGAACTGAATTTTACTGTTTTGTCTTCTAGAAATATTTTTTTCTTTTTCTATTAAAGTTTCAAAATATGTTTTATATTATCAAAGCCATACATGCTTATTTTAAGAAAGTTGACAATTGTAGAAAAGTAGGAGGAAAAGGAAAGAATTCATTTTCTTTCACCACCTAGAGATGGCCATTATTAATATTTTGCACATTTCTTTGTAGACTTTTTCATTAATATCTTCCCATTTCCATTAGTTGTTATTGTATTTTATATTAAATGTTGTATCCTACTTCCAATTAATATTAGACATAAGCATTTTCTTGTCATTATGAATTATGTGTAAACACAGTAGTCTCCATTATCTGCCAATTTGCTTTCTATGGTTTAAGTTACCAGAGGTCAACTGCAGTTGGCAAATATTAAATGGAAAATTCAAATAATAAACAATTCATAAGTTTTACATAGTGTGCAATTCTGAGTAGTGTGATAAAATCTTATGCTGTCCTGCTCCATCCCATCCAGGATGTGAATCATCCCTTTGTTTAGTGTATCCATACTGTAAATACACTATCTGGCCATTATTAATGTTTGGCTGTCTAAATTATCAGATCAGTTGTTATGGTATTGCAGTGCTTGTGTTCAAGTAACCCTTATTGTACTTAATAATGGCCACAAAGTGCAAGAGTAGTGATGCTGGCAATTTAAATATACCAGAGAAGCCATGAAGTGCTTCCTTTAAGTGAAAACATATGTATGTATGTATGTATGTATAGGAAAAAGTCATGGTATATGTAGGGTTCAGTACTATTTGTGGTTTCAGGCATTCCCTGGGTGCATGGACAGGGAGGGACTAATGTGCCAGTTTTATTGGCTATATAATATTAGAGTATGATTACACTAATTTACTTAACTATTAAACCATTAGGTTTATCCCCTAGTATTTGATTATTCTAAGTAATATTTAAATTAATATTGTTGTACAAAAAGTCTGTGAAATACACATTCATTCATTATACAACTGTTGGTGAGGGTTTCCTATATGTCAGGAATTATGTTAGGTGCCAAGTTTCTGCCTCAGTTTTTATTTTGAGATAGGAAAACTGGATTAAGAACAAATTTAAGAGAAAAGATGGTAGGTTTATCTTTGGATGTTTTGAGTTTGCCTGCAAGACATTCAAGTGGAGACGTCCAGAAAGCAGCCCTCAGTGGCAAGGTCTATAGATACATAAAATACTCTTGTGGCCATATAGTTGTGGTAATTAAAGTCAAATGAGTGAAAGAGATCGTTAGGAAGACAGTATAGGTAGCCTCGCCCAGAGAATGTCTGTCTTTCACAGGTTAGATAGCAGGGTTGAATCTACAAAAGAGACTGAGGAGAGGGCAAAGGTATACAAGGAACAGCAGAAGAGTATGGTGTCATAGGTGCCACAGAAAGACTTTCAAGGAGAAGGAAATTGTTGACAGCATTAAATGTAGGAGAGAGGTCAAGCTAGGTAAGGACCAAAAGTGCCTTATTTATTTATTTACTTATTTATTGGCATGGTTGAGTATCTTGTTGAACACAGTTTTAGTGGAGTGTTAGAGAAGGAAGCTAAGAAGAAAGGGAATGGAGATTGAAAATGCACATTTTCAATTAAATTTGCCCATAAAGAGGAGCTGGGGAGGTACCTAGTGTGTAAGGAGGACTTTTTAATTTTATTTAACATGGTAAGAGACTGAGTGTATTTAATTGCTGATGACATTTGAGAGGGACTTGAGTTTGGTTAATGGGTGATAAGAAGGGAAAGAAAGAGAGGAAGGGAGGAAAAGAGGGGGAGAGGAGTTTACAATTACTGGGTAGATATGAACATTTTACTGTCTCTTGATATATTGCTCATATGCTTTCTAAAAGGGTTTTAACCAATATACACGCCCACTAGCAATTATGATATAATTTGTCTGGTGGCCCCTTTGTCATCACTATTGTGAAAACAAGCAAAAAAAACCTTTGCCAACGGATCTCATTATTATGCAAATTCGATCTTCTTTGATTACTCTGAATTGGATGTACCAATTGTGTCCCTGTGTGAATTTAGTCTTATGTCCTTTGCTCAAAATGTTTTTATTTTAGACGGACATTTTTCTTTGCCATAAAATGATCAGAATGGTATCATATTTTATTTCTCCAAATTATATGGTCTAGACTTCATCTTCCTAGAACACGACAAAAGTTTGATAACTTTTGGCTCAGTTGAGTGCATAGTTTATCATCTGAGAGAGTGACCCCAGATGGAAGTGAAAGCGGGGTCCGGTCTAGTCTTAGACCCCTCTCCTTAGTCCTCAAACTCCCTTTCCTAACCCGGGAGGACATCTGTCCAGTGCTTTAAGGCTTTGTCTCCAAGTGCTCCCCTTGGAGTGGCGCGATCCCCCACTAAGGAGCCCTGAGCCCTGTGCGGCCCCTTTAAGAGTCCAGCTCCTCCCCGCTCCAGGGAAAGTTGCAGCTTTTTCCGCCTCCCAGGAGGGTGAGAAGGGCCGGCCTCCCGAGCGAGATTGCAGTCTTCCCGGAGCTGTAGACCCTGTCCTGAATTGGACACTGGGACATTTCGCCCTCTCGTGGCACCTGTTGCAGGTGACAGGTAGGTCTTTGGCCAGAGGCCGCCACTTTGCCTGGCCCCCACTCCTCTCGGGCCCCCAACCCCTTTTCGCTGCGCCCCCACCCCCATCTCAGGGACCTGCGCCCTACCCGCTGGGCTCTCCCAGTCTTTCTGTTCCCTTCCCTTCCCTGCGCCTCTGGACCGAAAGCCCCAAGCCTTCACTCCAGTCTGCTTGGGGGTGATCCCTCCCCGACAGTTGGCTTTTTCGCGGGCCCCTTCCTTTTCCTGGCCGTGGCTAAGCAGGCTGTGCCCCTCTGTGTACCCTGTCTCGCCCGCGTGGAGTGGCCGGCTTTTCCCGCCTGCGGGAGCTCAGGCACGTCCCAAGAGCTGGCCCTGGGGCGGGGGTGGGGCCGAGTTCCTAGCGGGAGCTGCGCCCTCGGAGGCGTCGAGTCACCTTTTGCTGGTTCCTCTGGCAGCGCCCAGCCTTCCCGCGTGGTCTCAGCCCCGCGCTTCTTCCGGACGAGCCGGCGTCTGGTAGCGTCCGCTTCCCTGGCCAGCCGACCAGCCTGCGGCAGGTAAAGGCTGCCGGCCCCAGTCCGCCTTCGTGGGCTTCCTCAGTACTTGGGGCCCGGACTGAGCTGTGTGCTCTGAAGCTGAACTGATTGTTCTTGCCAACCTTCAAGCAGGTTTCAGGGATTTGCTCCTGGAGGAGGCTCTCCAGAACCCCCAGAAAAGGCACAGAACACTCCTGTCTTCTGGTATGGTTTGTAAAGGGGTAGATGAACGCCGTCAGCCCTTAATGTAGAATGAGATGGTTGATTTTTGGTGGGGAAATCATTTGGTTAGAATTCTGGTGGCTTGGACAAGTGATCTGTTTGTCATTAACCTTTTCTTCCCCCGGTACCCTGCTTCTTCAGAACCAGAGGACCTAGCATTCCAGAATACACCCTTTACCAGGGTTGGCCCTAGACCTTGAACATTTGTGGTAGAAATTAGTCTTCAGTACATCCTAGACCTCCTAGTTTTAACTGGCTTCTTTTCTGCTTTTTCAGGTTCCCACCTCCACCCTTCAATAAACCCATTAATATTTCGGTATTAATGACCTAATGTGTTTGCCCGCTGGTTTGTGGAGAGAACAATGTCTGTTGCAAAGAAATGGGGCTCTAAGGAAGTATTTTGTTGTAGTTGACTTTTTTTTTTTTTTTTTTTTTTTTTTTTTTTTTTTTTTTTTTTTTTTTTTTTAGCACCTGCTGGAAATCCTACTACTAGGAAAAGACCAATAACTTGGTGTTTGAGACTTTTCCTGGCGGCGAAGGCAGGTGCAGGGGGCATTTCTGGTAACACAGCTTCCAGATACTAGCTCTAGGTGAGAGTATGTGAGGGATAATTAGTCTGTGAGCATATGTAGCATTCTGGATAATACTCTCTGAGCTTTTACCCTTAAAGGCTGCTACTAATAATAGTTGTTAGAATCCACTGAGCCAGGCGCTTTGATAAATTCTTGACATAATTATCTCATATAATCCTCATAACTCTATGCAGTAGGCACTACAATTATAACTGTGTTGTGATGAAAAGGAGACTCAAAGGTTAAGTGCCTTTTGCCCTAAGTCGCCCAATAGACGAGGGGCAAAGCTGGGTCATCTGACTGAACTGCTGTGTTCCTATTCCCCGTCATACCACCTCTGCTGTCTTAGATATTGATAGATTAATTAAAGAAGGTAACTGAGACTGGGATGCCAGGACACAGGCTTTTATTGGAGATAGAGTTACCCCCCCCCCCAAGCCGGCTGATTCCAGAGAGAAAGAGAGGAAGAGACCGGAAGAGAGGATGTAAAACACTCGGGGGTCTGCTTTTAAGGGGAGGATAGGGGACAGGGGACGGGGCTTAGGGTACTCAGCACATGCTAATTGGTAATTAGGGACCTAGGGTCTTAGGAATCAGGGGCTTAGGGTATTTGGCAGGTGCTGATTGGTGGTTCAGAGCTCAGGAATGTCTGGCCACAGGTGGGGTTTACATATGTCCATCAACTGGGGGAAGGGAGACTCTATCAGATATTAGAAACACTAAATACCTCACAAGTGAGGACAAGTGACTAAAAATTTCCCAAGCTGAAGAATACATAAGTTTTGGTCCTTGATTCCACCCTGGATGCACTGTGGAGACTTTGGATCACTTAGCTCACTGGTGTCTTACTCACCTCACCATTTCACTTGCAGTAGGGCTCCAGTCACCACATTGCTACCATAAGCGCACAGCCCTGAATGTACCCAGCTGAATGAAACATCTGGGGCTCTTAGCTCAATAGTAATTGTCCCGAAGTTAGGAATGGGTAACTCTGGATTCCAAGGATGTGTGTTTTTGACTCAACTTCTTCTTCTTCTTCTTCTTTTTTTTTTTTTTGCTGGCTAGAGAAGAAATAAGGATATGGTACATGAAAAGGATTCCCCAACAGCCAGTTCAGAGACCCTGAGGAGAGTGTTCTCTTGTTTTATGGTGGGATGGATGGGGTATCTTAGGCAAGGACAGTCCAGTAGAAAATGTACTCCCTGATCTCATCTTTGGGCCTTTGCTCAAACTTCTCCTCCCCCTCCCCCACTGAAAAGCTAACTTGCTAACCATACCACTCCCCTACCATTAAAACCCATTCATCTTTCAAGACTTAGCTCTAAGTCTCTCACTTTGTTTACACCTCAGGAAAGCACTTAACCTGTCTTAATTGTTGTTTTTATTCACCTGGGATGTTGTATCCTCTTTAAGGGCAAGATCTGGATCATAGGGCTCCCTTTGTTTTAGGTACAAGAAATTAACAAATATTTATATGCCTTCAAGGGCCTGAGGTCTGGTGATGGTGGGGTTGAAATACAAAAGAGGCGCTTTAAATCCGACAGCTAGGAGTTTGTATTTAAATATCATCTCCGTGGGACCTTTCCTAATCATTCTGTTTAACTTGCAACCCTTCCCTGAACATCCTATTTGTCCCTTTCTTACTTGTTATTGTAATGTATCATAGTGCGTAGTTTATCCATTTTTCTTTCTTATTGTCTGTTCCTCTCCCCTCTCCATAATGCAAGTTCCATGTGGGTAGGGTTTTCTGTTTGTTTTATTCACCGGTGAGCCACAGCATCCATAAGAGGGCTTGACACATAGATGCTTACTAATATTGTGAAATGAATTAATGCATGGCATTACTGTTCTAGGAATCAGCACTTTTTTTTTATGGTCTCCTAGAACTGAAATCCAGTGAACCCTGGCTGTCACCCACAGCTGTAAGGTTGCCCTGGGCCCAGTTCTCACTGTTTTCCTTCTGCTGAATTTTGCTTTGAGATTGCATTCCTGATAACAACTTTGACCTAGTTGGAAGTACTTCCTCTCTCTTTTTTAAGGCACGAGTCTCTGAATGGAAACTTCTGAAATTTACAGTGGAAATGTAAAGATACTGTGCTTCAGGTGGATAGGGAGGGGGGCTGCACTGAGAGGATGGGGTGTGGATTGTCAGATATCTGTAGATATTTGGTGAGCTCAGTAGAAGCTGGAGAAAGTTGCTGTGCAATAGGGAAGTGAGTAGCCACAAATAATAAAAGATGTCACAAATTAAGCATCTGGTCCAAAGTCACCTTTAACTTTTTAGGCCTGAGGTAGTTACTGCATTATGAACTTCATGGAAAAGCCAATGCTGAGCATTGTATAGTATTTGACTAGTTTTTTAAAATTGATTTATAGTGAGGGAGGGACAAGACACACACACACACACACACACACACACACACACACACACACAAAGAGAGAGAGAGAGAGAGAGAGAGAGAGAGAGAGAGAGAGAGAGAGAGAGATATCAATTGGTTGTATCCCATATGTGTCTTGACCAGGGATGTAACCCACAGCCTAGGTATGTGCTCTGATCGGGAATCACACCTGTGACCTTCTGGTGCACAGGCTGATGCCACACTGAGCCACACTGGCCAGGGCAGTACTTGATTAATTTTATGTTAGAGTTATACTGTGAGGAAACCATAGGAAACAAAAGAAAAAAGTACTGTTCTGTTTAAATATGCTTTGGAATATTCAGAAAAAAGGGCTAGAATCCCTTAAAAGACAAGCTTGCAAGGAATTGGGCCCTTGACATGGTGGTAAATATGTGATTCTTCACCATTTGATGTGTGTTAACTTATTTGATACTCAAGTTTGTACAGAAAACTTCTGCTTGGCCCCTCTATTCTACTAAATTTATCTCCCCAACCTTTGAACATTGGAATGACATAAGACTCAGTTCATGGACTTTACACCATCCAAAATCTTCCTAGGTAGAAGCATTCATCCAGCTTTATGGCTTTAAATACCATGTATATATACACTCATCACTCAGAAATTTATGTCTCTCACCTAAGCCTTTCTTCTAAGCTACAGCCTCATATATCCAATGGCCTATTCGACATCTCAAATGTAACATGGCCAAAACAGTACTCCTGATTTCTCTCACATCCCCAGCCCCTTCCCTCAACTTCCCCTATCTCAGTAAAATGCCAGCAGCATCCATTCAGTTACTCAAACTAAGAATCTGGGGTCACCCTTCATTCCTGTCTTTCTTTCAACCCCCAAACATCCAATTCATCAGCAAGTCCTGTTGACCTGAACTTCTAAGTGTGTCATATATCCTGTCATATGTATCCATCTAATTCGCCTATCACTCTAGTCTGAGCCATCACAACGCTGAAATAAATAACTTTGCACAGTGCTTAAGGAGGGATATAGATATAAGATGCATACACACATACAAATATTTATGTAGGAGAATTGTTATATCAAAGGATATGCATTTTTTAAAATGTGAGTAGGCACTGGTGAAGTGACATCTAAGAAGGTTTATACTGTCACCATTGAAAGTGGCTCTTCTTCTAACAAAACAGGTTTGGTTCAGTGTATAGAGCATCTGCTTACTGACTGAAAAGTCCCAGGTTTGATTCTAGTCAAGGGCATGTAGCTTGGTTGTGGGCACATCCCCAGTGGGGTGTGTGAAAGAGGCAGCTGATCGATGATTCTCTTTCATCGATGTTTCTAACTCTCTAGTCCTCTCTCTCCCTCTCTGTAAAAAAAATCAATAAAATATATTAAAAAAAAGAAAGTGGCTCTTCTTATGTCCTTGCTAAGATGGACATTCTTTTTAATTTTTACCAATCCAATAGGTGAAAACAACAGTATATAACTGATTTAATTTGCATTTTTCTGATCACTGGTGTTATTTTTTCATGTGTGTTAACTATTTGTATTTTTCCTGAGACTTGCATCTTAATATCTTTTGCACATTTTTCTTTTGGCTTATATGTTTAATTTGTTTGCGAGAACTCTGCGTTTATTAGGGATATTTACTCATAGTGCAAGTTTTTTTCTTTCTTTCTAGTCTGTCAGATGTCATACTTTGTTCATGATGTGCATCACTCTTGTAATCAGATAAAACACATTATAAAACATTTAAAAACATGTTCATTAGATTTGGCAATTAGGAGGTCAATGACGACATTGGTGCAGCAGGAGGAGAGAAAGGCAAATTGTAGAGAGTTGGGAGTGAGCACTGAAGACTTGTAAGGAATATGGTATACACTTTGAAGGGGCTTGGCTATTATGGGAAGGAGATAGTGTTTCTTGTAGATGGTCAAGAAATGTTGTTAATTAATTTTGTTTGTTTTAAATATAGAAGAGATGTGAGTCCATTTATGTGTAGATGGCACAGAGCTTGATGATAAGGTTGTTGAGAAAGCAAGAGGATGGGGGCTCCAGATTGAAAGAAGTGAAAAGACTGGCCTTAGAGAAAGGGAGGTGGCTCTTCCATTGAGACAGGAAGGAAAGAAGGTAGTATTGATGAGGCTATGGAGAAGGAAGGAGCTGTGGAAGGACAGGGTTTTGAGAGAGGTCCAGTCTGATGAGAGTGGTGAGGGGTTGGAAAGGCATTTGAGAGGGATGGAAAGAGGAGCCCTTTAAAGGCATATCATCCAAATATCCATCATAGCAACCCAAGAAAGGTTTGGATAACTTGAATGTGTTTCTGCCCCAAGTCACAGAACCCTGTATCCATTCTCTCCAGCACTCACCAGCCTAGGTGTAGAAACACAGTGTAGACAGTCTAGTTTGGGGGATTTTTCTGGGTGGCTGTGACAGAAATATAAGAAGGCACAAGATTGGACATTGTTACAGAATAGTTGAAATGATGGACCACTGTGGCTTTCATATCTGTGACTATGTAAGTCTACCTTGAAGTTGAGTAATTCTTAAGACCTGGGAAATTTCCATGGCATCTACACTCTTTCTTGTTTGTAGCTCTTATCACTTCAAGTATCAGAATAGCCTTAGTATCAGTGTCTTTAAACTATTGCCTGCAACTTTTAAGAAAACATAGGTTGATTTACTGAGGGCCTACAATATGCCAGTTTCTAGGCTAGGTGCTTAAGATGTAGTGGAGAAGATAGATGGTGGCCTTTTTAAATGGAACGCATTTTTAAAATGGAATTTAAATGGAATTCCCAGTGACTAAGCATTGATATTGATAATATTGTACACCTAGGCAGGGGAAATAAGTGTTAAATAATGTATCACATAATAAATACTTTAACCACAATTGTGATAGTTCTCTGAAGTTCAGTTTTTTAGAAATCAATTGTTACATTACTTACTCTAACAGGTTTTTACCAATTTACATTGTATTTATTTTATTATTGACACTATTATAGATGACCTCTGTTCCCGTCCTTTGTCCACTTCTACCCAGTCCTCCCCCACTGTCTGTCACCATTGTCTGTGTCTATGTGCTATGCATATATGCATATACTTTATTTGGGTAACCTCTCTCCATCATCCCCCTTCCCTCTGAGATCTGTTAGTCTTTTCCATGCTTCTATGTCTCTGGACCTACTTAGTCTGTCAGTTTATTTTGTTCATTAGCTTCCACATAAGTGAGATTATATGGTATTTGTCTTTCTCTGACTGGCTTATTTCACTTCCCATAATAATCTCCAGGTCTTTCCAGGCTGTTACAAAAAGTAAGAGTTCCTTCTTTTTTACAGCTGTGTAGTATTCCATTGTGTAAATGTACCACAGCTTTTTTTATCCACTCCTCTACTGCTGGACACTTGGGATTAATGTCACCAATTTACATTTGCAAACAAAGTATAAGAGTACCTCCTACATCTTCCTTCTTTAAAATTGAATATTGTCTTTTTAAAAATTTGCTGAATTGATAGGTAAATATAAAAAAATCTTATTACTAGTAAGTGAATTTTTTACTTTTTTATATTTATTGGTCATTTTTAAAAAAAAATATTTTATTGATATTTTACAGAGAGGAAGGGAGAGAGATAGAGAGCTAGAAACGTCGATGAGAGAGAAACATCAACCAGCTGCCTCTTGCACACCCCCCACTGAGGATGTGCCCACAACCAATGTACATGCCCCTGACCGGAATCGAACCCGGGACCTTTCAGTCCGCAGACCGACGCTCTACCACTGAGCCAAACCGGTTTCGGCTCTATTGGTCATTTGATCTTCCTCCTTTAAGAATTATCTGTTCATTGTCTTTGTGTATTGGATACTTATCTCTCCTTTTTAGTGTATCTCTCTTTCCATATTTGAAATCATTAATTACCCTTCTCTTTCTTCCTCCCTTAGCTTTGGAAACACTAAAGTAGATTTCACCCAGTCTCTTTTGATCTCCTTTGAACTTCTTTCTTAATTATTTTGGAAATGTTGGTGTGCTTAGGGACTGACTATATTTTCTATAACTTGACCCAATAAAATATAACATAAATCTTCTGTTCTCCTAGCCACATTCCACTCCCTAGAGGTAACAATATTAAATATCTATGTCTTTCCATTTATATATGACTATATATACATTTCCTTATTCTTTCCTTCCTCCCTTCCTCCCTCCCTCCCTCCCTCCCTCCCTTCCTTCCTTCCTTCCTTCCTTCCTTCCTTCCTTCCTTCCTTTCTTCCTTTCTTCCTTCCTTCCTTCCTTCCTTCCTGCCAGTATGCACATAAATGTTAAAAATACAAATAGAATAATAATATATGTTTTGCAGTGTATTGTTGCCTTAATATTTATAACAAGTTTTCAATGTCAGTATATATAGAACTACATCTCTTTTTTTAACAATGACATAGTATTCCATTTTATGTATGCACCATACTTTTTAAATCAAGTAGATGCATAAATTATTGTGTGTGTTTTTTTCTTGTTCAAACATCGAGCATTCTTATGATATATATTTATGCATCTACTTGAATATCAGTAGGGTAAATTTTCCAAGACAGAATGACTCCATCAAATACTGGTGATTGGTGCTAAAGATTCAGAGAGATCTAGGAAGATAAAGACTGACTATTGTCCATTGGATTTAGAAGGTTCTTGGTGACCTTAGAGTAATTTCAGGGGAGTGGGGGGGATGGAATTCTAGACTTTGGTGGGTTGAGAAATGATTGGGATATGAAGGAGTAGAGGCAGTGAAAATGGATCATTCCTTAGAGAAATTTGGCTCTAAAGAGCAGAGAGAGGCTGGTAGTAGGGGAAGGATTGAGATCTGGAGAGGTTTTTCTTTCTTTTTTTAAGTTTAGAAGGAACTAGATGTCTTTAAAAGTTGATGGTAAGGAAGAGATAATTAATGCAGCAAAGTCCTCACAGGGCAGAGTACTTATGCCAGATGGAAAGGGATCCAGAATGAGGTGAAGGGATTACCCTTAAATAAAAGAAAAGTCGTTAGTGTTGGGAAAAACAAAAAGGTGAATAGATATAGATGAAAATAAGTTTATAGATTTGATGAAGGAACTTACTTGAGAGCATTTTTATTTTTCTATGATATAAGAGAAAAGCTCATCCTTTTATAGCAGTGGTTGGGGTGGAGCAAAGTTTGGGTTGGAGATTTGAGTTACTTGAGGAAAGTTTGAAATAGTTACCATGGTGACCAGGAGAGCGGTTAGGACCAGGGAAGCATACTTGGAGTGTCAGGCAGTGTTGATGTGATCTTAGTGACTAAGCATTGATATTGATAATAATACACCAGATTGTGATTTTTATTTTCTCCAGTAGATCTCAGGAGTTCTAGTCATAAGAGCACAAGAGCTGAGCTCTTCTAGGGTTATATTTTTTATCAGATATTTGCAATGAAAATATGGGTTATTGAGGATATTGACAAGAGTGCAATTGAAACAACAGAATCCAAACTGTCTAGGAAAGGAAGAGAAGACAGGAAGGAGCTGACAGGGTGAATGTAGAAGGGTCTATAGAAAGACGAACACTCCTCTATGAGGTTTGAGAACCCGTGGGAGCAGTTTAGAAGGATAGGAGGTTGTAATTGGTGTTAAGTATTTGAATTAATGATATCAAAAGTGGAGAAGTTCTGGGTTATAAACTCTTAGGTGTGGCTGGATATATGTATTTTTGATATCAGGTTGTTCATTCAACAAATATTTATTGTGTGCACATTATGTGTCAGACAGTGCCCTTGGCACTGAAGGTATAGAGATGAATAAAACAAAGTCCCTTTTCTCACACAGCGTTCTACCTAGTGTAAGGAATTATTCATTTTTATAAAATGAAAGGGTACCTTCACTGATATGCTGATTATTAATGTGTAGTTCTATTTAGAAATAATAATAATGTCAAGGTCAAATATTTACATATATGGGGCTAGGAATTCCATCTTGACATTTTGAGTTCCTTACTTTATTATACCTTACATAATTGAATTATGAAAATTCCTACTTCCTTCTCCTTTAGAACTTTTTAAAGTACTTTCATATGTTATTTCAGAATTGAAGATAAAACAAATATATACCCATGTAATTTAGAATTTTAGTACTTTAGTATTTTTTTTATACTTTAGTATTTTCTAATGTTAAGATATTGCTTCTAGCTATAGACCAGATGTTGACAATACATGTACTAATCTTGTTCTAGGGATTTGATGTAATGTGTAAAGTAATTGTGGTTAAGAAGGCAGTTTAGTGGGGGAAGAGGGCTTTAGTGGGAAAAGTATGTTAATATTTTACCTTTATTTTTTATGTTCTAATATATATCAACTCCTTTGTATATGTATACTCATGTATGTATTTATTAATATTTTGTTTGAAATAAACTAGTAGTTATTTTATGTCTTATTGGTCTTAAATAACAAGTTAAAATTATCTGCCATGTGGGCAGTTCAATTTAAGTTCAACTACAGGTTGGTTGATTGTGTTTAAGGTTTCTGTGGCCATAGCTAGATCACAGCATCCCTAAAATTAAAAAAGAAACCAAATGCGTGAAATCACAGTTATGTGTGAACATGGGTTGGATTAGTCACGAACCATCATGATTTCTCATTTAAGGGGACTGTGTGGGTGATTTTTAGGTGACATGGCCCGAAAGAAAGAATTAGATTGTAGCGAGAGTTCAATGTAGAAATCCCCACCATCTATGATCCTGGCAAGGAGAAGAGGGTCTTCTCTGTGGGGGATGCTGGTTTATCAAAGCTTGTTGACTAAGGAAAGATAATGGTGTTCTACAGTGATGAGGCTTATCATTGAAAAATGACATGTCAGGTGTCACCAGACTTGAAAAAAATGTTTTATGCATATAAATGACCTGGATTTTAAAAACAGTTTGTTCTTTTAGTTGGGGATTTTTTGTTATCTTTTAAAGCTTTGGTGCTATTAAGGAAAGGGACTTTGGCAGAGGAGAGGATGAACCTGCCATCCTTCACTCCATCGACTTCATGGGGCCCTTGTCAATCCACTTGGCTCATGTGAGAGGAAGCCTCAAGTGTAAGTCTTGCAAGCTGGAACACCAAATGGGATTTTTCTTTACCCTGCCTGGGATGGGGGTGGGTAGGATGGGGTGAAGGCATGTATTTGCATGCATGGTCCCATTTTTATAATATTTTCTACTTCTGTGTCTATGTACCATGTTTATGGAAATCTTCTAGGATTAGTGGTAGGTTTAAGGTATTTGTATTTGCTGAGGAGCAGGAAAAAAATGTGAAATCATGAAAATAGGGCCACATTTCCATGTATCCAAGTAACCACTCAGCAGGAGAAATTTATAAACATACACACACACACACACACACACACACACACACACATACCGTATTTGCCGGCGTATAAGACGATTTTTTGGCCCTGAAAAATATGCCTCCAAGTGGGGGGTAGTCTTATACGGCGAGTATATAACAAACTCTGTATTTTGAGTGGAAATGTTAGGGGGTCTTCTTATACGCCCAGTCGTTTTATATGCCGGCAAATACGTATTTTTCAGGGCCAAAAAATCGTCTTATGCGCCGGCAAATACGGTAGGTGGGACAAAAGTGGGTTTATAGTTGTTCGTATGAAAATAATACAATAATAAATAAATAATAACACAACAATAAATTCTGTTTCACATCCTCACATCCTCTGGGATTCACTTTAGAGAAGTAGGTATATATTATTTTCTATGGGAATTTCTTCAAGCTATTTTTTAACAGAATTTGGTGGTATGTAAAGGTAACTTGAAATATTGGGAGGAATCACATTATAAAGTATATGATTAACCACTATGCTGTATAACTGAAACTAATAGAAAATAAGATTGGCTAAAACCGGTTTGGCTCAATGGACAGAGCATTGGCCTGCGGACTGAAAGGTCCTGAGTTCAATTCTGGTCAAGGGCATGTACCTTGGTTGTGGGCACATCCCCAGTAGGGGATGAGTAAGAGGCAGCTGATTGATGATTCTCTCTCATTGATGTTTCTAACTCTCTATCCCTCTCCCTTCCTCTCTATAAAAAATGAATAAAATACATTTAAAAAATTAAAAAAAAAGATTGAATGTCAACTGTAATTGAAAAATTAAATTTAAAAAGGTAGCCTTGTAGATTCAATCTGTATGAAATTGTACATTTTTTATTATTCTGAGGGCTAACAAGGGAGATTATATTTTAGTTACTCCCCCACCCCCATATTCTCCTACCATCCTTGAGGAGGAATTTCCTGGATGAGAAGAATGATTCCTTTCCCATGCATGGAGTTAATCTGAACCTGTTATACATTATTGCATGGGAAGGTCAGAGAACTAAGAAAGTAAGCTGGACTCAGGGCCTCTAGAATGTTCATCTGTTATTAGCTGAGGATTTAAAAAAAAAACTATGCTTCTAGTTCTGGGTAGGATGTCCTCTTTCCCAAATATCACCATGTATGAAACAATATTATCAGAATTCGAAGACACTGTATACCATAGTGGTTAAGAGCTCAGACTTTGGAACTAGACTGGCAGGGTTCAAAAACTAGACTATTGTTACAGGGCGGATGACCTTGGGCAAGTTCTTTGCTCGATGTGTGCCTCACTTTCCTCATTTGTAAGACATGATAATATAGCACCTACCTCATAATGTGATTGTGAGAACTGAATGATTAAATATATATATCTTAGAAAGTTCTTGGTACATAGGAAACAATACAGAAACGTTATCTGCTTTCTTCTTCCCGTCCCCCATCCTTCCTCTTCCATCATCATCATCATCATCATCATCACTATTATCTTAAAAGGAGCTAAAACTGCAAAATACCTCATTATATGCAAACTCCATTTTTGTAGAGCCTGCTTTGAAAAGTATTGTGGGGGCAAAAGAAAGTGTAAAACCAAAATCAGAATTTTGTAAAATTGAGAGCTAGTTATAAACATTTTGTTAGAGGGGGAAAAACTTGGCTACCATAATACTTTTGAGAATGGACCTTGTGTGGGCAGGCCTACGTATGTTTGTTTGAGGTATGGGTGTGCTCCCTGGGTGGGTTTGCTAAAACTCAGATGACCGCTGCGAAGCCTAAATTGCCCTTTGGTTTTAGAGTCTTAATTCTGACTCTACTCTGTGTTCCTACTGTTGTTTTTCTCATCTTTTTGAATTTATTTTTAAAATTTATGCTATTTTTTATGTTTTATGTATTTTGGTAAGTCACTTTAAATCCTGTCTGGAACAGTGTATAAATAAGTACCTTTTAAACTGATCATATCTAATTACTAATCTTTGCTTAATATTTATGCTTGTCAGCCTGCGTCTGTGCAGAGAGGTACGATGGCTTTCCATCTGGGCAAGAATACTGATTAGATTTCTCAAATTTCATAGTAAGATGTCAAAAGAGCCATATGCTCATATATTTTCCAAAGCATATGGTTAATAATAATTCAAATTAGATAGCTACCAACATTGGGTGCTTATTCTAGTCCAGGCTCTATTTTATGCCCTTTAATCATGATGTATACTTGAATCATCATAGCCTTGGGCAGGAGCTCTTGTTATTAATCACTGTTTTTACAACTATGGAAGATGAGACTCAGGGAGGTTGAATAACTTGCCCATTGGCCAGACAGCTAAAAAGTAGTGAAGCTGTGATTTGAACCCCGGCAGCCTGGCCCCAGATCCAGTGTTCACCTGCACTAGTCTGTGCTATACTACTCTTAATAAAAAATCCAGCGCCTCCGAGCTCTAAGACTTGGTAGAAGCGGCTGTTCTGTGTTAGAAAGCAGTCACAGGTTCTGCACATTTTAACTTGTGTTATGTCTTGAATATGCCCCTTTCCATCTCTAGTACCACAGCCCTGTACTTTGGGCTTTCACCATCTTTCCCTCGAATTTACAGCCACTTCAAATCTGTATTCTGCATAATTGTCACAGTGATCTAACAAGTCCTTGTCTTATCTAAAATACTTCAATGATTTCCATTGTCTAAGGCTAATTAGCCATGTTGCTGAGCATAGCCTATCAAGATCCTCTGACCACATGATATGACTCCCACCTGTCTCTTCCACATCCTTCCTTATAATTTACTCTGCAGTATCACTGCACTGCTTGCCCACACCATGTTGCATTGTGACTCAGTGCTTTTATTAATGCTGTGTACTCTACCTGGTTAACCTACTTACAACCAGTTCATATGCTATTGCTAGTATCTCTTTCTAGCCCCCTTCGTCCAAGTTGGAGTAGGTGCCCTACTTTGATATTCTCATAATACCCTGTACTCATGTTTCTTTGATTGCCATGCTCTTTTTATGATTATTTAAGTATCTCCTTTGATAAACTGTGTGCTCTTTGTGGGCAGGGTCTGTTCATTATTCCTTATGCTGCTGTTGTTATTCCTCACTTGAGGATATTTTTCCATTGAACTTTTTAAGAGAGAGGAAGGGATGTGTGTGTAGGGGCAGGGGAGAGAGAGAGAGAGAGAGAGAGAGAGAGAGAGAGAGAGAGAGAGAGAGAGAGAGAGAGAGAGGGAGAAATGAGAGCGAGAGAGAAATGAGAGCGAGAGAGACAGAGACACATCTATTGGTTGTCTCCTGCATGTGTACTGATCAGGGCTGGGATCAAACCTGCAACCCAGGTACATGTCCTTGACTGGAAATTGAACCTGGGTCCCTTCAGTGCGTGGGTCAATGCTCTAACCACTGAGAACATCAGCCAGGGCTATTTATTGTTCTTTTATCCTTAGCCAACTAGTACAACACTTAGCACATAGTTGGCCCTTCTAACAAATGAGCATTGTGTAAACAGTTAAAAATACAGAACTCCAGGTCAGTGAAAGAAGTAGAGTTTGAAGACCTGAAACCACATGCAGAGATAACTACAAGAACAGCAGAGAGAGGTTTTACAGAAGAATCTTTGAGGCCAGATACATTTATATTATTTAATCCAGGAGCTGGAAGTGGCTTAGATAATGAAAGGGGGACCATATCCAAAGAGAACTTGGATAGATCTAAGAAACCAGACTTAGTAGCTTTGTAATTAGAATCTACGTTAAATTTGTCTGAGTGACTTTATTAGAAATCTAAGATAGACACATTTTAATAAACATATACATATTTAGAATTTTTTTGGAAGGACACCACCTTAATATTGAAATGAAGAGTTGACAAAATAACCAACATAGTTCTCGATGTCAATTTTATTGACTGTAGCCATGTTGCATGATTTACTCAGCTGTCACCAACCAAAAGATATTAGTCCTGGCTGGTATACTCAGTGGTTAGAGCATCAGCCCACACACCAAAGGGTTGTTGGGTCCCTGGTTCGGTTCCCAGTCAAGGGCACATACCTGAGTTGCAGGTTTGATCCTTAGCCACAGCTGGGTGCATGTTTGGAAGGCAGCCATCAGTGTGTCTCTCTCATCTCTCTCTCTCTCTCTCTCTCTCTCTCTCTCTCTCTCTCTCTCTCTCTTTCTCTCTCTCTCTCTCTCTCTCTCTCTCTCTCTCAATCAGTGGAAAATATCCTTGGGTGAGGATTAATGATAAATAAATAAATAAACAAGATGTTGTTAGTGGATACCTTTGTGCATAGATGATTGGATCCAAACAAGGGTATTTAGGGAATATTGCATCCCTGAAATTTTTAAACATTTTTAAAATTTTATTGAACTTATTGGGGTAACATTGGTTAATAAAATTATATGGGTTTCAGGTATACAATTCTACAATACATCATTTTAGAATTGTATATTATAACTTTAGGCAAGCAAAATATATTTGTATTGTGTGTTCACTACCCAAAGTTGAATATCATTCCATCACCATTTATCCCCCCTTTCTGTCTCCTACCTTCTCCCAACCCCCTTTCCCTCTACTGTTGTCTGGGCTTGTGAGATTTTTTTTTTCTGAGTGACCTTTACCCTTTTCACCCAGCCACCAAAACCCCTCCCCTCTGACAGCTGTCATTATGTTCTCTGTATCTATGAGTATGTTTCTATTTTTTGTTTGTTAGTTTATTTTGTTCATTAGATTCCACATATGAGTGAAATCATATGGTATTTGTCTTTCTCTTACTGACTCATTTCATTTAGCATAATAATCCCCAGGTCCACCCATGCTGTAGCAAAAGGTAAGATTTCCTTCTATTTTTATGGCCAAGTAGCATTCCATTGTGTAAATGTACCACAGCTTTTTTTTTTTTTATCTACGCATCTAGGGATGGGCACTTGGGCTGCTTCCAAATACTGATTGTTATAAATAGTGATGTAATGAATGTAGGGGTGCATATATTGTTTTTAATCAGTGTTTTGAGTTTCTTCAGAAATATTCCCAGAAGTGGAATCACTTGGTCATAAGGCAGTTCCATTTTCAATTTTTTTGAGGTAACTCCATATTGCTCTCCATAGTGGCTGCACCAATCTGCATTCCCAACAGTGCACAACAGTTCCTTTTTCTCCCCATCCTCACCAACACTTGTTGTTTGTTGATAGCCATTCTGACATATATGAAGTGATATCTCATTGTGATTTTAATTTGATGATTAGTGACTTGAGCATATTTTCCTGTTTATTGGCCATTTGTATGTCTTCTTTGGAAAAGTGTCTATTCATGTCCTTTATCCATTAAAATATATTTTTTATTGATTTCAGAAAGGAAGGGAGAGGGAGAGAGATAGAAACATCAATAAGGAGAGTCATTGATCGGCTGCCTCCTGCATGCACCCCTTTGGGGATCAAGACCGCAACCTGGGCATGTACTGTTGACTGGAATTGAACCCAGGACTCTTCAGTCTGCAGACTGATGCTCTATATAGTAAGCCAAACCAGCTTGGGCCCCTTTGCCCATTTTTAATTGGATTGTTTGTTTGTTTGTTTTTGGTGTTGACCTCCCTGAGTTCTTTATAATATCTTTTGGATATTAACCCCTTATCAGATGTATCATTGGTGAAATTTTCCCTCATTCAGTAGGTTGTCTTTTCCTGTTGTTGAAGGTTTCCTATGTTGTGCAAAATCTTTTTAGTTTGATGTAGTCTCATTTGTTTATTTTTTCTTTTGTATCTCTTGCCCAAGGTGATATATAAAAATGTCAGATTTTACTGCCTATGTTTTCTCCTAGGATTTTTATGCCCTAGAAACTTTTTAAAAATATATATTTTATTTATTTTTTTATAGAGAGGAAGAGAGAGGGATAGAGAGTCAGAAACATTGATGAGAAAGAATCATCAATCAGCTGCTTCTTGTACACCCCCCACCAAGGATGCGCCCACAACCAAGGCACATGCCCTTGACCAGAATCGAACCCGGGACCTCTCAGTCTGCAGGCAGATGCTCTATCCACTGAGCCAAACTGGTTTCGACAACTTTAAATTTTTTTTTTTAACATGGAGACATTAAAATATATATATAATTTTTAAACTGATTTTTTTACAGAGAGGAAGAGAGAGGGACAGAGAGTTAGAAACATCAATGAGAGAGAATCATCAATCAGCTGCCTCCTGCACACCCCCTACTGGGGATGTGCCCCCAATCAAGGTACATGCCCTTGATCAGAATCAAACCCGGGACCTTTCAGTCCACAGGCTGATACTCTATCCACTGAGCCAAACCGGTTTCGGCGGAGACATTTTTTTTTTTTTTAAGTTTGCAGACACATGATTTGTATTTTGTCTTGGTTTTCCACGCTCTAAAATCCACTCTCTTTTAGGGTAAAGAAGGAATAAATGGTGATGGAAGGAGGCTTGATTGGTATGGTAAATAGGCAGTGCAATATATAGATGATGTATTGTAGAATTGTATACTTGAAACATATAATTTTATTAACCAACTAGAGGCCTGGTGCACCCTCTCCAATCTGGGATCCCTCTCACAATCCAGGACTGCTGGCTCCCAACCGCTTGCCTGCCTACCTGTCTGATTGCCCCAAACCGCTTCTGCCTACCAGCCTGACCAACCCCTAACCACTTCCAGCCAGCCTGATCAATGTCTAACTGCTCCCCTGATGGCCCGATTGCCCCTAACTACCCTCCCCTGCTGGCCTGGTCACCTCTAACTTCCCTTGCCTGCCTCCCTGATCACCCCTATCTGCCCTCCCCTGTTGGCCTGGTTACCCCTAACTTCCCTCCCTTGCCAGCCTGGTTGCCCCTAAATGCCCTGCCAGCCTGGTTGCCCCCAACTGCCCTCCCCTGCAGGGCTGGTCCCTTGCAACTGCCCTCCCCTGCTGGCCTGATTGTAAACAACTGCTCTCCCCTAGCTGACCATCTTGTGGAGGCCATTTTGTGTCCACATGGGGACAGCTATCTTTATGTGTTAGAGTGATGGTCAGTTTGCATATTACCTCTATTATATAGGATGACATCCCAATAAATTCAAAATTAAAGAAATAAATTAATTTTCAAATAATTATTTTTTTCCCAAAGGGGGCTGGATTTTACTAGCCTTTAGTGCTATGATTTACCCATGTTTTAGAAACTCACATACATAATAGGTATTAATTCTGACAGTACTTTAGATTGATTGGTCTGCTTCAGATACTGTAGTTGCCTTGGTCACAATTAGTTAATAGAGTCCACTTTGGAATGTACCTTATGGCAGCACAAATCCTTATTCATTATTCTGCTCTACTTGCATTAGGACAACTCCATTACATTCATCAGAATGATTTATTCTTTCCTAATTGACTTACATTATAACTTTAGGCAAGCAGAATCATGATAACATATAGCAATTTGTAGGGATGGTTTGTTTCCTTTCTCCTTCCTTTAAGAAAAGGGTTTCCCAACTTTTTGGTCACTCTCCCTTACCTCCAAAAATTTTTATCAACCCAAATATATGTAGATTTATTTTTAAACACTATATTTACCACTGTGGTAATAGTATATATTATAAAGCATTCACAAAAATGAAATAAAAATGATGAAAGATGAAATAAATACTATATACAATTAATTCATTATTTGTTAATATTTTAATAACTTTGGGTCTCATGTCAATGACAGCAGTGACATTGCATGTTTTATTTAAACAATATCTTGATTTATGATACAGCTCTTTGAAGGTCTGATGCTAAGTTCTCTTTATTTTTATACTTTATTTTAATGACTGTGCTAGCTGAGAAAGATACCTCACAAAACATATACATCTACAAATAAAAGAAGCGCATTGTTGGATGTACTCACTAAATAATTGTACTCATATTATAGTTCCAGGAAATAACTAGACATGTTGGTGCTGTTCCATCTTCTTGCTTTTTCACATTTTAAACAAATGGTTGAAAATTCCCTGAAATTGCTCATTTGGAAAAATGGGAAAATAAAGCATATTTTAGGCAACAAAATTAAGTAATAATGGAAACATTTTTAATAGATTGTACAGGTAAGTGAGATCATATAGTATTTGTTTTTCTCTGTCTGATTCATTTCACTCAGCATAAAAAGCCGAGGTCACAGATATGGAAAACAGATTGGTGATTGCCAGAGGTAGAGGATGGGGGTTGTCAAAATGGGTGAAGGGAGTAAAAAAGTACAAGCTCCAGTTATGTCAGGGGATATAATGTACAGCATGGCTACTAGAGTTAAGTTATACTGTATAGCATATCTGAAAGTTGCTTAATAGAGTAAATCTTATAAATTCTCATCACAAGAAAAACATTTTATAACTATGTATAGTGGCAGATAATAACTAGACTTTTTTGTGCTGATCATTTTGCAATATATACATATATTGAATCATTAGGGTATATACCTGGAACTGATGTAATGTATGTCAATTATACCTCAATTAAAATAATAATGGAAATATTTTCAAATCTACTCTGTTTTAGTTATTATCTATGGAAGATAACCCACCTTTGACATAAAACAACATTTTATTACTTGAATGCATTTAGAGTGCCCTATTGCCTTATAGGTATTCTGAGATTATAAAACTTCTGATTACAATAATGATTAGTTATATTTAATCTGAATTAAAAAACAATTGAGGTATAATTTACATACAATAAATTGTGTATAATCTGTACTAATAAAAGCCTAGGTGGTTGTCGCGCCCTCACGCGGCACCCTCACATCATTACAGGATGGCCACCACTAGATGGCTGGCAGGAGAGGGCAGTGGGGGCCATCGGGCCAGCAGGGGAGCAGTTAGGTGTCAATCAGGCCAGTAGGGAAGCAGTTAGAGGGCGATCAGGCTGGCAGGCAAAAGCGGTTAGGGGCAATCAGGTAGGCAAGCAGGCGTGTGGTTAGGAGCCAGCAGTCCCGGATTGTGAGAGGGCTGTCCCAAATTGGAGAGGGTGCAGGCCGGACTGTGCACCAGGCATCTAGTTAAAGTATACAGTTTGATAAATTTTGATGTCTGTATATACCACGAAACCATCACCAAAATCAAGATAGTGAAAATATCCATCCCCTTCAAAAGTTTCCTTGTACCATTCCTTTCCTTCCTGTTCCTTTCTGTACTATATCCTCCTGCAACCATTCATCCATCTATTTTCTATCACTATAAATTAGTTTGCATTTTCTTGAGTTTTATATAAATGAAATTATGTAGTATGTGTTCTTTTTGTCTGACTTTTTTCAGTCAGCATAATTATTTTGAGATACAGCCATTATTTGCTGTGTGTTAGTAGTTTACTCCCTTCTGTTGCTGAGAAGTGTTCCATTGTATGAAAATACAACAAATACACCATAGTGGTTTTTGTAAATGCATTTACCACTTGATGGACACTTAAGTTGTTTCCAGTTTTTGGCTATTTGAAATAATGCTATTATTAGTGCTTATATGCAAGTCTTTGCATGGACATGTGCTTTTGCTTTCCTTGGGTAAATTCCTTAAAGTGAGAAGGCTGAGTCATATGAGAGATATATCTTTAACTTTTTTCAGAAACTACCAAACTGTTTTCCGGTATGGTTGTAGCATTTTTACATTTCCACTGCAGTGTCTGAGAGTTCCAGTTGCTCTAAATCCTGGCTAATATTTGATATATTTTAAATTTTAACTGTTCTAATAAAGAGTAGAAATATCTCATTGTAGTTTTAGTTTGCACTTCTCTAATGATTAATGATCTTGAGCATCTTTTCATGTGATTATTTTGCTATTAATATATCTTTTGTTGATGTTAATTATTCAAATCTTTTGTCCACTTTAAAATTTTTTTAAGTTATAGAGGTTTTATTGTTGTTAATCCTCACTGGAGGATATTTTTTTCCATTGATATTTTTAGAGAAGTAAAAGGGAGAGAGGGAAGAAAGGAGGGAGAGAGAAAGAGAAAAAGAGATGAAAGAGATGTGAGAGAGATTTAAGAGAGACACATTGATTGGTTACCTCCTGTGCCCGACCAGGACTGGGGATCAGGGATCAAATCTGCAACTCAGGTATGTACAATTGACCCAGAATCAAACCTGCAACCTTTCAGTGTGCAGGGCAATACTCTAACCATTGATCATACTGGCCAGTGTGTACATTATAGAGTTTTTAGAGTTCTTTATATATTCTTTTTTAAATTAATTTCTTTATTGATCACATATTTGTCCTCAACCCCCCATTCCAATCCCCCACCCCCCATCATGCCCCCACCTCCCCTATTGTCCTTCTTTATATATTCTGCATATAGGTCTTTATCAGATATACTACTTGCAAATATTTTCTTCCACCTTATGGCTTGTCTTTATTTATTTTTGTAATCTTTCAAAGAATAGAAGTTTTTAAATTTAATTAAGTTCAATTTATCCAGTTCTGGATCATGTTTTAAGTGACATATTAGGAAGTGTTTGCATTTATTTGCATATGGATATTCAGTTTTTATAGCACTGTTTTTTGAAAAGACTGTCATTTCTCCACTCCACTGAATTTCCCTGTATTTTTATGAAAAATGAAGTGACTATCCTAAACATAATGATTTACTTTTGGATTCTATTCTGTTCCATTGATCTATTTATCTTTATGTCAATGCCATACTCACTTGACTACTATAGATCTATAATAAATCTTAAAACAGGGTTTTGTAAGTTTTTAAACTTGGTTCTAATATGTTTTGAATATCAAAATGTTATTTAAATATATTTTAAGATATAATAGACTGCTTAGATTAAAAATATTTTATAGATATAATTAACATTCCATGTATTTTTCATTCTTTTTTGTAGACCCATATTTCTACCTGTTATTATTTTTCTTCTGCCCAAAGTACTTCCTTTAACATATTTATAGTACAAGTCTGCTGGTAATTAACTATTTCCACTTTTCCATATTTGAAAAGTCTGTATTTTATCTCGGTTTTTAAATATTTCACTGGGCTTAGAATTCTAGGTTGATAGGTGTGTTGTTTTTTTCCCCCTTTCAGTATTTTAGAGGTGTTTCACTGTCTTCTCATTTGCATTGTTTTCAGTGATAAATTTGCTTTAATCAGTATCTTTGTTCCACTGTATGTAATGACCTCTTCCCCTGGGTTTCCTTTTAAGATTTTCTCATTATTTTTGGTTTTAAGCAATTTGACTATTATGTGCCATATAGTGTAGTTTCTTTTATAGTCTTGTGCATGAAGTTGCTTGAGCTGCTGATCTGTGAGTTTATAATGTTCATCAAATTTAGGAAAATTTTGGCCATTATTCACTCAAATATTTTTTCCGTCTCCTCATTTCCTTTGGTGACTTCAATTACATGTACATTATGCAGCTTAAAGTTATTACACAGCTCATTAGTGCTCTGATCCCCTTTTTAAATCTTTTTTCTTTCTGTTTTATGGATAGTTTCTGTAGGGTGTCCCCCAAAATGTATACATGCTTTGAATAATTATTAATTCCATAGGGTTAAATCTGAAAAGAAAGAAGCATCAATTGAACTGTTAAGTGTGTATACATTTTTTGGGGGACACCCTATATTGCTATGTCTCCAAGTTCACTATTTTTTTCTATTATTATGTGTAATCTGATATAATCTCATCCTGTATATTTTTTAATTAAAATTGTTTTTGTTAATCCTAACCCAAGGATATTTTTTCATTAAATTTTTTTTAGAGAGAGTGGAAAGGAGGGGTATAAACACACAGAGAGAAACATCTATATGAAAGAGACCCATCGATGGTTGCCTCCTGCATGTACCCCGAACAGGGCCAGGGATCGAGCCTGCAACCAAGGTATGTGTCCTTGACTAGAATTGAACCCAGAACACTTCAGTCCCCAAGCCAGCACTCTATCCACTGAGAAAAACCGGCCAGGGCTCATTCTGTGTATGCTTACTCAGTTTTTATCTCTATGTTTGATTTGGAGCTTTTAAAATATTTTTCATGTCTTCATTATTTCGAAATATGGAATGCAGTTATAATAAACTAGAGGCCTTGTGCATGAAATTTATGCATGGGGATTGGGGGTATCCCTCAGCCCAGCCTGCACCCTCTCCAATCTGTGACCTCTCAAGGGATGTCCGACTAAATGGGCAGTCGGACTTCCCTCTCACAATCCAGGACTGCTGGCTCCCAGCTGCTTGCCTGACTGCCTTCCTGATTGGCCCTAACTGCTTGCCTGCCTGCCTTCCTGATTGCCCCAACTGCTTCTGCCTGCCAGCCTGATCACCCCCTAACCACTCCCCTGTCAGCCTGACTGGTTCCTAACTGCTCCCCTGCCAGCCTGATTGCCTCTAATTGCCCTCCCTTGCAGGCCTGGTCACCCCTAAATGCCCTCTTTTGCAGGCCTGGTCACCCCCAACTGCTCTCACCTGCAGGCCTGGGTCCCCTTGCAACTGCCCTTCCCTGCAGGCCCACTCGCCCCCAACTTCCCTCCTCTGCTGGCCTGGTCACCCCTAACTACCCTCCCCTGCAGGCTTGATCACCCCCAACTGCCCTCCCTTGCAGGCCTGGTCTCTCCCAACTTCCCTCCCCTGCTGGCCATCTTGTGGTGGCCATCTTGTGTCCACATGGGGACAGCTATCTTTGACCACAGGGGGCAGCCATCTTTTGTGTTGAAGCAATGGTCAATTTTCAAATTACTCTTTTATTAGATAGGATAGAGGCCTGGTGGGGACCAGCTGGTTTGCCCTAAAGGGTGTCCAGGATCAGGGTGGGGGTTCCTTTGGGGCAAGGGGCCTGTGGTGGTTTGCAGGCTGACCATACCCCCCAGCAACCCAAGTGGAGGCCCTCGTATCTGGGATTTATTTATCTTCTGTAATTGAAACTTTGTAGCCTTGAGTGGAGCCAAGCCTCCTGCTTGCTCTGTGGCCACAGCCATTTTTATTTATCTTCTATAATTGAAACTTTGTAGCCTTGAGCGGAGGAGGCCAAGGCAGGCCAGGGCTGTGGAAAGCTGGGTTTCCTCCATCACTGTGGGCAACTCAAGCCTCCAGCTCTCTCTAGCTCTGTGGCTGCTGCCATTTTTGTTGGGATTTATTTATCTTCTATAATTGAAGCTTTGTGGTTTTGAGTGGAGGCCTAGGTCAGCCAGGGTGTGCAGAAAGTTTGGTTTCCTCCATTATCAGGGAAACCCAAGCTTCCTGCTCACTCCATAGCCGCAGCCATCTTGGTTGGGTTAATTTGCATACTTGCTCCTGATTGGCTGGTAGGCGTGGTTTGTGGGTGTAACAGAGTGATGGTTGATTTGCATATTACTCTTTTATTAGATAGGATATTTTAATGACTTTGTTTGCTAATTTTAACATTTGTGTCCATTATTGGTCATTTTTTATTGCTTTTTCTCCTCATCATTGACTGTACTTTTTTGCATACCTGTTAATTTTTTATTAGGTACCAGATAATGTCAATTTTACCTCATTGGGTGCTATATATATTTATATTACTATACATGTTATTGAGCTCTGTTCTAGGATGCATTTGACTTACTTGGAAATAGATTGATCCTTTCAGGCTTTGCTATTTAGATTTGTTAAATAGGACCAGAGCAGTGCACAGTTTAGGGCTAATTATTTCCCATTACCCAGGCAAGACCCTTCTGAGTACTCAGCCTAGCGCCCTGTGAATCATGAGGTTTTCTTTATTTTTAATTTTTTATTGATTAAGGTATTACATATGTGTCCTTATTCCCCCATGATTCCCCAACCCCCATTCATGCCCCCACCCTCCTGTTGTCTCTGTCCATTGATTAGGTTTATATGCATGCATATAAGTCCTTTGGGCTTTGGTTGATCTCTCCTCCTTACTCCCACCGTCTCCTACCTTCCCTGAAGTTTTCAAGTTCGGCTGGTGGAACAGGCAGTACACTTGGGCCTGTGTGGGTGACAGGCTCTGTTTTTTTAGTCATTTTATAAGTTGTTCTTTCCCTGATACAGGGTAATATCCTCACAGGCATGCCATGCACTGACCAGTCCTTTGCTAAATACTCCAGGGAGACCTCTGTAGCTCTCTGAAGATTTCTCTTTGTGTGGCTCTCATTCTCCTAAGAACTGTAGCCACCTGGGTTTTCCTATACTCTCAGCTCTGTCACCTCAACTCACGGAGTTCTCCAGACTTTGCCTACACTTTTCCCTGCATATTGGCCTATAAACTGTCTCAAGACATTGAGCCTAGAAAATTAAGAGGGCTCACCCTTTCTGTTTTCTGTCTCTCAGGGATCACATTCCTTTATTGTCTGATGTTCAGTGTCTTGGAAACCACCAGTTTCATGTATTTTATCCATTTTGGGGTTGGGGGAAGAAGTCTTGTTCCCCACAGGGTGGAAATACATTCTTTTATGCTCCATCATGGCCAGAAGTAGAAGTCCATTGACATTTTATAATCCCAAATTTTCATGACCAGTCATAATTTGTAGTCCAATTTCAACTTTAATCTTTCAAAATTGTGGACACTATCAAGCTTCTTGACATAGCTAGATCAGTTCTAAATATCTATATTCAAATGTATACAAAATCTTACACCCAGCAGTATTTATCTTCACACATCACTAATAATTTTGTATGTAAAACATAGTATCATTTGCTTAATATTAACAGTTTAATTCAAGGCTTGCTTCACAGTTAAATGAATATCCTTTGAAAGATTCTAGTTCACTTTTTCATGTTCAGTGAGGCCTACATTTTATCAAAATTGTTTATTTTCTTTTGCCCTTGGCTCAAACAGTAAAATGCTTTTATCACAACACTTTGGTGGGATATAACTGATAAGCCAATATAATTTATATGCAAAAACAATTACATCATTACTACTTCTGAGTTTATAGGAATAACTTAATACATATTCAGTTGTTTTACTCTTGAGCATGGATCACTTTTTCTGAACTTCTGTTATCTCTAAAATTGTCTAAAGCTTGGATTTTCACTTTAAAAATGCCTGAAACTTTAAATGGTGTCTAGATGCAGTTACTCACAATTCATCTGTATTCTTAAATATATATATTTAAGAATACAGATATCTATATCTATATCTATCTCTCTCTCTCTCTCTCTCTCTCTCTCTCTCTTGCTCTCTCTCTCTCTCTCTCTCTCTCTCTCTCTCTCTCTCTCTATATATATATATATATATATATATAGGAAGGGAGAGGGAGAGGGATAGAGAGTTAGAAACATAGATTCAGCTGCTTCTTGTACACCTCCTACTGGGGATGTGCCTGCAACTAAGGTACATGCCCTTGACCAGAATCAAATCTGGGACCCTTCAGTCCACAGGCTGATGCTCTGTCCACGGAGCCAAACTGGTTAGGGCTATCTGTATTCTTTAAGAGGAAATAAATGTCATTATGCAAGACCTAGTTATGTTTTAAAGAGCAAATGCACATATAAAAGCTGACATAAATAGGTAACATTTAGCTTTCTCTGTATTCATATTATTCTAAGAACTTTACATATATTTAGAATACATTTAATCTTTATAACAAGCCCATGCTATTATTTTAATCTTATAAATGAGAAATTTGAGGCACTGAAAGGTTTAGTAATTTGCCCAAGGTCACACAGTTAGTAAATGGCAAAATTGGGATTCAAATTCAAGCAGTCTGGCTTCAGAGTCCATGCTCTTAACTCATAACACCTCAGGAAAACAAAACCACCTTTCTCTCAGCTCTGTTATCACTCTTCTGATAAAGACATTCAATAAACCTTAATTGAATTCATACTGTGTTTCAGACACTGCTAAATAAGCTCCTGGGAATATGAAGTCCAGATACAGTGGCTGCCCTCAAGGAGGTCACATCTGGTAGAAGATTCTAGTTTGAGCATAAATATCACCATTTCCCACATTTATATGTGTACTGCATGTTTGGAAGAGGGAGGGGCACCATGTGTGCAACAAATTAAACAAAGCAAAATCTGTGTTATTTGCTGCCCAGTGCGGGAACATTATTTGGTGATGTGTTTTCTTTTTCTTTTTCTTTTTTATTTTGAGAGGTAGGGAGAGGGAGAGTAACACCGATGTGAGGGAGAAACATCAATCAGTTGCCTCCCATACGCTTCCCTACTAGGAATCAAACCCGCAACCTGGTATGTACCCTGACCTGGAATTGAACCTGCAACCCTTTGGTGCATGGGACAATTCTCCAACCAAATGAGCCACACCAGCCAGGGCTATTTGGTGTTTTTCTGATTCAGACCAGTTTCCATTTTGGAAGCACCAACAATTATTATTTTCTTAAAAAATATATTTTATTGATTTTTTTACAGAGAGGAAGAGAGAGGGATAGAGAGTTAGAAACATCAATGAGTGAGAATCAACGACCAGCTGCCTCTTGTACACCCCCCATTGGGGATGTGCCTGCAACCAAGATACATGCCCTTGACCGGAATCGAACCCGGGATCCTTCAGTCCGAAGGCCAATGTTCTATCCACTGAGCCAAACCGGTTTTGGCACCAACAATTATTTTAAAGTCAATACTATTCTTACAAGGAATTCCATATTCTATTTATCCTATATTCTATATCTAATTTTTTTTTATATTCTAGACCCTTGCCCAAGGTCATATAACTAATAAATAGAAGAGCTAGGGTTTGAACCCAAGACTGTTTTACACTTCTATATTCATTAATTCATGATTCCTATCAGTTTGGCTCAGCTTTTCATTTTAAAACTGGTCTTCAGAAATTAAAATAATTTGCGATCTCTCTCTCCACCCCTTGGTGAAAACTGGCTATGTTTGTGTTAGTATTAATGCTCACTTATTATTATTATCTCCTAATCTACAGGGTTAAGTTATAAATGGGATGTAGCCACTTGAATATATAATTCTACATATGCTCATTATATCAAACTTATTGTTTTGTTCAACTTGATTATATATTTGCAAATTTTTATCTGCTTGTATGATCAACAATTAAGTAGGGTATGTTAACCTCCCATTCTGATGGTATATTTTTCAGTTCCCCCTTTCTTTTGTAAATATTTGCATTAAAATATTATCCTGATGCTTTAGAAATAGATGTATGTAATTTTCTAACTGAAATAGATATAACACCTTTTCTTTTTTATATTTTATTGATTTTTTACAGAGAGGAATAGAGAGGGATAGAGAATTAGAACCATCAATGAGAGAGAATCATCGATTTGCTGCCTCTTGCACGCCCCCCAATGGGGATGTGCCCGAAACCAAGGTACATGCCCTTGACCAGAATCGAACAGGGAACCTTTCAGTCCGACGCTCTATCCACTGAGCCAAACCGATTTTGGCCAAATCACCTTTTCTAAAATATCTTTTTGTGGGTATGAAATCCCACAAGGTTGCAATATTATGATATTTCATCTGAGTCTTGTCACCCCACCACTAGCATGGAACAAATTGTCCATCAGAGCTAAGGTTCAGATACATGTTACTCGAGCTGTGGTTTTCTCAGTAGATAATCCCTGTCCTTTTATATTTTTCTGTTTTTTTCAAATTTATTGAATTTGTAGGGGTAGCATTGGTTAATAAAATTATACAGTTTTCAGGTGTACAATTATATAATAAATCATCTGCATATTGTATTATGTGTTCAACACCCCAACTCAAATCTTCTTCCATCACCATTTATTCCCTCTTTACCCTCTTCTGCCTGCTCCTATGCCCCTTTCCCTCGGGTAATCACCATACTGTTGTCTGTGTCTATAAGTTTTACATATGTATATATTGTTTAAGTATTACATATGACTCCTTTTCCTCCAATTGACCCCCCTGCTACTCCCCCCTCCCCAGGACAAGCCTCCATTGCCCCAGTATCTGTGTCTATTGGATATGCTAATATGCATGCATATGAGGTTTTTTTTGTTTGTATTTTTTGCTTAATCCCTTTACTCTTCTACCCCAGCCCCCAACTCCCATTCCTCTGACAGATGTCAGTGTGTTCTCTGTATCTATGAGTCTGTTTCTGTTTTGTTCGTTAGTTTATTTTGTTCACAATCCTTGCCCTTTTTATTATACACCTGTGAGTAAATTTCAGTGAAGGGCTTTAACAAGTTTTCACATTTTCTTGAGTTTAGTTTTTCTACTAAACTCTAGTGTCAGTCAATTGGGAGAATATGAATGGTCACAAGTGTTCTAATTTCAAATCTGCCTGCTTTTCTTATTTGTGCTTCCCTTCTTTTTTTTTTTTTTGAGTTACGTATTTTTAAATGTGATATACCATTTACCATAAAAATATATCACATAACTCATTGCATGTGAAAGCATTATTATTTTTTAAATGTTTTTATTGATTTTAGAGAGAAAGGAAAGGAGAAGTAAGGAGGGAGGGAGGAAAGGAGGAAGATAGAGAAAAAGAAAGAGAGAAACATCGATGTAAGAGAGAAGCATTGATAGGTTGCCTCTTGCATGCCCTCTACTGGGAATCAAGCCAGCAAACCAGGCATATGCCCTGATCTGGAATCAAATCACCAACCTTCTGGTGTGCAGGATGATGCTCAGCCAACTGACCCATACTGACCAGGGTGAAAGCATTATTTTCTACATTTTCCTTTTTTAATTTCTAGAAAATATTCTATCTTGTGGTAAAGGGGTGGTGAGGGTGGTGAGGCAGGTAGCAGGTTTCTTTTAAAAGATGTTAATGGTATATTTAGTACAGTTATGATTTGTTCTTTGAGTTATGACTTATTAAGGAGTGTCTTTAAATTTCAAAAATGTATTGGGATTAAAAATATATTTTATTATTGAAATCATATTTAATTTTCTTGAGGTCAAAGACTGTGGTCTATAAGAGAATGATTTCTTTGAAATTATCATGATTTGCATTATAACCTAATACAATGGTCGTTTGAAGGAATAAATGTTCCATATGTGCTTGAAAAGAATGCAATTATCCAACTGGATATAGAAATCTTCATATGCCCATTAAATCAAGCTTATTTTGTTGTTCAGCTTGTCTATTGCTGGGGCTTCTCACACACGGCACCACCTTGCCGGGGCTGACTAGTTGCCCCTGAACAACAGATAAACAGATTACTCTGACACAGTTTCACTGTGAGAGGACTAAGGGGTTGCCTGGCTCAAGGGACCAAGCAGTCTCAATTACCTGCCTCTTTAGGCCTTTATTGCACCAGGAGTTTGAGATAAAGTTTATCTTTTAGATACAATCAGCAGGGTAAGTAATATTGGAAGGTTACATGTGTTTGCAATGTCTTTTAAGCAAGGGCATCCAGGGATTAAGCATAAGGATTCCAGTAAACATCCAGGGTCTGCACATGCACAAGCTTGTTTGGAAAGGTCAAAGAATAATTAGGGGCACCACTTTCGACACCCCCGTAAGGTGAGTTTTGGTAACTTATGCTTTTTATGTTTATTTATATACTAGAAAATTCGTGCAATTGGGGGGGGGGGTCCCTCAGCCCTGCCTGCACCCTCTCACAATCAGGGACCCCTTGGGTAGGTCTCCCCTAAGTCAGAATGCCGATAAATAGGGCAGGTGCCTTCCACACACTTCCGTTTTCTAAGAATGTCCTCCTTACAAACTTTCCAACCAAGTATTGTGTGCTCCCCAACAGTCTATAGGCTTATTAATTTTTTATCTGATTGTACTAGTAATACAATCATGCAGTGCAAAATGTTTCAGTGAATGACAGACTGTGGTGATATGCCATAGCCTAGGTGTGTAATAGACTCTCCATGTAGGTTTGTGTAAGTACACTATATGATGTTCAAATAATGACAAAATTGCCTAGTGACACATTTCTCAGAATGTATCCATCATTAAGTGGTGCACACTATAACTAAAAGAGGTATATTAATCTCTCATTTTGATGGTCGGTTTTTCAATTTCTCTCTCTAGTTGTACATAGTCGTCTTATATATTTGGAGGTGTTCTATTAGTGCATATGAGTTTATTTACTCTATGTAGTGATCTTTATCTTTTGTAATGCCTTTGTCTCAAAGTTTTATTTTTTAGACATTGATATATCTACCTAAGTTTTCTTTTGGTTAGCATTTACCTTTTATATCTTTTCCCATCTTTTTTCCTTTTAATCTTTCCTCGTCCTTATGTTTTATATGTGTCTCTTGTAAAATGACACCCTAGCTGACTTTTAAAATTGTACCTAGTGTGTTAATCTCTGTATTTTATAGAGTGAGTTTTGGTAACTTATGCTTTTTATGTTTATTTATATACTAGAAAATTCGTGCAATTGGGGGGGGGGGTCCCTCAGCCCTGCCTGCACCCTCTCACAATCCGGGACCCCTTGGGTAGGGTCCCTAGGCCTGGCTTGAGATCAGAACCTATTACAGCATTCCTTCCCCAGGCTGCAGGCAGCTGCCCCCACCCCCACCGCTGCCACTGCTTGCCATCTGTGCAGCACTGCTCCCCACCCCCTGACACCAGTGGCCTTCCTCTGCAGGTGACAGGAATAGGGTGCGATAGCTTGGCTGGCCTGGGCCTCCCTCTGTAGAGTGATCACTGTCTGGCTGCACACCTGTCACAGAGTCATCGCAGGTGGCCTGGGCCTCCCTCTTTTTTTGCTGGGGTGTGTGACCAGCCCTGCAAGGGGCTGTTTGCCTACCTGATTGCCCCTAACCTAACCACTGGCCTGCCTACCTGATTGCCCCTAACCACTTGCCTGCCTACCTGATCACTCCTAACCACTGGTCTGCCTACCTGATCACCCTAACCACTGTGCATGCTAGCCTGATCGCCCCTAACCACTTGCTTAGGGTGGGGCCAGCTCAGTGAGGGGCTGAGGTGGTTCTAGTTTTTGGCCATTCTGGTTGTTACCCTTATGGTGGCTGGCTTTTTATTATATAGGATAGAAATTTGTTTTCACTTTCTTACCTTTTGCTTTCTATATGTCTAATTTTTTTTCTATGCTTTCCTTTTTCTGCTTGCTTTAATATTCTGTTTTCTTCTCCCCACTACTGATTCTGTAAGATCTCATTTCAAGTTAGTTGGCTGGTAACAGGATTAATGTTGGAAATTTCAGCAACCCACAGTTGAAGGTAGGGCTGGGGATAGGATGTGGATTTTCTGAAAGATTTTCAAGTGATGGGGAAGAAGAGACAGGGAGATGATGGAGGTAATGGATGACGGAAGCTAAATATATATATATTTTGCAACTGTGAGATAAGGATGTCTGATAGAACTTGAGCAATGGGAAGTGGGAGGAGTGTGACAGAAAGCCTTAAAATAGAACCTGGCCTGGCTGGTGTGACTCAGTGTTTGGGCATCGAATCAGGAGGCCACTTTTCGATTCCCATTCAGGGCACATACCCAGGTTGTGGGCTCAGTCCCTGGTTTGGGGAATGCGGGAGGCAGCTGATCGGTGAATCTCTTCATTGATGTTTCTATCTCTCTCTCCCTCTCCTTTCCTCTTTGAAATCAATAAAATAAAATAAAAAGAACCTGAAGGCATTAAGTAAAGGAACTGAACTAAATAAAAGCTAGTAGTAAAAATATAATGAGGGTCAAGCTGAGTTTGGAGATCAGGAAATTGATGATACCTGTGTAATCCAGGAGCTGCTGATTTGTTGAGCAGTGCATTAGCCATAATCACACATATGATAATTCATTTCCACAATACATTTGCTTGCTCTGTTCAATATTTTAAAAGTAGAGGCCTGGTGCACAAAATTTGTGCACAGGTGTGGGAGGGACCCCTCAGACCAGCCTGCACCCTCTCCAATCTGAGACCACTGGCTCCTAACTGCTCACCTGCCTGCCTGCCCCTAACTGCCCCCATGCCAGCCTGATCACCCCTAATTGCCTCTGCCTGCCCGCCTAGTTGCCCCCAACTGCCCCCCTCGCTGGCCTGGTTGCCCCTCATTGCCCCCCCCAGACAGACTGGTCACCTCAACTGCCCTCCCTCCTGCCAGCCTGGTCACCCCCTACTCCCACCCTCTGGTCTGGCTGCCCCTCACTGTCCCCCTGCCAGCCTGGTTGCCACCAACTGCCCCCTTGCCAGCCTTGTTGTCCCTCACTGCCTCCCCTGCCAGCTTGGTTGCCACCAACTTCCCCCCCCCCCTGATGCCTGGTCACCCTATGCAGCCTGCTGTTCAATCATTTGGTTGCCCCTCACTTCCCTCCCTGCTGGCCTGGTCACCCCACACTGCCTGCTGTTCGATCATTACTGTGAGGGTGTCCTGACCAATTTGCATATTACCCTTTTATTAGTATAGATTGTTTTGGCCTTATCCTGCCTGATTCAAGGCAATAAAGCACTAGCAATAGAATCAGAATGTCTGGGTTTAAATCCCATCAACTTCATTTACTTGCTGTTTATTTATGGGAAAATTAACCTAACTTCTCCTGACTTCTCATTTATAAAATGAAGATTATAGTACCTCACTCTTGGAGTTGCAATAAAGATTAAATTAGTTAACATATGTAAAGTACTTGCTTCTTGAAATATAGTAAATTCTCAATAAATGGAAATGCTAGGATGATGACAACAGTGATAATCAGTAATAGTAGTGGTATGTGCAATTCTGTGTGCCAAGTATTGTGTTAGGTTGTGGTCCAGACACGTAGAATAAAATTGACAAAGTCCTTGTTCTCATGGAAAGTTTATATTTTCCTTGGGGATAAGAATTAAGATGATTTCCTCAAGACTATCTAAGAAAGGGCCTAGGAAAGAGGCTGTTGTATAGTTCAATAAAGACCAGAAAATAGCCAATTTGAGAAAATGTTAAGGTTTCAGGAACTTGTATAGCATTGCTGTCTTTATATTTCTACTAGGGGCCCAGTGCATGAATTCATGCACCTTGAAAGGAACTGTGGGCCGCAAGGCTGTGGTAGGCATAGAAGTGGGTCTCAGTCCATCCTCCAAGCCCCTGCCCAGTCCCTCCTGCCATGGCTTCTGGTCACCTGTCTGCTGGCAGCCTGACTCTGGCCACCTCCGCTCCCATATCCTGGTCCCGCTTGCACCTGCTGAATGTGTGAAGTGATTGGAGCCTGCGCCAGCAGTGGGTGCGAGCAGCAGCTGCTTCCCTGATTTCCCCCCAGGAGCAGAGGAAGATGGAGAATCTCTCAGGGGAGATAAGGGCCAGCAGCTGCCACTTGCATCCGCTGATGGCGCTGAGTGATTGAGACCAATGCTGGGCACCAGTGGTGGGTGCCAATGGTGGTTTGGGTGCTGGCTGCAGGTGCGAGCGGGGCCAGCACTTGCAGTAGGTGAGAGCAGCAGCTCCAGCACTGGCAGTGGGTGCAAGAGGGGCCATCACTGGCAGCAGGTGTGAGAGGCAGCTGCCGGCCCCTATCTCCCCTCAGGAGGAGGGGGAGGTGGAGAAGCCCTGAGAGGCAATTGGGGCTGACAGCTGCCACTTGCACTCGCTGACAGCACCTAGCAACTAGTGCCCTGCTTTGGTCTGGCACCCCTGATCACCTTCTCCACCATACCGCTGCAGCCAATGTTCCGCACCATGTTCCGCACATGCCCTCTGGTGATCTATACATGTCATAGTGATCAGTTGTTCAGTTGTTGTGGTTGTTTGGTCTCTTTGCATATTAGCCTTTTATTAAATAGGATTGCATAGGATTATCCAGTAGGGAATTAGTTAAAAAACCCAACAACACAAACAATTTAAGTTGAAAAGGGTTTGTTGTCTAGTTTTAAGGGAGAGCAGAGAAAGTAAGCATGAACCTCATATCTCTCTCCTGGACTCTGACTCACATGACTACCAAATATATATTTTCAGACATAGTCTCTCTTCCTAACGTCCAACTTTGTGCCTCCAACATCCTGGGTCTAATTACCTGAATTTGCTGTATGCAGCACAAACTCAATATGACTAAAACTATGCTACTTGCCTTACTTCTAAACATATTCTTCTCAAGACAATAAAGATGGCGGGGTAGGTAAACACTCCTAAACGGCTGCCAGGCACAACAAGTTAAAAAAAAACACACTATAAAACAAACATCTATCTCCCCAAAACCAAATGAAAGCTGGCTGAAAGGAAGCCCTTACATCTAGACTGAAAGAGAAAGAAAAGAATCCAGGGCACAAGCGCTGAAAAACTGAGGTAGGGGGGCGAGGATGCGATAAAGGCTGGTGGCAGATCCAGGCTGGCATAGGGTGGTGGTTTCTTCAACCCGAAGAGAGACAAGTGCCCGATCTCTTTGAAATACAGTTTCTGGGGAGAGGCTAGACCAGCCGTGGGCAAACTACGGCCTGCGGGCCGGATACGGCCTGTTCAGCTGTTCTATCTGGCCCTCGGAGCCGAAAGAGCGGAGGGTTATCTTGCTCTCCCCTCTGCTCCTTCACTAGCAGCCCAAGAGGAGAGTGCCAGCATGGCCAGGTTGCTTTTGTTCTGGCCCTCCAGTCAAGTTTAAGAACCCATTGTGGCCCTCAAGTCAAAAGGTTTGCCCACCCCTGGGCTAGACTGTCTGCCATCGGGCCAGAAAGTGAGGCTGGCTTGCTTGCAGAGCTGAAGTTGTTTGCTGTGCTGGGTGTGAGATGTGGGGAGACGCAGGGACTCCATCAGAGAGGCAGTGGACAGCAGCCATTGCTGTTGGCCATGCCCCAGCCTAGTGACACCCTGAGACTCCGCCCTGAGACCCCGCCCCCCACATCCAAGCTCCAAGCAGCAGACTGCATATGAGTGGTCCTCTCTGTTGCAGTTTAGCAAAATTGCAACCTGGGGCAAACTGATCCAAGGAGGACAGGACTGTGGTTCATGCTGTAGCTTCTGCGACAGTACTGGCCTCAGAGAGTAGCTGAACTGCACCTCATTGAGACCCAGAAACCAGAGTTCTAGTGCTCAGTTTCAATCCCTCACACCCATAAGTGACACATTTGGGAAATGGTCTCAGTGAGCACCAAACCCCCACTGAAACAAGGTGTGACTCCAGCGCAGCTGTTCTTCCTTTATAGACACAGTGGATCCTCACAGGCAATTGGCCCAGAGGTCAATTCCTCCCAGTGTACCAACAGCAATCAAGGCTTAATTACACCAAGACTTTACACTAAGCCCACAAAGGGATATAGCAAAAGCAACCACCTCAGGTGATTGGGGAAGCTGAGCTACTGACCCCTATAGGTCACCAACCACACAAAGCCACTTCATCAACACAGAGAGGCAGCTAAAATGAGGAAACACAGAAGCATGACATGAATGGGAGAGATTGAGGAGAGTAAACTACTGGACAACACACAGTTCAGAATCACATTTATAAGATTACTCAAGAATCTTCTAAGAATCTTTGAGAAACTTGATGAGAGGAACACACCAAGACACATCATAATTAAAATGACAAAAGCAAAAGACAAAGAGAAAATCTTATAAGCAGCAAGATAAAAACAGCTAGTTACCTACAAGGGAGTACCCATACGACTGTCAGCTGATTTCTTAACAGAAACTATGCAGGCCAGAAGGAAGTGGCAAGAAATATTCAAAATGATGAACAACAAGAACCTACAACCAAGATTACTCTACCCAGCAAAGCTATCATTCAGAATTGAAGGTCAGATAAAGAACTTCACAGACAAGAAAAAGTTAAAGGAGTTCATCAACACCAAACCAGGATTACATGAAATGCTGAAGGGTATTCTTTAAGAAGAGGAAGAAGAAGAAAAAGGTAAAGGTAAAACATTAACAACAACAAAAAGGCATAAAATACATACATACCAACAAGCAAATCTAAAAATCAAGAGAATAAAAAAAAATCTGAAGAACAAAATGGACTGGTGAATATAATAGAATCAGGGACATAGAAAGGGATTGGACTAACAATTCACAGGGGGAAAGGGGTTTGAGGGGTTCAGGAAGAGATTGGACAAAAATCTTATACCTATGGATGAAGACAGTAGCGAGGGTAAGGGTGTGGGTGGGGTTGGGAATCAGGTGGAGGGGACCTAAGGGGTGGGGAGAGGAATACCTGTAATAATCTGAACAATAAATATTTAAAACAACAACAACAACAACAAACCACCACCACAACAAAAAATAAACCTATTCTTCTCTTATAGCATATACAAATGTATAGATAAATACTTTATCAAAAAAGATCATTCAATATTTTCCTGCAACTACTTCTTTTCCACTAGGAAATGTATTTTCATATAGATATATCACATTTTTAATGGCCAAATAGTATGCTGTTATATGGAAGTAGTATTTGGTTTAATGATTCCTTTGTTAAAGAACTTTTTTCTCTTGCAAATAATGTTTCAGTAATGTTCTTGTACATATACCCTTGTATTCACATTTGTGTGAATATTTCTAGTAGGTAGATTTTTAGAAGTGATATTGCTTGACTAAGAAGTATGCATATTTTACAATGGATTATGTACTACCAAATTACACTTCAGTCTATCCTTTAAATCAGTCTTTTATATTATAGCCAGAGTGATCTCTTTAAAATGAATTTGATCATGTGACTTCCCAATATAAGAAACAAAGCAACAACAAAGATGTTTGATGGGTTTGTATTGTCTATATAATGAATTTTAAAATTCTTCATTTTTAGAGTATCACTCCTACCTCTGTCCTCTACCAGAAAACATATACTCTGTTGTATAAGACAAAAATTCACCTCTTCTGTAAAGCCTTCCATGTATGCAATGCTCTCTTTTTCCTCTATATGCAAGTTAGAATTAGTTACTTCCTTCTCTAAGTTCCATATCATTTAACTTATGATCCCTCTGATAGAATCTAGTACACTGTACTGTATTTTTGTGTATCTGTTTGTCCTACTACTCTGTGAACTTAAGGCAGGGACTGTTTTATAGATCTATTTCCCACACTTTGCACAATGGCTTTCAGAGTGGGTGTTCAACAAATGTGCATGAAATGGGTGAAGATATCCTTGCAGTAGTGTTAGCAATGAGATCAACCAAAGGACTTGTATGCATGCATATAAACATAACCAATGGATGCAAGACATTGGTGCAGGGTGGGGGGAGGGGTGGTGAGGGTATGTGCTGGGGGACCGGGAGGAGATCAATGGGGAAAAAAGGAGACATTTGTACAATTATTTGTAATACTTTAAACAATAAAATTAAATTTAAAAAATAACTTTGGGAGATACAGTAGGTGATGGAAGTTTTGAGATGCAGCAGAAAGCTGACTAAATCCTAGGAACATGGAAGTTGGTCAGGAAAGGACAAAGGGGCTTCAACTGAAAGTTTTCTCTTTGGGTTTTCTCTTCTACTACAGAGACAAGCTATCTGATTTTTTTGCATTAACAGACTTAGGGCTTGGGAACATTTAAAGTATTGAAAATTGGATGATTGAGGATCTGCTTGGTGTAGGGGGAGTTTGACTCATTTGGTCTCAGCTCTTTCCTGACCAAGATGAAAGACCCAACTCTTTCCCAGAGTCATGAATAACTTTTTTACTTGAAAAATCAAAGCATCTTAATTTTAAATCAAAGGCCTATCTTTAATTCAGGTGGGGGTAGGAATGATAAATAGGTCAGATAATTCTACATTGTCTCTTTTTTTAATATATATTTTTTATTAATTTCAGAGAGGAAGGGAGAGAGAGATAGAAACATTAGTGATGAGAGAGAATCATTGATCGGCTGCCTCCTGCACACCCCACATTGGGGATTGAGCTTGCAACCGGCCATGTGCCCTGACCAGGAATTGAACCATGATCTCCTGGCTCATAGGTTGATGATCAACCACTGAGCCACACCAGCTGAGCTGCATTGATTGTCTTTTTAGCCTGATTCAAGGGGAAACTGATCTACTAAAAGCCTCTGGAGCTGTGGGCTTATTCTGGAGTAAATTATCTGTGTGGAATTAATTCTTAACTTATTTCAGGCAACACTGGTAGCTCTCCTACTCTGGTTGTTTTGAAGAAAGAAGAATAGAAGAAAAAATAGAATAAGTCATGTCGGAGATGCTTGACCTCTCTTTTCTGTCTGAGATGGAAAGGGATTTGATCCTTAGTGTTCTACAACGAGATGAGGAACTCCGGAAAGCAGATGAGAAAAGGATTAGGTAAGAGTTCCAGAAAAAGCATGGGTTCCCAGGCTTTTGACCAATGATATCCAGCCTTTTTCTTATAACTCTCATATGACTTTCAGAGGAACTTGTGTATGAGGTTTACAACTCTTCATTGGCTTAGGTTGGGCTCTGAAGTGATTGCTTTCACAGAACTAAATAGTTTTACTGTCTCTACTCCACAACCCTCCTCTCTCTCTAGCCTGTGCAGATCCTGAATCAACTTGTACTTCTTTTTTGGATCTTGGCAGGCGATTAAAGAATGAATTACTGGAGATAAAAAGGAAAGGGGCCAAGAGGGGCAGCCAACACTATAGTGATCGGACCTGTGCCCGGTGCCAGGAGAATCTGGGCCGTTTGACTCCTAAGACCAACACTTGTCGGGGTTGTAATCACCTGGTGTGCCGAGACTGCCGTATCCATGAAAGCAATGGTACCTGGAGGTGCAAGGTGTGCGCCAAGGAAATGTGAGTGTCACTTAGGGCTGAATAGAGAGAGGAAATGAGGCCCTAGCTGTGGTGAGACTTTCTCCTCTCAGCCTTCGTTGGTTGAATAACAAGGACCATTATCTGTCATTTTCTTATATTACTTCCCAGAGAGCTGAAGAAGGCAACTGGAGACTGGTTTTATGACCAGAAACTGAATCGCTTTGCTTACCGCACAGGCAGTGAGATAATCAGGATGTCCCTGCGCCGCAAACCTGCAGGTACAGGATCTTTCTGGAGGTGGTTCCTTTCAGTGTTTCCCAAACTTTTGACATATATGTACCCCTTCTATAATTTTTGTAACGCTGAGTACCTCTTGTCAAAAAAAATGGATGTATTTTAGTAACAATCAAAATATATCTATTTTTTTCTTTTTTTTTGTACATATACAAAATAATAATAAAGGAAAAATAAAATTATTCATAAGAAAATATAAATAAAAGTTATATTATAAATAACATTTATTTGCACACTGGACCATCTCATGCCTCACAAGACTGTCTTGACTCATGAGAACGTAGAATTAGGCACAGTTAAGCATGGTGCAGTGTATATCTCCACCAAACTCCGGTGCAATGAGTACCCCCACCAAACTCTTCCCGTACCCCTGGGGGTACTCGTACCACACTTTGGGAAACACTGCTTTAGGTGTTTGACCTCAAGTCATAGATCCTCTGGTGTGAAATCCTCATGTATTTTTTTTTTTTTGGTGGTGTCTTACCTTCATGGGCTCAACCTGATTGTGGGGGAACATAAAGATTATATTGCCATCCCTTTTGCAAGTGTAATGTGTTTCCTTTTACCCCCTCATCACCACCACTCTGCCATGTTTTTGTCTGTCTTGAAGTGAATAAAAGAGAGACTGTGGGACAGTTCCTCCATCATCAGTCACAGATGGGTGATATCTGGCCAGGAAGAAAGATCATTCAGGAGCAACAGAAGGAGCCCAGGTAAGAACCAATCATTTCAAGAACTGCTACACATTTCTTTAATTCTATTATTTTTTTTTACTTTGTTCTGTCTCTAAAATAATAGATGTTTATTGTAGGAAAATTGGGAAAGTACAGAAAAGAATAAATAAGGAGGGGAAAAGCCCTGGTCAATGTGGCTGTTAGTTGGACATTGGCCCAGGCGCCAAAAGGTTGCTGGTTTGATTCCTGGTCAGGGTACGTGCCTGGGTTGTGGGCTCAATCCCCAGTAGGGGTCATGAAGGAGGTAGCCAATCGATGTTTCCCTCTCACGTTGTTGTTTCTCCTCTCTCCCTCTCCTTTCCTCTCTCTCTAAAAGTCAATGAAAATATTTTTAAGGGAGGGAAACAATATTCCTAATCCTACTACCCATATGTAAACATCAATACTTTGGCATATTTACTTTGTAAGGAAAAATTTAAATACAAATAACACATACTCATTCTTGAAAATCTAATCAATATCTATATATAAGCCTAAGCAACCATTCAACTGCTCAACCAGTAGCTATGGTGTGCACTGACCACCAGGAGGCAGACGCTCAATGCACTGTCATGGAAACATGGAACAGACTGATGAATCTCAGAGGGAAAAGGGTCAGGGGGAGGGTGGGAAGAGATTAACCAAAGATCATATGCATATGAGAGGCCTGGTGCATGGATTCCTGCACCTGTGGGGTACCTTGACCTGGCCTGTGGGGATCCAGCCAAAACCAGCAGTCTGACATCCCCTGAGGGGTTCCAGATTGCGAGAGGGCACAGGCCAGTCTGAGGGACCCCACTTGTGCATGAATCCATGCACCAGGTCTCTAGTAGGAAATAATAAAGAAAGCAACAAATCACCCAAATTCCTATTTCTCAGGGTTTACATTATATGAAAATTATTTCAGATACTTTTTTTGCATATCTAGACATAGAGGCAAGAGTGAATGGGTACACAGAAAAAAAAAACTTTGTAATATAGGGTCATAATAAATTTAAAACATTTTGTTTAATTTTAATTGAATTTATCAGACTGAAATACTTAAGTAAAGTTGAAGAATTGCTAATCTTCAGACAAATGTGCTTTTTAACCATAAAATATATTAGTCATTAACATCCCTCTAAGGTTAAGAAAAATATTATTAAAACATTGTACAGTTATTAATTTTTCTCTAATGTCTTTTTGTTAAGGAACTTTTTGAGATAAAATTCACTTACTGTACAGATCATCCACTTATAGTGTACAATGCAGTGGGTTTTAGTATATTTACAGAATTGTGCAACCATTACCCCAATAGATTACAGAACTTTTCATCATCTTAAAAAGAAACCCTGTGTCCGCTGAAACTGGTTTGGCTCAGTGGATAGAGCGTCGGCCTGCGGACTGAGAGGTCCCAAGTTTGATTCCTGTCAAGGGCATGTACCTTGGTTGCAGGCACATCCCCAGTGAGGAGTGTGCAGGAGGCAGCTGGTCGATGTTCCTCTCTCATCGATGTTTCTAGCTCTCTATCCCTCTCCCTTACTCTCTGTAAAATATCAATAAAATATATTTAAAAAATAATAATAATAATAGCCTGTGTCCTTTAGCTATCATTCCCTGCATCCTCCCTATCCTTCCCCACCCCTAAGCAATCACTGGTATACTTTCTATTTTTATATATTTACCTATTCAGAATGTTTCACTTAAATGGAATCATAGAATATGTGGTCCTTTGTGACCATCTTATCTCATTTAATATAATGTTTTTAAGGTTCATCTATGTGGAGGCAGGTATCAGTACTTCATTTCTTTTTATTGCCAAATAATATTCCATTATATGTAGATATCACATTTGTTTATCCATTCATCTGTTTATGGACACGTGGGTTATTTCCACTTTTTGACTTTTGTGAGTAATGCTGTTATGAACATTCATTATGAGTTTTTGTTTGGGCATATGTTTTAATTTCTCTTAGGTAGATAGATACCTAGGTGTGGAGTTGCTGAGCCAGTAATTTAGTCATTTTTAAAAGCTATTTATTTCAATATTGCACATTATCAGTAGACTATCTGCTATGAAAAAGGAGATTAGGTTTCTTACACTCCCTCCCAACTTTTCCTCCTACTCCCAATTTTTATTACTCAAATTATTATGGCATTTACATTCTGTTACGCTATGATAAATCATCTGTTTTTTAGTTTTGGTTCACATTTAAAAGGATCGTATTCTTATTATAACCATTCATGGTACCATGACTTATCTGCATTTCTGAATTCTTTATTTTGATTTATTTCTTAGTTACCTGGATTTTTTCATTGAGAAATTCCTTCAAGAAGGGATTGTGGGAACTATTTTTATTTAATTCTTTCATGATGAGAGTGTCTGTCTAGTGCCTTTATACTTGAATGATATCTTTGCTGGATATTATATTCTTGGGTCACACTTTATGTCCCTTAGAATCTTATAGACATTACTTTATTGTCTTCTGCCACTGGATGTAACTGTGAAGAAGTCTGAGGCTAGCTAGCTAGTTCTTATTTTTCTCTCCCTTGTAGGTAACTTACTGTGTGTGTGTGTGTGTGTGTGTGTGTGTGTGTGTGTGTGAATATTCCTTTTATTTTTCTTTTAAAAATGTATTTTTATTGATTTCAGAGAGGGAGGGAGGGAGAGAGAGAGAGAGAGAGAGAGAGAGAGAGAGAGAGAGAGAGAGAGAGAGAAATCACTGATCTGCTGCCTCTTGCATGCCCCCTACTGGGAATTGAATCATGACCTCCTGGTTCATAGATCAATGCTCAACCACTAAGCCACACCAGCAGGGCTAGTTTTCTTGAAGTTTAGTAACTTAGCAAGGATATGTCTCAGTGGTGTATCATTTTCCCCTAATATGTGGTGTGCCCTTGATGAGTCCTTTCTTCATTGCTGGACAAATTTTTTGTACTGTATACTCTGAACTTCTTTTTCTGTTTTCATTAGTTAAGTTCTCCCCCTCAGGGACATTGGATGTCCTTGTTCTTCATTTCTATCCTTTTCTTTTACTGTTAAATGCAAGAGATAAAATAGAAAGATGAATACAATTAAGTATGATTTACCCTTTCCTCTGGGTTATTACTTTGATTTTCAGCCAGTTTTCTCTTCCCCTACTTCCCTTATTTCCTCCCTCCCTTCCTTTTTGCTGTTTCTAATTATTTGAATGAATTATCTTATTTAGATTTTAATTTGTTCTCTCATTTCAATCTTCCTTTTCATCTGATTTTGTTACTTTATCAGCTAGTATTTGAATTCTTGTATTTTATCAAATCTATGTTCTTAGTCAATTTCTTTGCAATGTAAAAGACTCACAAGAAACCTACTTATTTTCCTAGGGTTATATTCTTCTCCAGAACGGGTTCTTTGTTGTTCATTTTTCAAGTTATTTCTTTCCCCTCCACCTAATGGCATATTTATATATTTGCAAGATCATTTTATTTTATTTTATTCTTGCTTAACATGGGAAGTACTGCCTATATATTTTCTTTGCTCTGATATAATGTGTGAATTCTTGACAGGCTTCTCACCTCAACTTGAGACACTCCCCACTACATTTTGATTTAAAGATAGAATATTGTTTTTTACATACTTTTTTTGTAACCTTAGGGGAGGGGCAAAATGCATGTTGGGGATTGAGGATTACAGTCTCCTAAAATTATCTTAAATGTCCCAGCTCACTAAGCCCAGTTCCAGATGTGTCCCTTTGCTCATAGCAGTGCCCTGAGAGATGACATGCCCCAGTGGTCTTGTCTGCCTCAGTGGAGGTTCCCCAGGGATATCTGGGACTACAAATCATAAAGATTCTGTTTTCCTTGACTTATACCAGGATTACTTAGTCACTCACTCAGTTTTGCACATCTCCATATTGGAAGGAGTTTTACAAGCTATATTTTTATTCTGTTTTCTTAGCCATAATCTTTTGAACTTTGTGACTTGAGACTTTACTCCTTTCCTCATTTGGCTGCTGCTGCTGGTGAATTTTTGGCTTTTTATGTGTTTTATTTATAACTTTCCCTCAGCCAGAGACAAATAACTTTCTCACATTTTATATGATTGTTGAAAAGCAATATGGAAATATATTAAATGTGTACCCATACTGCTTCTGCTACAGACAAAAGTTGTTAATAATTTTGGTATATGGACTATTAGACTGTCTAAATATACACATATGGGATAGATTGTTAAAACTTTTTTGGTTTTATTTTTCAATTACAGTTTATAATTGATATTATTAGTTTCACATGTACAAAATAGTAGTAAGACAATCATATACTTTACAAAGTATTCCCCCTGATATTTCTAGTACCCACCTGGCACCACACATAGTTATTAAAATATTATTTGTTACATTTTCTATGCTGTATTTACATCCTCATGACTAATTTATAACTACCAATTTGTACTTATTTTCCCCCCCAATATGTACTTCTTAATCCTTCCACCTTTTCCACTCAGTCCCCAAATCCTTCCTCTCCGATAACAATCAGTCTGTTCTCTGTATCTATGAGTCTGTTTCTATTTTGTTCATTTATATTGTTCTTTAGAGTCCACATGTAAGTGAAATAATGTTGTATTTTTCTTTCTCTGACTGACTTATCTGACCTTTAGTGACAGTATGGATAGACCTAGAAGATTTCTTAAATTTTTAATATACTTTTAAAAATGTTATTCTAAATGCAGAGTAAGTGAATGAGGAAGAACTTAAAAACTCAGTAATACAGATAATTCGATAGAAAATGGACAAAAGATTCGAACAGACATTTCACTAAAGACAATTTACAGATGTACAATAAGCACTTAAAAGATACTCAACATCATTAGTTACTACAGAAATGCAAATTAATATTACAGTAAGATGCTACCATATACTCACTATAATGGCTTAAATGAAAAATACTGAGCATTCCTGTTGTCTGTCAGGATGTATGTAGAGCAACTGGAATACTCATACACTGCTAGTGGGAATGTACAACAGTCAAGCCACTTTTAAAAACAGCTTAGTAGTGTCTTAGCAAGTTAAATGTACACTTATCTTCTGATTCAATGATTCCATTCCTAGGAGTTTACTCAAGAGAAGTGATAGCATATGTTCATATAAAGTCTTATACATGAATGTTCATAGCAGCTTTATTTGTAATATCCAAAACCTAGAAACATCCCAAAGGGATAAATTGGCATTTGTTTATACAGTGCAGTACTACTCAGCAATGAGAAAGAATGGACTACTGATACATGCAGCAACATGGATGAATCTCAGAATAATCATGGTGAGTGAAAGAATCCAAACAAAAAAGACATACTGTATGATTCTGTTTATAGAAAATGCAAACTAAATTTGAGTGACAGAAAGGTGGATGGATTACAAAGGGGTAAAAGGAAAGTTTGGGTAGTGATATATGTGTTCACTAACTTAATTGTGGTAATAGTTTCACGAGTATATACACATGTCAAAACTCATCAAATTGCACACTTAAACATGTAGTTTATGTCAGTTATAATTCAAGTTATAAAAAAGGAAAAAAAATATAGGATAATACAACGTTGATATCTTTCTATGTCAGCACCAAGGGTCTATGTCATTCATTTTGCTATCTGTGTAGTAATTCCTTGTTTGGATATACAACAAATTCTTAAATAATATTTTTTCATTTAACATCATTTCCTTACAATGTTCATGACAAAAAAACTTGATTCCAGGCCAAAGCTACTGTCTATGTGGCATTTGCATGTTCTCCCCATGTCTGTGTGGGTTTTCTCTGGATACTTCAGTTTCCTCCCACATCCCAAACCTGTGTATGTTAGGTTAAGTGGTGTATAAATGATCCCATTGTGAGTGAGTGTAGCTGGGTGTGAGTGTGCCCTGTGATGGAAGGGCATCCTGTCCAGTGCGGGTTCCTGTCCTACACCGTGAGCTGAGTCTCTGGCCACCAGTGACCATGAACTGAAATAAGTAGGTTGAAAAATAATTATCTTGTCCTTTTTAATCTTTCTTAAATGTATGTATCACTCACATTTATTTCAATGTTTAATATTAGAAGTGCTGTGGGTCTTTATTTAGAAGTTTGGTCATGTTTTTGTGACCAGAAATATGCCATAAGTACTTAACCGCTGTTTATATCAATTAGCTTGTGGTAAAATTGGTTTTGTTATACATCATTTTACTTAAAGTCAAGAACCTATGGATAACACAAAGTGAGGAGTTACTATATGTAGTGTGATTTTATCCACTCAGCCTAGGGTGGGTGACTCATATGTTTTAGGTGGTAAGGCCCCCTTTTTCCTTTGTGGATAAGGATAAGGATAAGAATGACTTTTTTATTTTCTGAACCTGATTAACACATCTGACATCATTGGTTAGAATGTAATTTCTGAATCCTATTGCTTCTGGCTGACTATGACTTTTTGTCTCATTGGATACAGAAAACTCTTATTTATTTTAAACATGAAAACAGATTAAGTGGTCATAAATGATCTTTTCCATAAAATTATGGAGCTTAAGAGCTAATCTAATTCAACCCCCTTATTTTTTATAGAAAAGAGGCCAGGTTAAGTGATTTACTTGAGATCATACAGATAGTTGGAGCCCAGGACTCCCGTCTCTTAGTTAATTTTTTTACTGCACAGATGTCAAGTAATTGCTTTTTACCCCTAGGGTTGTTTGTATTAGCTGTGGATCTGTATGTATTAATCTTTACGGAAAAATACAAGCAGAAAAACACTGTCCATGGACCATTGTTAAGCTACCTCTCTGGAGGAATGGTTTTACTTTGGGTTATTTATTCTATGTAAAAAAGAGGGAAAAAGAATTCTAAAGTAAAATATAAAATCAAGTTTCCTGCTGTGTCTTGGACTTTAAAGCTAATACATCTCTTTAAAAAATGACTGCTGTTTCCCTTCTTGCATTCCCTAGGATTTCAACCACTCCTGTTTTCACAGAGCTACCTTAAACACCAGTTGATAACTTGGAAAGTTTAATGTTTACTGCCTAAGGCATAGATTTTGCTTACTTCAATCTTTGTTCATTTACTGTTTAGTTTATTTGTTAATAAATACCTATGAATGCCTACTATTTGCCAGGCATTGTTTTAAGAAGTCTGACACACTGGTGAATACAACAAAGTCCCTTGCTTGTGGAGCTTAAATTTGGGGATAGGAAACACACACACAGTAAATAATCAAGTAAATATATGGTATACAAGATGTTGACAAGTGCTACGGAGAAAATGAAGTAGACTAAAAGGACATGGGATGCCAGGAAAGCATGTGTGTACATCTGCTGTTTTATTAAGGCTATCCAGGTAAAAGTCTTAATAAGGTGACATTTGAACAAAGATGTGAAGCAAATGAGGGAGCAAACCCTGGGAGTATCATGGGGAAAAGCATTCTAAGTGGAGAAAGCAAAAGATATAAAGACCTAAGGTGAGTTTGTATTTGACGTGTTAGAGTATTCTGGAACTGCATTGGAAGCGGGGAGGGGTAGAATATGAAGACAGAGATGGGGTGAAAAGCAGATCATGTGAGACTTTGTTGACACTGTAAGGACTCTGTCTTTTATTCCAAGTGAGATGGAGGGCTCTGGATGACTGATATTTTTTCTTTTTCTAAACTGAAGTAAAATTCACATAGTATAAAATTAGTAATTTTAACATTTTAAAAGTATGTATTTTAGAACATTTTCATCAATCCAAAAAGAAACCCTGGACCTATTAAGTAGTCATTCCACATTTCTCCAAGCCCCTAACCTACTTTCATTCTCTATGGGTTTATTTACTGTGGAGATTTCATATAAATGGAGTCAACAAAATGTGGCCATTTATATCTGGTTTCTTTAAATTAACATAATTTATCAAGGTTCATCCATGTTGTAGCATGTATTAGAAATTCATTCCTTCTTACTGTTTGATAATATTTCAGTTTATATTTAGATCACATTTCATTTATCCATTCATCCATTGATAGACATTTGGGCTGTTGGCTATTGGGAATAATGCTGCTATAAACATTTGTGAACAAGTTTATTTTATGGAAACATGTTTTCATTTCTCTTGAGTATATACCTAAGAGTGGGATTGCTGGGTCATATGGTAATTCTATATTTGATTTATATTTTAAAAGCCAATTTTAGCTGTTGGGTTGAGGATACATTGTGCGGGACAAGGACCGAAGTAGGGAGTTCGGTTAGAAGGCTTATTGCAATCATCCAGGAGCTAGATGATGGTGGTTTGGACCAGAGTAATAACAGTGTGTGTGTGGGGGGGGGGTGAGAAATGGTTAGATTTTAGACATAGATTGAAGATATAGCCAATAAACTTTGCTAACACTTTGGTTTTGTATTGTGAAAGAACAATGGGAATCAAGATGATTCTTAAAAATTATGACCTGAGAAATGAAAAGAGGGAGTTGCCACTTGATGAGCTTGAGAGAAGAGAAGGTATGGAGTGGATTAGGGCTTTGGTTTAATATTTGCTATGTTTGAACATTCAAGTAGTCAATTAGGCTCTTGGAAATATAAGTCTGGCATTTGATTGATGTATAAATTCAGGAATTATTAATTTGCTAATATGTAAAGACTATGAGATTAGATAAGATCATGTAGGAGTAATTCTGGATAGTGAAGAGAAGCAATCCAAGGAATAAGCCTGGGCACATCCAAACATTAGAGGTCTAGAACATGAGGAAGGACCAGCACAGGAGACTGAGGAGTAGACTGTGAGGTCAGAGGACCAGGAGAGTTTGGAGTCTTGGCAGCCAAATGATATTACTTCAGATACTTGAGGAAAATACTTTTTTCCCCCTTTCTTGCTGCTCTCACAAACTCCTAAAAGTAAGGGATATAGGAATTGTGTTCTTTCCTTTAGAGATGAGGACTGTTTTTGAAATGCCTCAGTCATTTTCATTAAGCTGAAAAAGAATTCTGGTCTTTTGAATACTGTCTTCAAACCATATTGCTTATTTGAATATATACTTTAAGCCCCCATGAGGGCAGTTAGTCAAGAATGTAGTCAACAAGTATGTGAGTGCCCACTTTATGCTAGTTTCTCTTCTAGGCATTGGGAACACACAGTGAACAAGATGCATGCTCAGTGATCTCACAGAACTTAGGCTAATGGAGAAAGACTTTAAACAAATCATTTGTTTAAATTATTGAACAAATTAAATAATTTCTTTAAAAGACATAATTAGAAATAATTAGATATGTGATGACTGTTACTAAGAAATCAAGATGTTTTAAGAGCATATAGGAAAGTTACTAATGCAGACTTGGAGCAGCATGGCCAGAGAGATCTGGAAGGATTAACATATAAGGAGAGACCTGAAGGACTAGATTTAGCCAGATGAAGAAAAAAATGGCCATTGTGAAGATAATACCCAAGGCAGAGAAAAGAGGGAAAGTGTTGTTATATTCGGGGAACCAAAAGAGCTTCATCATTCTGGAATGTAAAGTATAAGACAAAGTGGAGGGTGAAAAATGAGTCTGGAGAGGTGAGCAGGGGTCAAGTCATAAGGATTTTCTTGACATGCTGAGTTTGAACTCAATCCCAGTAGCAGTGGGAACTGCCGAACAAATTTAAAAGTGTACTGAGATAATTATTCTAGAAAGATCACTTAGGCTACCATTTTTTAATAGGTTGGAAGGAAGGTTGATACTCATCAGGAGAGCCCACTTCCTTTATATCTTAGCTCTTGGGTTTTATTCTAGTGTACCAATTGAAGTGCCCAAGCTGAAAAGTGGAAAGAGTGCACTGGAGGCTGAGAGTGAGAGTCTGGATAGCTACACAGCTGACTCAGATAGCACATCCAGGTGAGATCCCCACAAATCCCTGCACATCTGTTCATGCAAAGTTTCCATTTTGTTCTCTAGCATTATAATGCAGGACTCCTGTGCCTTCATTGTTCCTGACTTCTCTTCAGCAAGTTGAATGAAGCCTTCTCTCTGACTTTGCTAAGTCTTTCATTAGCACTTCAACTGCTGTCTCCAATCACAACCTTCCAGGCTACAGTGCCTTGGAGGAGTGTTCCTGGACCAGCAGCAACAGATGCTGCTGTCTTTTAGGAATGGGGGGGGGGTGTTTGTGCAAAATTTCTTATCTAATCATCTGCATTACTTAAAGGAAAATCTGATGTTAAGTTTATCTTATGGATTTGGTGAGAGCAAGGCAGTTACTTTCCTTTCCTAGAACTTGGGTCTTTAGAAGAGAAAAGGGAGGAGGTGGTTTTATTATAACTTCTGTATCTACCTACAGGAGAGACTCTCTGGACAAATCTGGCCTCTTTCCAGAATGGAAGAAGATGTCTGCTCCAAAATCTCAAGTAGAAAAGGTATAATCTCTCTCTCTCTCTCTCTCTCTCTCTCTCTCTCTCTCTCTCTCCCCCTCCCCCTTCCCCTCTCCCTCTCCCTCTTCCTCTCCCTCCCTCTCATCTCCTCCTTCTCTCTCTCCCTCTGTCTCTGCTCTTTCATTTCTCAGGAAGAATTTAAATTAAAAATGTCAACTAAAAATTAATTCTGATTCACTTGGGGACATTTTCTAAGGTTTTGCTTGAAACATATGAGAAAATAGGTTTTATGCTACTTCCTAGGATTAAATTAAATTCCTAAGATTAAGCTTTTCTTTATGTTTATAATAATTTAGTAAAAGTATGAGTCTTATTCTTTTTAATTTTTATTATTAAAATATTTTCCATTACAGTTTACATTGAATATTATTTTGTTTTAGTTTCAGGTATACAGCATAGTAGTTACATAATCATGTACTTTGCAAAGTGATCTTGATATTTCAAGTATACCCATCTGCCACCATTAATAGTTATTACAATATTATTAACTATATTCTCTATGCTGTAATTTACATCTCTGTGACTGTTCTGTAACTTCCAACTTATACTTCTTAATTCATTTTACTTTTTCACTCAATCCTCAAATCCTTCCCCTGTGGCAACCATCAGTCTATTCTCTGTATCTGTGAGTCTATTTCTACTTTGTTCTTTTTTTTTGTCCTTTAGATTCCACATTTAAGTGAAATTGTATGGTATTTTTCTTTTTGCGTCTCACTTATTTCACTTAACATAATATCATCTAGGTCCATCCATGTTGTTACAAGTGTTAAGACTCCATTCTTTTTTATGGCAGTGTGTGTGTGTGTGTGTGTGTGTGTGTGTGTGTGTATGTGTGTGCGTGCGAGTGCACCACTACTTACTTATCCACTCATCTATAGATGAGCACTCAGATTGCTTATGTATATTTCATGTTGTAAATAACATTGAAATAATCATAGGGGTGCATATATTCTTTCAAATTACTGTTTTTGGTTTCTTCAAATAAAACCCTGGAAGTAGAATCACTGGGTCATAAGGAAGTTCCATTGTTTTGTTTTGTTAATCCTCGCCCAAGGTATTTTTCCCATTGATTTTTTTAGAGAGAAAGGGGCATTGATGTGAGAGAGATACAGCAATTGGTTGCCTCCTACATGTGCTCTGACTGTGCTCTTGCAACACAAGTATGTTCCCTTGACTAGAATGGAACTCGTGACCTTGCAGTGCATGAGTTGATACTCCAACCATTTAGTCACACTGGCCATGGGAGGAAATTCCACTTTTTATTTTAAACATTTGAGGAACTTCCACAATGTTTTCCAAAATAGATACACCACCAACAGTGCCTGAGTGTTCCCTTTTTTCCATATCTTTGCCAACACTTTTTATTTGTTGATGACTTATTGATGATAATGATTCTAAGAAGTGTGAGGTAATATCTCATTGTGGTTTTAACTTGCATCTCTCTGATGATTAGTGACATTGAACATCTTTTCATATGTCTTTTGGGCATCTGATGTCCCCTTTGAGAAGTGTCTATTCAGGCCCTTTGCCCATTTTCTGTGTTCTTTGTTTTTGTTGTTGCTGAATTGTATACTAGTAAGTTCTTTTTATATTAACTCTTTATCAGATGTATCATTAGCAAATAGTTTCTCCCATTCAGTATTCTTTTCATTTTATTGATTGTTTCCTGTGCTTTACAAAACTTTTTTTAGTTTGATGAGTGCCACTTGCTTGTGTTTTCTTTTGTTTCCTTTGCCTGAGGAGATATATCAGAAAAATATTATTAAGAACAATGTCAGACAGTTTACTGTCTATGTTTTCTTTTAGGAGTTTTTTGGTTTCTAGTCTTACACTTAAGTCTTTAAACCATTTTTAGTTTATACCTGTATGTGGTATAAGAAGGTGGTCTAGTTCCTCTTTCATTTATCTGCCCAGTGCTTCCAGCACCATTTATTTATTTTTAACTTTTTTTCTTTCTTTATTTTTTTTTCATTTTCTCCCCCCCCATTTTTTATTAAGGTATTATACATATACATATCTTATCATTGCCCCCCAACCCTATTCCCATACATTCCCTCAACAACCCCCCATGTTTCACATCCATTGGTTATGCTTATATGCATGCATACAAGTCCTTCGGTTGTTCTATCTTCCCCACCTCTCCCTAACCTTCCCGCTGTAATCTGACAGTATGTTTCATGGTTTATTTTCTCTGTATCTATCTTTTTGTTCATCAGTTTAAAATGTTCTTTTTCATAAATGAGTGAGGTCATGTGGTGTTTCTCTTTCATTGACTGGCTTATTTCATTCAGCATGATGTTCTCCAGTTCCAACCAGGTTGCTGCAAATGGTAAGAATTCCTTTTTTATCGCAGCATACCTTAATCAATAAAGAAATTAATTAAAAAAAGAGAAAACTATGGTACATCTACACAATGTATGCTGCCATAAAAAGAAGGAATTCTTTATTGATTAAGGTATTACATATGTGTCCTTATTGCTCCATTTCCCCCCATCCCCCACTCATGCTCTCACACACACACACCCCTCCTGCCAGTTGTCTGTGTCCATTGGTTAGGCTTATATGCATATATACAAGTCCTTTAGTTGATCTCTTCTTCTTACTCTCCCCCTCCCCTACCTTCCCTCTGAGATTTGATGGTCTGATTGATGCTTCTCTGTCTCTGGATCTGTTTTTGTTCTTCAGTTTATGTTGTTCATTATATTCCATAAATGAGTGAGATAATGTGATATTTTTCTTTTGCTGACTGGCTTGTTTCGCTTAGCATAATGCTTCCTAGTTCCATCCATGCTATTGCAAATGATAAGAATTCCTTTTTTACTGCAGCGTGGTGTTCCACTGTGTAGATGTACCAAATTTATTTTTAATACACTCATCTGCTGATGTGCACTTAGACTGTTTCCAAATCTTAGCTATGGTAAATTATGCTGCTATGAACATATGGGTGCATATATCCTTTCTGATTGGTATTTCTAGTTTCTTGGGATATATTCCTAGAAGTGGAATCACTGGGTCAAATGGGAGTTCCCTTTTTAGTTTTTTGAGGAAACTCCATACTTTTCTCCACAGTGGGTGCACCAGTTTGCATTCACACCAGCAGTGCACAAGGGTTCCTTTTTTTCCCAAATTCTCACCAGCACTTGTCATTTGTTGATTTGTTGATGATAGCCATTCTGACAGTTATAAGATGGCATGGCATTGTTTTGATTTGCATCTTTCTGATGATTAGTGACGTTGAACAGGTTTTCATATGTCTCTTGGCCTTCCTTCTGTCTTCTTTTGAAAAGTATCTATTTAGGTTCATTGCCCATTTTTTGATTGGGTTCTTTATCTTCTTTTTGTTAAGTTGTATGAGTTCCCTGTAAATTTTGGAATTAAACCCATATTGAAGATAACCTTGGCAAACATGTTCACCCACACAGTGGGCTTTCTTGTTTTGTTGATGGCTTCTTTTGCTGTGCAGAAGCTTTTTATTTTGATGTAGTCCCATTTGTTTATTTTCTCTTCAGTTTCCATTGCCCTGGGAGCTGTATTAGTGAAAAAAAATTCTTTTGGCATATGCCTGAGATTTCTCTGCCTGTAGATTCCTCTGGTATTTTTATGGTTTCCTGTCTTAATTTTAAGTCCTTTATCCATTTTGAGGTTTTTTTTTTTTTGTTTTTTTTGTGTGTGTGTGTGTGTGTGTGTGTATGTGTGTGTGTGTGGTGTAAGTTGGTGGTCTAATTTCATTTTTTTTTGCATGCATCTGTCCAATTTTACCAGCACCATTTATTGAAGAGACTGTCTTAACTCCATTGTCTGCTCTTGCCTCATTTGCCTCATATTAATTGAGTATAGTGATTTGGGTTGATATCTGGGTTCTCTGTTCTATTCTATTGGTCTATATGTCTCTTCTTGTGCTAGTAACGAGGCAGTTTTGCGAACAACGCCTTTGCAATACAGGTTGAAGTCTGATATTGAGATCCCTCTTACTTTGTTCTTCTTCCTCAGGATTGCTTCAATTATTCGGGGTCTTTGTTTATTCTAGATGGATTTTTGGAGAGTTCGTTATTTGTCTGTGAAGTATGTCATTGGTATTTTAATGGGGAGTGCCTTGAATCTATAGATTGCTTTGGGTAATATGGACATTTTAATGATGTTGATTCTACCATTGATGAACATGGTATGTTCTTCCATCTGTGTATATCTTCCACTATCTCTTTTCTGTGTGTCCTGTAATTTTCCAAGTACAGGTCTTTTACATCCTCAGTTGAGTTTATTCCTAGGTTATCTTAATTTTTTTGGCCCAGCATCATTTATTAACCAGAATGTTTTTATATCATTCTTGCCTTCTTTGTTAATTGACCATAGAGTTGTGATTTTATTTCTGGAATCTCTATTCTGTTCCATTGGTGTGTGTTTTTAAGAGAGTCCTATGCTTGTTTGATTACTATAGCCTTGAGGTAATGCTTTATATCAGGTAGTGTGATAGGTCCAACTTTATTTTTCTTTCTCAAGATTGCTGAGGCTATTAAAGGTCTTTTATGGTTCCATAGAAATTGTTGGATTATTTGTTTTAGTTCTATGAAATGTACCATTGGTATTTTGATACTAATTGCATTGAAACTATAGATTGATTCAGATAATATGGATATCTTAATATTAATTCTTCCTGAGTATGGCATATAATTCATTTATTTGTATGTTTTTCAATTTATTTCTTTAGTGTTTTATAATTTTCTGAGTATAGGTCTTTTATCTCTTTGGTTAAATTAATTCCTAGGTATTTAATTTTTTAATTTAATAAATCTTTATTGCTCAGATTATTACAATTGTTCCCCCCCATAGCTCCCCTACACCATGTTCCTACCCCACCCTCTGCCCTTACCTCACCCACAATGTCCTCATCCATAGGTGTATGCTTTTTGTCCAGTCTCTTCCCGCACCCCTCACTCCCTTTTTTTGCCCAAGAATTGTCAGTCTACTCCTTTTCTATAGCCCTGATTCTAGTATATTCACCAGTTTATTCTGTTTATCAGATTTTTTATTCCCTTGGTTTTTAGATTCACTTATTGGTAGATATGTATTTGTTGTCCATAATTTTTATTTTTATTTTTATTTTTATCTTTTTGTTCTTCTTCCTCTTCTTAAATAATATCTTTCAGCATTTCATATAATTCTGGTTTGGTGGTGATGAACTCCTTTAGCTTTTTCTTATCTGTGAAACTCTTTATCTGACCTTCAATTCTGAATGCTAGCTTTGCTTGGTAAATTAATCTTGGTTGTAGTTTCTTGCTATTCACCACTCTGAATATTTCTTGCCACTCCTGTGTGGCCTGCGTAGTTTCTGTTGAGAAATCAGCTGACAATCATGGGTGCTCCCTTGTAGGTAACTAATTTTTTTTTATCTTGCTGCATTTAATATTCTCTCTTTGTCTTTTGTTCTTGGCATTTTAATTATGATGTGCCTTGGTGTGTTCCTCTTTGGATTCCTTTTTTGGGGGGATTCTGTGCGCTTCCTGGACTTGTAAGTCTATTTCTTTCACCAGGTGGGAGAAGTTTTCAGTCACAATTTCTTCAAATAGGTTTTCAGTATCCTGCTCTCTCTCTTCTTCTGGGACCCCCATAATTCTGATGTTGGTACTCTTGAAGTTGTCTGAGAGCCTTCTTACACTATCTTCATATTTTTTTTAATTCTTTTTTCTTTTTTCTTTTCTGGAGGAGTGTTCTTTGTATTTCAAATCTTTGTCTTGATTCTTGGGTTCCTCTAGTTTGCTTTTAGGTCTCTGTATAATATTTTTTTATTTTAGTCAGTGTATACTTAATTTCTAGTTGATCCTTTTTCATATCCTCAAGGGTCTTGTTAAATTTATTGGCATTTTCTAGGAAATTCTTGAAAAACTTTATAACTGTGGTTTACTTTCCTCAATTTTCTTCATTTGTATGCCTCTTTGTCTCCACATTTTGGCTGCTTCCCTGAGTTGATGGAGTGGCTCTGGGTGCTAGGTGTCCTAGCAGAGCCCAGTGGCTCAGCCTCCCCAGTTACCTGAGGTAGACACTCTTGGTGTGCCCCTTTGTAGGCTGTGTGTACATTCTTTTAAATATATATATATATAAAATTGGTTTTTTTACAAAGAGGAAGGGAGAGGGATAGAGAGTTAGAAACATTGATGAGAGAGAAACACCGATCAGCTGCCTCCTGCACACCCCTACTGGGGATGTGCCAGCAACCCAGGTACATGCCCTTGACCAGAATCGAACCCAGGACCCTTGAGTCCACAGGCTGATGCTCTATCCACTGAGCCAAACCAGTTTTGGCTATGTGTACATTCTTGTTTTAGTTAAGCCTAGATTGTTGTTTGTATTACTGGGGGAGTTGACCTTCAGGACAATTGGCTGTGAGGATCATCTGTGTCTCTGCTGGGAGAGCTTCTGTGCTCAGCTTGGATGGGGTGGAGTCTCAAGGTGGAGCAGACAGATTTGGTTTCTCATCAGTCCCACCCTACGAGGCCCCTGTGTCTCAGTGTCCTGTGGCAATGGCTGCATGCACCTCTGAGAGAAAGCTGCCCTGAGTTTTGCCTGCTGCCAGACAGTCTAGTTTCTTCCTGAATAAGTCTGGGTATTCAAAGTCTCACCAGAAACTGTATTTCAGTGCAGTCTGGAGGTTTTATTTCCCTCCTGAACGAGAAATCTAGCTGCGCACTTGCTGCCCACCCTCTCTAAGCGCGAGTAAGCCAGCTACGTATTCAGCCACCCACCCTTTCCACACATGCAGGTCTCCGCACCTATCCTCCATAGCTCCTCTGGGTCCCAGTGTCCTTTTCTCTTTCCTTCTAGTTATAAAATTTACATTCAGTCAGCTTTCCAGTAGTTTTGGACGATGTCCACTCTGTTTTCCAGTTGCAGTTTTGAAATTGTTGTGCGAGGCAGCAGTATAGTTGTTTACCTATGCTGCTATCTTCATTTCTCCTTGATATTTTATTTTTTGATATAATTATAAATGGTATTGTTTTCTATGTTTCCCTTTCTGATATTTCATTTTTTGGTGTAAAAATACAATCAACTCTTCAATATTTATTTTGTATCCTACTACTTTACTGAATTCATTTATCAGTTCTTGTAGTTTTTCTGATGGAATCTTAAGGTTCTCTCTATATAATATCATGTTATCTGTGGATAAGGACAGTTTTACTTCTTCTTTTCCAATTTGGATGTCTTTTATTTCCTCTTGTCTAATCGCAATGGCTAATACTTCCAGTACTATGTTGAATAGGAGCGGTGAAAGTGGGCATCCTTTTCTTGTTCCTGTTATTAGGGGAAATAGTTTCAGTTTTTGCTCATTGAATATGATGTTGGCTGTGGGTTTGTTATATATGGTCTTTATTATGTTGAGTTGTGTTCCCTGTATACCTCTGGAACCCCCAAACTTTCCTGGAATTCCTCAAAAGTTTTTGAAGGAAGACTCTAATGAAGGTTCAGGCTGGTTGCCACCAGCAGATCCCACAACCTTTTATGAACTTGGTTGGGGGGGACTTCTGGGATTAGGAAGGGTTGGGATAATATAGTTCTTCAGGATGATGCTGAGGTGGGGGTTTGGGGATCCAACACAGCAACAGTAGTGCCAGTAAGGCATGCAATGATGGAGGGGGGGAGCTGGGTTTTGGCCCTAGACCTAAAGCCAACACAACTCAGTCTCTCCCTGTGTGCTTTTGGCACCTCCTGAGGTTGCCCTGAATTCCTAGAGAGGTTTTTTATTTTTTTATTTTGTTTTGTTTGGTGTGTTTTTTTAGAAAGACTAATGCATGCTCAGACTGGTTGCTGCTAGTAAAGCCCACAGATGAGTGCAAGCTAGGCAGGGTGGTGGTGGGGTTTGTGTAGCTCTCCTGGCTAATGCCATATGGAGGGGAGTGCTTGAACCAGGATCAAATGACATCTGTTGCAGTGTGTGAGAGGGACTCAACACAGGGATATTGGTGGTTTTTCCTCTAGCCCTGTCCCTGAAGCCACACAACTCAATTTATCCCTGTATGATGTAGGCATCCTATGAGTTACCATCTATCCATTGGAGCTCAGGTTGAGAGCCTACAGGTGAGATTTTGTACACTGATTTTTTTCAGAAGGTGTCTGAGTTTCCAATAGTCTCTCATCTCATCTGGGTGGTTGGAATCCCCACTGATTTAAAAAACAAACAAACAAACAAACAAACAAACAAAAACAGACTAGAGGCCCAGTGCACAAAATTCGTGCATGGGGGTGGGGGGGTGTCCTTCAGCCCAGCCTGCACCCTCTCCAATCTTGGACTCCTAGAGGGATTTCTGACTGCCCATTTAGGCCTGATCCCAGTGGGTGGGATTGGGCCTAAATGGGCAGTCAGACATCCCTCTCACAATTCAGGACTACTAGCTCCTAACTGCTCACCTCCTGCCTCCCTTATTGCCCCTAACTGCTTCTGCCTGCCAGCCTGATCACCCCCTAATCCATCTCCCCTGCCAACCTGATTGATGCCTAACTGCCCCCCTGCCAGCCTGTTTGCCCCTAACTGCCCTCCCCTGCAGGCCTGGTCTCCCCCCCCACCCCCAAATACTCTCTTCTGCAGGCCTGGCTCCCTCCCAACTGCCCTTTCCTGAAGGCCTGGTCACCCCCAACTTCCCTCCTCTGCCAGCTTGGTCACCCCTAACTGTCCTCCCCTGCATACTTGATCACCCCCAACTGCCCTGCCCTTTTTGTATCTCCACCCTTCCTACCAGTTTTGAAGTAGTTTCTTATATAAATCTTTAGTTATAAGACTTCTGTTCAGTTAGTCTTAAGATGGTTATCCAGGTTTATTGTTCTATAATTTAGTTATAATTTTGATGTGGCCCTGGGAGGAGGTGAGCCTAACTTCCATCTCCTCTTCCATCGTGAGTCAGTTCCCAAGCCTTATTCTTTATGATATTATCCTTTCTCATTCCATCCTTTCACTTATCCAACTGTCCTTTTCCATTTCCTTGCCCTATTCTTTTCTAGGAAACGCAGTCTGGAGGTCAAAATGTGGTAACTGTCAATGAAGGTGAAATGATATTCAAGAAGAATACCAGAAAAATCTTTAGGCCTTCAGGTAGCTTTCTTCTCTTCATGACCTTTTGAGATTGAAATTCTGAGTGCCCTTGATGGGTTTTTAGTATGGAGAATAGTATGTCTTTTTTGATTTGGGAATTTGGTTTTTCACTTAGAATATACTAAGTCTGTGATTGATCTTCGCCCAGAAGATGTGGGGCATGAATGTGGCTCCTTGGGAGACAGAAGCAAATCTGTCCCTGGACTCAGTGTGGATATGGTAAGTACCTTTCTATTTCACATGGTCACTAGGTGAAATTTTATATATCTAGAGTAGACTTTAGTACCTGATAATATCAATCAACCTGCTTAATTATTTAGGAAAAGGTAACATGAATCTTTATTTTCCCAAATTACTGAAGTAAATCTGTTTGCTGAATTGCTTAAAGAAAGACTGTCTTCACTGTCTTTATCTTCTAATACAATTTTTGATATATGGTTGTGTGCTCAAATAAATACTTAATTTTTATTAAAATGTAAACAGTTGGACAGTCAAATGGGAGATATTCTTTTTTATTGTTTAAAATAATACATATAGTAATACATATATTTCCTTTATTCCCTATTGACCTTCCCCCAACCTCCCCTACCCCCCTATCACATGCCCTCATTCCACCCCCAGTGTCTTGTGTCCATTGTTTGTGCTTATATGCTTGCATACAAGTCCTTTGGTTGATCCCTTTCCCTCCCTCCCCAACACTCCCCAGCCTTCCCGTTGTAATTTGACAGTCTGTTCAGTGCTTTACTGCCTCTGTATCTATAATTTTGTTCATCAGATTATGATGTTCTTTATTTTCCATAAATGAGTGAAATCATGTGGTATTTTTCTTTAATTGCCTGGCTTATTTCCTTAACAATGCTCTCCGGGTCCATTCATGCTGCTGCAAATGATAAGAATTACTTCTTTTTTTATAGCAGCATAGTATTCCATTGTGTAGATGTACCATAGATTCTAATAAACTCATCTGCTGATGGGCATTTGGTCTGTTTCCAAATCTTAGCTATGGTGAATTGTGCCGCTATGAACATAGGGGTGCATATATCCAACACAGGTGTGCATATATCCTTTCTGACTGGTTTTTCTAGCTTATTGGGATATATTCCTAGAAGTGGAATCACTGGGCCAAAAGTTTTTTGAGGAAACTCCATACAGTTCTCCACAGTGGCTGCACCAGTCTGCATTTCCACCAGAAGTGCATGAGGGTTCCTTTTTTTTTCAGCATTCTCACCAGGACTTGTCATTTGTTGATTTGTTGATGATTGCCATTCTGACAGGTGTGAGATGGTACTGCATTGTCATTTTTATTTGCATCCCTCAGATAGTGACTTTGAGCATGTTTTCATATGTCTCTTGGCTTTCCTCTGTCTTCTTTCAAAAAGATTCTATTTAGGTCCTTTGCCCATTTTTATTGGATCATTTATCTTCCTTTTATTAAGTTGTATAAGTTCTCTGTAGATGTTGGAGATTAAATTTTTAAAATATATTTTATTGATTTTTTTTACAGAGAAGAAGAGAGAGGGATAGAGAGTTAGAAACATCCATGAGAGAATCATCGATCAGCTGCCTCCTGCACATCTCCCACTAAGGATGTGCCCACAACTAAGGTATATGCCCCTGACCGGAATCGAACCCGGGACCCTTCAGTCCACAGGCTGATGCTCTATCCACTGAGCCAAACCGGTTTTGGCTGGAGATTAAATTTTTATCAGTGATAACATTTGCAAATATGTTCTCCCATACAGTGGGATTTCTTGTTGCTTTGTTGACAGTTTCTTTTGCTGTAAAAAAGCTTTTTATTTTGATATAGTCCCATTTGTTTATTTTCTCTTTAGCTTCCATTGCCCTAGGGGCATTTTCAGTGAAGAAGTTCTTTCGGCATATGTCTGAGATTTTTCTGCCTGTGGATTCCTCTAATATTTTTATAGTTACCCATTTTATGTTTAAATCCTGTATCCATTTGAGTTTATTTTTGTATATGGTGTAAGTTGGTGATATAGTTTCATTCTTTTGCATGTATTTGTCCAATTTTGCTGTGTAAAAGCTTTTTATTTTGATGTAGTTCCATTTGTTTATTTTCTATTTAGTGTCCATTGCCCTAGGAGTGGTATTGGTGAAGAAATTGCTTTGGCATATGTCTGAGATTTCTCTGCTTGAGGATTCCTCTAGTATTTTTCTGGGGGAAAGAGATAGTCTTAACCTTATTCTTTGATATTTGAGAATGATGGTTGGAATATAGTTTGAAACTTGAAATGGGGGGACAAAAATAAGGATATGTGCATATATGTTCACATATACCTCAGGGCTTAGCAACAATTATGGCTTCCACTAAAGGTAGAATACTAGTCTTTGAGATATTTATTATTTTTATTAACTCTGAATTTATATTTAATGCTTTAGGAAGAAGAAGAGGAAGAGGAAGAAGAGGAAGAAGAAGAAGACATTGACCACCTGGTGAAGTTGCATCGCCAAAAATTAGCCAGAAGCAGCCTCAGAAGTGGCTCCTCCATGGTAAGTCCTATTAGTTCTTTGATTATAGACATGTTTGGATACCAGGAAGGAAGAAAGCACCACATTGGAGCAGAATCAGGACCTGGGGAAACTTTCTAGTCACTCTTTCCAGGTAACCCAGATGCATTTGTTCCTGTCCTCCATTTAGACCGTGGTTGCTTACTGCACAGCTAGGTGACTTCCTCAGCCTCTCTCCTAGAGATTATGAGGAAAGATGTGAGCCATGTGCATGGGGGAGTATGCCTTCACCAGATGTTTGTGGGTGCTTTATCTTCAGAGTACAATAGGCAGCATGATGAGCATCTATAGTGAAGCTGGTGATTTCGGGAACATCTCTGTGACTGGCAAGATTGCCTTTTCCCTGAAGTATGAACAACAAACACAGACTTTGGTCATTCACGTGAAGGAGTGCCACCAGCTGGCTTATGCTGATGAAGCTAAGAAGCGCTCTAATCCGTGAGTGTTTCTAGAATCTGACTGATGCTCTGAAATGAGAGCTCAGACCCTGTCATCTATTTTGGAACTCTTGAACTGAGATTATCCATTCCTGTATGAATAGAAATGTGCGACTGATAGTGGGTAGGAGACATGTGGGAAAGGGACCACAATCGGGAAAATACAACAATGGCATATCTAAGATTTTTATATGACCTTTTAATTTCCTCATGGCATATGTATATGGAGAGCATGAAAGTGAAGAATGGGTTGAGAAAAGATGGTGAATTACTAAGTACTCTCCTTGGTTTCCAGATATGTGAAGACTTATCTGTTGCCTGACAAGTCCAGGCAAGGAAAAAGAAAAACCAGCATCAAGAGGGACACCATAAATCCATTATATGATGAGATCCTCAAAGTAAGTATCCAGATCTAGAGGTAAAGGAAACATGTTCTGTCTTGTGCACTAAGTAAGCTGTAGCTGTTCTGCTACATGGCTGGTTGACATGGTTTTCAGTGGCCATGTGTGTGTCTGGAAATACACTATAGGCATCTGTTCACATCCTGACCTCCAGAGAAGAGAACAAAGGTGATCTGGCTTTCTTGGATTATTGTGAAGTTAGATATTCACATGGCCATGAATCTTCATTTAAGAAGTCATTTGGTGGGTCAAAGATGGTGGCAGAGTAGATAGAAGTTACACTTACCTTCTCTCAGGACCATATCAAAATTACAACAAAACTACAGAACAATCAACCTGAATACCCAACTGAAGACCAGCTGAACAGAAGTCATAATTTAGGATATACAGAAGATGACACGTTGAGATTGGTAAGAGGGGTAGAGACATGAAAAGGACTACCCTGTACTCAGTTGCTGTTGTTTAGAACCTGAAGGAATATTTCTGCTGAAGAGGTGCCCCCTAAGAGCAAGGGACCTCAACTACATGCCAGGCTCCCTAGCCTAGAGTACCATAGCTGGAAAAAGGAGCTCACATAATACCTGGCTATGAAAATCAGCAGGGAATCCATCCACCAAGGTATGGTGGGAGGCTACTAGAAGCCCAGGAACCCTCTTAAAGAACCAGTACACAAAATCTCACTTTCAGGCACTCACCTTGGGCACTTTGGAAGGGGTGATGGCTCGAAGGAGGGAGGAGACTGGTTTCATACAGGGAGAGATTGGGAAAGGGCTATAGGGATAACCACCAATATACTTGTGCTGGGTCTCTCTTTTATACTGTCCATTGATGCCATCTTTCCTGGGTTGAGCACTTCCATCCATACAGCATTAACCAGGAGAGATTTACTTGCCTCTCCCCACTGACTACCTGAGACCTGCCCTGCCAAGATATCAACCAATGAACTCATATGCATATATACATAACCCAAGGACACAGACAGAGGGTAGTGAAGGCTTGAGGTGGGGGTGGAAGAGGGCAATGGGGAACAAAAGGGACGTATGTAATACTTTCAAAATAAAGATCTTAAATAAACAATCTAACCTTACACCTAAAAGAACCAGAAAAAGAAAAACAAACAAAGCCCAAGTTGAGTAGAAGGAAATAATAATCATAGCAGAAATAAATGAAATAGAGATTAAAATAAACAACACAGCTTTCTGCCAGTAGACGCCAATGAGTAAGCTTCATTAAAGCCCCCCCCCCCTGTAGTCCTCATGTCTATGTCAAAGTCTCCCCCAAAACCTGAACAGATGCATAAGCTCTTTAACAGAGCTTTGGGCTTTGGAACAACCATTGAGAGTCTGAGAAGTGAATATGAGCAATGGGGAATGTCACAGACTGTGTGGTGATGAGAGATCCAAACACTCCAGAGGCTTGGGGTCTGTCATTTATACCACTGTGGAGGAGGTGGATGCAGCCATGAAGGCAAGGTCATACAAGATGGCTGGAAGAGTTGTGGAATTAAAGAATGCTGTCTCAAGAGAAGATGCTCAACGATCTGATGGCCACTTAACTATGAAAAAGATTTTTGTCAGTGGTATTAAAGAAGATAATGAAGAACATCACCTAAGAGATTATTTTGAACAGTATGAGAAAATTGAAGTGATTGAAATCATGACTGACGAGGCAGTGGCAAGAAGAGAGGTTTACTTTTGTAACTTTTAGTGACCATGACTCTGTAGACAAGACTGTCATTCAGAAATACCATAATGTGAATGGGCCATAACTGTGTAAGGAAACCCTATCTACACAAGAGATGGCTAGTGCTTCATCCCGCCAAAAAGATAAGAATGGTTCTGGAAACTTTGGTGATGGTTACAGAGGTGGCTTTGATGGGAACGACAACTTTAGTTGTGGAGGAAACTTCAGTGGTTGAAGTGGCTTTGGTGGCAGCCATGGTAGTCGTAGGTAGGATGGCTATAGTGTAGCTGGTAATGATGGAAGAAATTTTGGAGGTGGTTGAAGCTACAGTGATTCTGGAAATTATAACAATCAATCTTCAAAGTTTGGACCCATGAAATGAGGAAACTTGGAGGCAGAAACTCTGGCCCTTATGATGGTGAAGACCAATCATTTGCCAACCAATGAAACCAAGGTGTCTATGGTGGCTCTAGCAACAGCAGAAGTTTTTAGTTACTGACATGAAACAAAGCTTAGCTGGAGAGGAGAGTCTGGGAACTGACAGGGAAGCTACAGGTTACAAGAGATTTGTGAACTCAGCCAAGCACAGTAGAGGCAGGACCTAGCTACTACCAAGAAGACACGTTTTAGACAATTACTAATCTGTTGGGCAAAGTAAACCATCAACAAAATGAAAAGGGAACACACTGAATTAGAGAACATATTTGACAATGATACATATGATAAGGGGTTAATTTCCAAAATATATAAAGAACTTATACTACTCAACACCAAGAAGACAAACAACCCAATTAAAAAGTGGGCAAAAGACCTGCATAGACACTTTTCCAAAGAGGACATACAGATGGTTAATATACATGAAAACTTGCTCCATATCACTAATCATTAAAGGGATGCAAATTGAAACCACACTGAGATAGCACCCCATGCCTGTCAGAATGGCTCATCAATAAATTAACAAGTGCTGGTGAGGATGTGGAGAAAAGGAACCTCTGGGGAACTGCTGGTAGGAATGCAGACTGGCACAGGCACTGTGGAAAACAGCATGCAATTTCTTCAAAAAATTAAAAATGGAACTGCTTTCAGATGCAGTGAACCCACTTCTAGGTATGTATCCAAAGAAACTAGAATTTGTAGCAGGTTAAGAGCCCTTGGGCAACCTCAGTTTCCCCAGCAGCCCTATTCAAAGAGCCCAAACTGAATGAAGCACTGGTTTAGCCCAGTACTAGCCCCACAATCATACAAGGGAGGCATTACCATAATTCTGTTTTACATATGAAGGAACTGAAGTCCAGAGTGGTTCAATCATATTTGTAAAGTAACACAGAAACTGAGAAGGCTGGATACCTGATTCCAAATCCAGTGCTCTTTCAGCCATTCCAGAACTGCCTGGAGCAGGAGCAGGACCTAGTAGGTGCTAGTGAGAGAAGATAGTTAAGAATAGGAGCAGGGAGATTAGGTACATTATTCAAGGAGGGGGCAGGGAAAGGAATACATGGGATTCAACTAGAGTTTTTTAAAAAAGAAGAAAGTAAACAAAGAAAATAGAAACAGACTTACAGGTACAGAGAACACAGTGATGGGTACCAGAAAGAAGGGAGGGGGGTTGAGGGAGCTGGGTGAAAAAGGTGAAGAGATTAAGAAGTATTAGTTTTGCCATAGCCAGTTTGACTCAGTGGATAAAGCATCAACCCATGGACTGAAGGGTCACATGATACATTCTGATTAAGGGCACAAACCTCCGTTGCAGGCTCAATCCCAAGTTGGGGCGCATGCAGGAGACAATCAATCAATGTGTCTCTCTCACATAGATGTCTCTCTCTCTGTTTCGCCCCCTCCCTTCCACTATCTGTAAAAAGAAATGGGAAAATGTCCTCAAGTGAAGATTAGCAACAATAAAAAGAAGTACTAATTGGTAATTACAAAATAGTCATGGGGATGTAAGGTACAGCACAGAGAATATAGTAAACAATATGGTAATGACTTATGTATGGTGCCAGATGGGTACTCAAAATATTGGGGGGGGACACTTTGTAAAACTTATGATTGTCTAACCACTATGCTCTATACCAGAAAGTGATACATAATAATATTGATTATAATCTGTAATTATAAAGTAAAATTTAAGTAGCATCATTTGGGATCAGGAGTCTCTGGGCAGTTTTTCTTAATGTTCCAGTATTCTCTTATCCACTCAAGGAAAATTAATTTCCAGGTTCTCCCATAGAATATGGAAGGGTTTTGTTTTTTGTTTTTTGTTTAAATGGAGTAAGTGGAGGCTTTGAGTGAGGAAACTTATAGTGCTTAGGGACTAGAGTAATGTGATGTTTGACACTATGGACTTTGGTTATGGCTACTCAGATTTTGGAGTAATCTTTGCTGAGGAATTATCACTAATTATCTTGGTCTTCTCCTTGTTTTTCACAGTATGAGATCCCAGAATCTCTCCTGGCCCAGAGGACGTTGCAGTTCTCAGTTTGGCATCATGGTCGTTTTGGTAGAAACACTTTTCTTGGAGAGACAGATGTCCAGATGGATTCCTGGAAGCTTGATAAGAAACTGGATCATTGCCTTCCTTTGCACGGAAAGGTAGTCTGCTTTTACAACTCAGGCAGCTTGCATCTGAGATGGAGTTGTCTGCAGTGTCCTCTGCTGGTACTTGTTGGTACCATCTTTGAATATAGTCTGTTGTATAGTTCTAGCGCCCTCTGCTGGAGTTTCTGAGTTTGGCAGTAATTTCATATGCACTTGTATGACCAGCAGATGAAGCCATAGTTTTCTTTGAAAAGTCTTTCATATGCGTGCCACTATTTTCCTCTTAAAATTCCAGAGTCTGGGTATATCCTAACATCCTAAATTACACCTTGTCTCCAAGCTAACCTTTTTGGTGTATCCTAATCTGCACTCCTTTCCCAAACTAACTTTTTCACTAAAGAAGTGGGAAGTAAAACAATTAATGGAGTTCCAATTGCTGTGCTCTTGGTAACACAAGCCATGGAAATGGAGATGGCACCTCAGGTGAGAGTTTATCAGTGTGTATAATAGTGGCTGGGATTTGAGTAGAGACCTAGATTTGAATCCTGGTCCTGCTGTTTGCCAGGTAGTTATCTAATTTATAAAAATAACTTAGGTAAGCCACCTAACTTCTGTGAACCTTAGTTTTTACATATGTAAAATGAAAATAATAATATTCCTTTTTTGCAGGATTGTATACAAAGTACCGATTAGTGCCTGGCACATAATAGACATTCAATAGGTTGCTGTCATTCTGATTAAGATGAAGTTGTTAAAACAGAGTTAGGACTTCTTGATTATCAGAACTATTCAATTTCAAGGTCCTTCTGTAAGACTTTTTTTATACTAGCATTTTAATTGCTAAAAATAAGACATGGCATATAGAATATTTCTGGAAAGATAGACAAGAAACTAGTAATAGTGGCTGCCTCCAGGAGGAGAGACTGAGGTGGGAGGGCAATTTAGTTTTCTCTATATGCCCTTTTAAAGTGTTTGAACTTTTTACCGTGTGTGTGTGTGTGTGTGTGTGTGTGTGTGTGTGTAATACCACTCATTTAAAAATTAAAAATAAAAGAATTTATATGTACATGGTTAAAAATTAACACAACATAGACATGTATAAGAAGAAAAGTAGGTTCCATTCCCTAGAAATCACTGTTTATCAACTTCTTGCATAACTTTATAGAAATTTTAAGCAGCACAAATGTCCGCATATGGATTTACATTTTTCCTTTTTACACAAATGGACTCATACAAAACTCATTGTTTTGTATATATATTGATTTTTATTTAACAATTTATAATTTATTATGTGTCTGTATTATAATTTACTTGCCATTCCCCCACTGATAAACATTTAAATTGTTTGCCCTTTATTTTTTTGCTGTTAAACCTTTGCTGTAACATATGTGACTACAGGAGAAATTTCTGGTGATGAAACTGCTGAGTCAAAGGAAATGTATATATAATATTTTGATAGCTACTATAGCTACTGCCCTCCAAAACCACCAGTAAAAAATTAAATTTGTCCCTTTAAATACTAGTAAAAATAGGAAATAAATTATCACAAAACTATAGCATATTGTTAGAAATTTAGAATTTCTTAAGTATTTGGCACACAGTCGTTCTCTTAAGGGCCTACAGTTGACATAATTATATTAGAAATGGTAGTACAAACCATCATGAACTACTGCCAATAAAATTGCTTCACATCAAATTAAAGCTGCATTAAAATGGAGGTATTTGCTCTTTGCAATTATTTTGAAACAGAAGGAAGATATATCACTGAAACAAAACACATCAATTTCCAACTAAGGCTAAATCCAATTCTTAAGAGTCCACTGAAGTTCACAATTTAAATTTTGTAGACGTTTTATAAACAATACAAAGACAATTTCAATATTACATATCTATTTTAACTTAAAAGATTCTTCATTTATCGTCTCTAGTACATTTACCTCCCCCCCAAGTAATCTTTTTGACTCCCAATCAATATTCTCTTCTAGGCATTCACCACCTTTATTATTTTTACATTGAATTTGTTGGGGTAACATTGGTTAACATTATACAAATTTCATGTGTATAACTTTATAATACGAAATCTGTATACTCTATTGTGTTCTCACCACCTGAAGTCTAGTTTTCCTCCATCACCTTGCATTTGACCCCCTTTACTCTCTATGTCCTCCCCCCAACCCTCTTTCCCTCTGATAACCACTATTACCTCCCCTTTATTTCTCTCACCCATACACTAAATAAACTTCGTGCATTCTAGGTATGTGGCACATTTTTCTAAAGTTATAAGGATTATGCCTCCTGGCATTGATGTATTCAATGATAAGGACCTCATTTAGAGGAGCCTTGGTGAACACAGTAGTGTGCATCAGCTCATGCTCAAGATACTAAAGCATAAAGAACAGAACCATGCTGAAAGAGCCAATAGAGTGAAGCAGTTCTACCCACAGCCAAAGATGAAAGGCCACTTGCTTTTCATCCAGAACATTCATTCATTCACTTTTGCATTCATTCAGTAAATATTTGTGGAGCATGTACTATGTGCCAGGAACTTTGCTAAGTGTTGGGTACACTATGATGAACAGGCTTGATTTCTGTACTTCTGGCATTTATATTCTAGTGGTAGAAATAGTTATTAATCAAAAGTAACAAATAAATTTGAAATAAGAAGTTGCTGCATATTCAAGGCCTTGTAACAGAGTTCCATCTAGACCTCAATTTTTTATGAGAAGCTTTCTTTAAGAAAATGTTTCTTTGAAGATCATTCAAGAGATACATGCTATTCTCTATATAGACATATATAGAATAAAATGTGAAAGACCTCTTTTCTTTTCACCATTCCATTGCCTTCCTTAGAAGAAATAAGTATTAAGCTTATTTGTATCCTTTGGTGGGGGGGAGGGGGATTTCTATGCAGTGTAGTTGAGTGGTTTATGCCTGAATTTGAATCTTGCCTCTGCCAATTACTGTGTGAACTTGGGCAAATTACTTAACCTCTCTGTTCCCCTGTTCCATAATCTGTAAAATGGGAACAATAGTAACTATTTAATAGAGACTGTTTTGAGGATTAAACAAAATGATATATTTAGAGTACTTATAGCAGTGCCTGGCACAGAGTAAGTACTATTTAAGTGATAATGATAATAGTAGTTTCTTACATACATATATACATATGTACATATGTACAAATATGAATATATTTTAATAGTAGAGGCCTGGTGCATGAAAATTCATGCACTGGAATGGGGGTCCCTGAGCCTGGCCTGACCCCTCTCACAGTCCGGGAGCCCTCGGGGGTGGGAGGTGACCTGGCAGTCAGGGGAAGGTGATGCCCCCATCACACCTCTGCTGCTACAACTGCCAGCAGTGCAAGCCTTGGCTGGCCATGGTGACCTGAGCCTTGGGCAGCCCTAAGTGGCTGGGCAGCCACCATCCAAGGCCCTGGGTGGCTGGGGGGCTGAAGGGTCTGGGGGACTCTGGAGGCAGGTGTGCTGAGCGGCCAGACCCACCTGGGGTTGGGCCTGGCCCTGCCACATGCCTGTTGCCCCAGAAGGGTTGAGGGGACTGGGCGCTGCCATCTTATGGCTGTGAGTGCTTCCATCTTTGAGGGTGTGGTGGTCAATTAGCATATCCCCTTCTTATTAGCTGTGGGCACCAACATCTTTGTGAGGGTGTGATGGTCAATTAGCATATTCCATCTTTATTAGATAGGATAAGTGGGATACTTTTCTGCATCTTGCTTTAGTAACTTAACATGTTGCCTATCTTTTCATGTCAGTGTGTACAGATTCACCACATTCTTTTGATGATTGCATGCCATATGCCATATGAGGACATTAAAAGCACTCATTTAACCTTTCCTATATTGATTGATATGAAAAGTTGTTTCCACTTTTTTGGCTATTACTAACAATACTCGTAGAAGAATCCTTCATCATGGTGTCAGTTTCCTGTGAGTTTGGGTGACAAGCTTGCTGGAAGACCTGTGAGGGTGTTTGGAATCTAGGAGGTGTATCACCAAGTAGTAAAATAGTGGGCATTGCAGAATACTTTTTGTTGGTTCTTCTGCATCTCCTTCTGAAGAAATTGCCTTAGAAACCTGTGATTGCCATGGCCTAGGGACCCTGGATTATATTTATAAGGAGAAGGATCCTCATGCTGTGAAGCTATTTGGAGGAATAATTTTATAATCTCTTCAGAAAGAGGCCCCAACAACTCCTGAAAAACCCAGCTTAACCTTGGTTTTCCCTGTGTTTCAGATCAGTGCTGAGTCCCTGACTGGCTTGCCATCACACAAAGGCGAGTTGGTGGTTTCATTGAAATACATCCCAGCCTCTAAACTCCCTGTTGGAGGTGACCGGAAAAAGAGTGAGTTTTCTTTGGGGCCCTGGGTTTAGCCCTTATCTTCTGTAAAGGATCTGTATGAAGTGGCTAGCACTGTTGGAGAAACCACATTGAGTTGAGCCCTGGATCATCTTCTAGGGAAGACTCCTTTACTTAGTAAGCCTTTTCTGCATTTTTCAACCAGAAGGGAATGCCTCAGGGTTGGCATTTAATTTTTTAGGTTATTAAACTAACTTGGCCTTGGTCCAGCTGTGGCAAGCTACTAAGAGGACAGCACAGAACAGAAACCTTGGGGCTTAGAAAGGATGGTTGTAAGAGGTGTTAGAGGAACATCCAAGATGGCGGCCTAGGCAGTCTCCTAAGCTGCCGCCTCATCAACAATTTAATTAAAAAAACAACTAAAATCAAAAAGGACTTCACCAAAACGTCAGGAAAGCTGGCAGAGTGGAATAGCTACAACTAGAAAGAAAGAGAGAGGCTCACGGATCGGACTGGGAGCCGAAAAGCACTGAGGTAGGGAGACGCTCGCGCACGCGGCCGCCGAATACCTGCTTGGCGGGAGGGGAGGAATCCCCGATTGCACGGAACCCTTTCGGACTGTACTGAACCCAACCCCGGCTGAAATTCCGTGGTCCCAGGCTCATACAGGTGGCATCTGGACTGTAGGGAAAGGCACCCAGAGACTCAGAGACTCAGAGACCGGGGACTGGGAGCCGCAGCCGGCAGGGTCTGCAGACTCGCGCGTGCGAGCAAGTACGCACTGAGGTCTGCCCGCCGAGTCAGAAGCTCCAGGTCTGGTCACGGAGGCTGCCGCTGCCTCTATGTACAAGATGGCGGCCTCTCTGTAGCGGAAGGAGTCAGAAGCTCCAGACTACAGAGACCAGCCCAAGTCCAGGTGAGCCCCTGGGGCACCCACGCTCCTGCTTGGGGAAACTGGGCCGGTCAGGCGGAAACTCAGGCGAGTGCACAAGGGCAGGGCAGAAGCCAAGACTGTCAGTTCAGCCCTGAGACTCCGCCCCATCCAAGCTGAGCAGAGGTTTCTGCAGTTTTTCAAGTCTGATCCTATAAGACTGTCTCCAATACAGAAGTTATCCCAGAGTAGACACAGCTGATACCCACATCCAATTGGCCTGAAGGTCAATTCACAACAATAGAGACTTAGCTACAACAAGGCTGTGCACGCAGTCCACAAAGGGGATCACCAAGAGTGTCTACCTCAGGTAACTGAGGAGGCTGACCCACTGTGCTACATAGGACACCAAACACACAAAGCCATCCTACCAACTCTGAAAAATAGTGATGATGCCGAGACAAGGAAATAGATCTCAAACAAAAGAGATGGAGGATATAGAGTTCAGAACTACGGTTCTAAGGTTATGCAACAATATCCTAGAAAAGCTCGATAAATTTCATGAGACCCAACTAAAAAGTATACATAAACTGACTAAATTGGAAAATATTATGCAGAGATCCAACAGCAGAATGGAACAACACAAGAATCAGGTCAAAGAGCCAAAAGACACTCCGCTGGAGAAGGAAGAAGAAAAGAGGATCCAGAAAGTTGAAGATAGTGTAAGGAGCCTCTGGGACAACTGCAAGCGCACCAACATCAGAATTATGGGGGTGCCAGAAGAAGAGGGAGTGCAAAATACTGAAAACATATTTGAAGAAATAATATCAGAAAACTTCCCTCACCTGGTGAAAGAAATAGACTTACAAGTACAGGAAGCCTACAGAACCCCAAACAAGAGGAATCCAAAGAAAAATTCTTCTCGACACATCATCATCAATATGCCAAGGGTAAAAGATAAAAAGAGGATCTTACAAGCAGCAAGAGAAAAGCAGTTGGTTACCTATAAGGGAGCCCCCATACGACTATCAGCTGATTTCTCAACAGAAACCATGCAGGCCAGAAGGGAGTGGCAAGAAATATTCAAAGTGATGAAAAGGGAGAACCTACAACCAAGATTACTGTATCCAGCAAAGTTATCATTCAGAATTGAAGGGCAGATAAAGAGCTTCACAGATAAGAAAAAGCTAAAGGAGTTCATCACCACCAAACCAGGATTATATGAAATGCTGAAAGGTATTACTTAAGAAGAGGAAGAAGGTCAAGTGAATTAAAAATCTCAGGAATAGAATAAACTGGTGAATATAATAGAATTAGGGGCAAAGAAAGGGAGTGGATAGATAATTATCAGGGTGAAGGGGTGTGGGGTGCAGAAAGAGACTGGATTAAAATTGTATAACCTATGGATGAGGACAATAGTGGGGGGAGGGGGTAAGGGCAGAGGGTGGGGTGGGAATCAGGTGGAAGGGAGCTATGGGGGAGAAAAAAGGAGAAACAATTGTAATAATCCAAGCAATAAAGATTTATTTAAAAAAAACAAAACAAAAAAAAAAAAAACAAAAAAGAGGTGTTAAAGAACAGGGACAGGAAGTTGAAGACTGAGGAAGAGTGAATCAACATACCAGGCACTGTGCTAGTGACTATGGATATGTAGATGAATAAGACATGATATCTGCTCCCATTGAGAAGCTTAGTTTAGCAAGGAAGTCATATGCAAAAAGAATATATATATGCAGGAGTGATAATTCTTTCTGGTTAAATTTGGGAGAGCTTTAAAGAGAAAGTAATGATGAAACTGGACTTAAGACTTTATCAGGCAGAAAAAGAAGATGAGGTGAGAAGAACATTTCCAGAAGAGAAAATAGCATGATCATGGTAAATGTGGAGTGTATGTGAGTGTGAAGGGGTGAAGTCCTTTTTTCAGTGGGGCTAGAGTTATAAGATATAGATATGGGAATGGGGCTGAAATTGTTGCTGAGGCTATAGCCCCACTGAAAAGGGCTTTGAACCTAATAGTAAGGAGTTGAAATTTATCTATTGGCAATAGAAAATTCTTTAAAAAGATACCTATATCAAACTCTAACTATAGGATGTGGGGAATCAATGACATCCCAAGGAGGTTGAACAAAATGACTAGAAAAGAGAGGCAAGGATAGAGCCATGGGAAAGGTCACCATAATAACGGTTGAAGAGAAAAATAAAAGCCAGTGATATAGGGGGTTATCAGGAGAAAGCAATGCAAGGATAGAGCTTGAAGAAGGAAGTGGGATTTTTTTTTTTACTATTTTATTTTAAGAATATTTTTAATTTAATAAATCTTTATTGTTCAGATTATTACAATTGTTTCTCCTTTTCCCCCCATAGCTCCCCTCCACCATGTTCCTACCCCATCCTTTGCCCTTAAGTCCTCATCCATAGGTGTATGCTTTTTGTCCAGTCTCTTCCTTCACCCTCATTCCCCCTTTTTCCTGAGAATTATCAGTCCACTCCCTTTCTATGCCCCTGATTCTATTATATTCACCAGATTATTCTGTTCATCAGATTTTATTCACTTGATTTTTAGATTCGCTTGTTGATAAATATGTATTTGTTGTTCATGATTTTTATGTTTATCTTTTTCTTCTTCTTCCTCTTTTTAAAAAATACCTTTCAGCATTTCATATGATTCTGATTTGGTGGTGATGAACTCCTTTAGCTTTTTCTTATCTGTGAAACTCTTTATCTGACCTTCAATTCTGTTTGATAACTTTGCTGGGTAGAGTAATTTTGGTTGTAGTTTCTTACTGTTCATCACTTTGAATATTTCTTGCCACTCCCTTCTGGACTGCATAGTTTCTGTTGACAAATCAGCTGACAATCATATGGGTGCTCCCTTGTAGGTAACTAACTTTTTTTCTCTTGCTACATTTAATATTCTCTCTTTGTCTTTTGCTCTTGGCATTTTAATTATGATGTGCCTTGGTGTGTTCCTCTTTGAATTCCTTTTGTTTGGGGTTCTGTGTGCTTCCTGGACTTGTAAGTCTATTTCTTTCACTGGGTGGGGAAAGTTATCGGTCACTATTTCTTCAAATGGGTTTTCAGTATCTTGCTCTCTCTCTTCTTCTGGGACCCCCATAATTCTGATATTGGTATGCTTGAAGTTGTCCCAGAGGCTCCTTACACTATCTTCATATTTTTTTATTCTTTTTTCTTTTTTCTTTTCTGGAGGAGTGTTTTTTGCTTCTTTGTATTTCAAATTTTTGACTTGATTCTTGGGTTCCTCTAGTCTGCTTTTAGGTCTCTGTATAATATTTTTTATTTCAGTCAGTGTATGCTTAATTTCTAGTTGATCTTTTTTCATATCCTCAAGGGTCTCATTGAATTTATTGGCCTTTTCTAGAAAATTCTTGTGAAACCTTAAAACCATGGTTTTGAACTGTATATCCAGTTGTTTGCTTTCCTCCATTTCCTTCATTTGTGACCTGCCTTTTTGTCTCCCCATTTTAGCTGCTTCCCTGAGTTGATGGAGTGGCTTTGTGTCCTAGCAGGGCCCAGTGGCTCAGCCTCCCCAGTTACTGAGGTGGACACTCTTGGTGTGCCCCTTTGTGGGATGTGTGTACATTCTTATTGTAGTTAAGCCTAGATTGTTATTAGTATCACTGGGGGGGGAGTTGACCTTCAGGACAATTGGCTGTGAGGATCAGCTGTGTCCACGCTGGGAGAGCTTCTGTGCTCAGCTTGGATGGGGAGGAGTCTCAGGGTGGAGCAGACAGCCTTGGTTTCCCATCAGCCCCACCCTACGAGGCCCCTGTGTCTCAGTGTCCCATGGCAATGACTGCAAGCACCTCTGTGAGAAGGTTTCTCTCTAGTTCCATCCACTGCCAGACAGTCCAGTTTCTCCCAGAATGAGTCTGGGTATTCAAAGTTTCACCTGGAACTGGAGTTCAGTGCAGTTGGGAGGTTTTGTTTCCCCATGAAAGAGAAAGTTAGCCATGTGTTTGCTGTCCACCCTCTTCGAGTGTCACGAGTAAGCCAGCTACATATTCAGCCACCCACCCTTTCCACATGTGCGGGTTTCCTCACTTCTGTCCTCCACAGCTCCTCTAGGTCTCAATGTTCTTTGCTCTTTCCTTCTAATTGTAGATTTTCCATTCAGCCAGCTTTCTGGTGGTTCTAGATGATGTCCGCTTTGTCTTCCAGTTGCAGTTTTGAAATTGTTGTGCAAGGCAGCAGTATAGTTGTTTACTTTATGCCGTCATCTTGGTTTCTCTTGGGAGTGGGATTTGTCAACAGTACTGAAATACTACTGGGAGGTCATACACAATGAGGAATGAGAAGACATGGCTTATGGATTTTAAAGCAGAAACCAGATTTCACTAGAAACTGGGCAGAGTGAATGAGGCAAAGAAGTAGAGATACTGAGTGTTGACTCCTTTTTTTCCCCTTTAGGATAATTAATGCAAATGAAAGGAGAGACATAGATAATAGCCTGAAAATGAGACAAGGTTGAAAGGAGTTTTTCTTTTTAAAATATATTTTTAAAGGGAGAGATGAGATTAGCAGATATTTAGATTGAAGAGAAGGGACTAGTAGAAAAACAGATATTAAAAATGGGAGATGGGGGTTGAGATTGATGATGCCTGATGAATCCTGTGAAGGGTGAGTAGGATCAAGAACACAGTGGAGGAGTTCTCTTTTTATAACCATTCAACTAATGTTAGGCAAATTTATTTCTCTAAAGCTCAATTTTCTCATCTATAACCCTGTTTTATACATAATATGGTTATTTTAATAATTAAATGCTTACTATAGAATCTGACACATAGCAAGTTTTCTATAAGCATTTATCGCTGTTGTTTTTATTAATTGAACATTTATTGTTTACTGTCAGGAACTGCTAGGTACTGAGAATCCAGGTCAGATGCAGTCCAGTTATAGAGCTTACTGCCTTTAGGAGCAAGCATGCTATAAAGATAAAGCTCAAGAGAAATCTGGAGGTGTAGGTGCTCACTTATTTGCTATGGCTGACATCCCTTACAGGTAAAGGTGGGGAAGGAGGAGAGCTCCAGGTATGGATCAAAGAAGCCAAGAACCTGACGGCTGCCAAATCAGGAGGGACTTCAGACAGCTTTGTCAAGGGGTGAGTCTTTGGACCAGCATGAAATTAACCAGTTTTAGGATAAGAGAGCTAATGGAGAAGCCTAGTTTAACCTTTCTCTATGGATATTATACTTGTGTGTTCTACCACCTCCAGCAACCAACATTTTTTCCTGAAATTTACTGCAAAACCACCACTATCACATTTGCACAGGTCTAAGCTCCGTTTGGACTAAATTATTGTGCTGATCGCCAAAGAGGAGGGTGGATACAGATATGTTTGTCTTTTCCTTTGTTACAGACTTATACTCTTAATTAATCCTTAATAATAATTAAAAAAAAAACCATCTGTCCCATGACAGTTAAGGTTTGGGGACTCATTACTTTGTTCCTTACAATATTTAAGCAATGCTGGCTTTCCCCAAATTATAGATCACCCCCTGAATTAAGTTCTCAAGTAAATCATGTTTGGCTATACCTATAGTTACTAACATTGGTTTTATTTAAAGAGAACCTCACCCTAAAGAAATGTAACCAAATGTTTAAAACCCATTTTTAATTTAATAGAATATTTTAAATAGAATAACAATTTTTCTCTCCAGGTTGAAGGAATTGAATCAAATGAATGACCTAGTGGGGGTAGTAGGAACTCTGCTTCAGATTCCAAGGCAGAAATATTTATATTAGGATCTGAGAGTTTATACACATCCCTGAGCTAGGTCTGTGGTAGTGGAAAGGAGAATTTAGATACATATTGCCAAAATTGAGTAGGTTGTTGATTATTCCCCGCCCTCTGCCAGATACCTCCTTCCCATGAGGAACAAGAACAGCAAGCGTAAAACTCCTGTGATGAAGAAGACCCTGAATCCCCACTACAACCATACATTTGTCTACAATGGCGTGAAGCTGGAAGATCTACAACACATATGCCTGGAACTGACTGTGTGGGACCGGGAGCCGCTGGCTAGCAATGACTTCCTGGGAGGGGTCAGGCTGGGTGTTGGCACAGGTGAGAGCTTCTCCCCTTCCTCAATATCTTAAAAGCCTTCTGTACACTTTGCTCCCAATATAAATAACATCCTCTCTACAAAGATTCTTTATAACAGGAGTTGTCTTCTTTTCTTTGAGTTAATGTTCAATCAATATTTATTGAGTACCTACTATGTGCAAGCCTAGAGGAATACAGCTCATATCTGTACTCTTTCTTATGTGTACAGATAAATGTGACCCTGATTGCTAGGAACACCATCCATCATCTTCCCACAAAAAAAAATCTGAAAACCTACTTATAGCTGTACCTATAATTTCCATCTTCCATTCTGTCATAATGAGAGAAGGGTCCTTTCTAACAAAGGCTAATCTCGTTCCAAATGTTTAAATTATATCCTCACCTCTCAATGACCTCACTTCTGGAATCTCCTATCTCTCCTGACTGATCAGTTTCATTCTCTCTCCCTCCCTACTGGAGGTGAAACCAGATATGCTCTGGTATTTCTGACTTTGAAAAACATAAACCTTCCCTTAATCCTACAACTCCCTTTTAACATATTAAAAATAATTATCTCCACTCCCTCACCTCTTCTTTAGACTTCAATCCACTGTAAACTTACATCTGTCCCACCACTCTACTGAGCAATTGCTTCTGTCAAAATTTTGTTTTACTCTTACTAGAATTTTAAGTGCTATTCAATGTAGCTGATCACTTTCCTTTTCTTGAAATACTTAGCTTTTAATGAAGACATTATACTCCTGATTCCCTTTTAACTCACTGCTCATCTTCTCAATTTTCTTTGTAGTTTTCTCATTCTATACACAAACTCTAAATGTTGGTGTTTCTTAAGGCACGGTCTTAGATCTTTCTTTTCTCTATAGTCTCTGCATTCCTGTGGCCTTAAATAGTAATTATATATTAACTAATATTTTTACATATATAAGCCAGTTCATGTCAGCTCCCTGCTTAAAACCTTTCAGTGGCTTCCTATTGCAGTTAGAACAAAGTTCTCAGCATACCTACAAGCCCCATATGATCTAGACATTCTCTGTTCCTTTATGATCCATCTCTGTATCTCTCCTGCTTATTCACTATGCTCCAACCACAATGACTTTCTTTCTGCTCTCCAGATATATCAAGCTTATTCACACTTTATAACTTCAGCAATTAGTGTTCTCTCTGTCTGGAAAGGCTGGCTCCTTCCTAATCCTTCAGATCTTGACTCAAATGTCTCCTTTACATAGAGGCCCTCAGACCATTCCATCTAAAGGATGTCCTGCTCTATGCACTACAAATCACCTTGTTTACTAACTTTATGACATTTACCTCATTATCTGACTTACTCTTGTTGATTTATTGTATATTTTCTGTCTTTCCTATTCAAATGTAAGCCACCTACAGGTAGGACGTTCTGCTTTCCTCACCACTATATTCCCCAGATACTAGAAGAGTACTGGCAAATAGTCGGCACTCAAGAAATGTTTATTGAATGAATGTAAAGAAAATAGTAATGAGGCCACATACAATCCTAATTTCAGGCCTGAAGTTTACAGCTAGAGAAAAAAAGGTATTCACACACAACACCACACAGAACATTTAAGTCAAGTTGGCAATAACAGAAGGGCAATAGCTCTGGCATGAGGTGAGTTCTCAGACATCAGAGCTCCATACCAGCCTCAGAATAAGAGATCTCTAATTATTGGTGTCCCAGTTGGAGTACCATTTCATTAATCAGAAGCCTCTTGACAGAGTCTCAGGAATAGCTGTGCAGAATCATCAGGGAATACTTCCCAGAAAAGACTGCTGTTTCTATTAGTTCATCTTCATAGCACACTGTCTTTTATTGGGTGGCTGGCTATCCTTGTTGTAAACCCATCTTTTCTGGTGAGCTAAGGGGTGGGCTTCCTGTTCACCCTCCTCTGGTATTTCTTTTCAGGGATCAGTAACGGGGAAGTGGTGGACTGGATGGACTCGACTGGAGAAGAAGTGAGCTTGTGGCAGAAGATGCGACAGTACCCAGGATCTTGGGCAGAAGGGACTCTGCAACTTCGTTCCTCGATGGCCAAGCAGAAGCCAGTTTGTGAGTTGGCCAGAGAAAGTCAGAAGAAGTGAAGAAACCAAGAGTAAAGATTTATAATTTAATATGTGTATTATGCCTATGTGTATACAAATATGTATTTCTATAAATCTCACTCTGCTAGAGTGTTGCAGACTTGCTCCTCTTTTGAAAACAGGTTCAAGAATAAGGGTCTCTTCAAAATGTTTTTATTTGTACATAAGCTACTATACTTGCAAAGTGCATTCTTATATCTTTCTGAGTTTTAATTAACTTCTAAAATGTTTTAAAATAACTTTTTTTATCTTCTGTCTTATTATTCATGTTCCTACTTCCCTAGGAAGCCCTGGCTGCCTCTGGCATTAGTAACAATATATGTTTAAATGTGTTCCTGGTCTGAGGCCAAGGATCTGGGAAGCAGGGTTGGGTTACTAGAGACAGGAGAAGATGGTAGAAAGGTGAGTAGGTCCTCTCCTTCCTCTCTAATTTATGCTTTTAATGCCTTTTCTACCTTGACAAATTTCTAGAACTTTGCTTTTAACTCCTCTTGTTTTTTAAGCAGTTTTTACCTTGCTTGAGTCTAATGGTTTTTGTGAAATGGTAAGAAAATTATTCAGTTCCTTCTGGTTCTAGACAACTTCACTATACCTTATGATGGGGCTGCTTTTAAAAGAGCACTTTAATTAAATAATAGCCTTTAGACCAAGTCATGGACATGCACAGCAAGTAGTTCTTGGTGGTTCCAGAGGACCAGAATGACTGAGGCTGAAGTGTCTTCCAGTCTGTGTTGAATTCTTTGCATTTAAACTGTTACAGTGGTTGTTGGAGAGCTCATTTCTCTAATGAAAGGCAAGACATCTTCATTCTCAACATGTACCATATCTTTCTTAGTGTTTGTGTCCACAATGTATTACCACACCGAATATGGTCTATATACCAGTTTGTCCACCAGAATACCCACGTACTATGTAAACTGGTCCAGTGTTTCTCTGGGTTGTGCACCATTAGTGCTTAGAGATAATGTATTCTGACTTCTTTCTTGAAATGGTTTCAGATCTTATTTTTTCTATTGTTTCCTAATCTTGACCTAGTGTAACATGGGAGTGATATGTTGAGACCTTTCTAAGAAGGATTTTAATGAGCTAAGGTTCATTTTCTAAAACTTACTGTTCCAAAGTAACCTTTTTATTCTTCCAAATGTATCTACATAGTCATTTTTTGAAAGAAGTCTTACCGGAGAAGAAGTACCTGTCAGTCTTGTCATGTGTTCACTCACTGATGCTCCTATATATGTGAACTGAATGGAGGAGTGTTTTTAAAAGGGTTACTCGGTGTGGATTGATATTGTAATGGAAGGCAAACTTGATATACTATGCTGTAACTTGCTCCTTTGTTCTCCAACCCCAGAAGTGTACTTGTTCTTCAATAAAGTGTTCTCACGTGTTAAGTGTTTGCATTTGTTGGTTCTATGGATGCTTTTGTCTCTGATGCCCTGACTTCCTGTTGTTGCTATTCATGTGGCTTGAAGGATAAGGAACAAAGTGACAAATGCCCTTCCCTAACTGTTGTATACAGATTCAAAGAAAATTTCCTTTTCCCCACATTGCTTCCCCATGCCTCCATTGAGCTCTGATCCATTGTATGTAGGGAAAGAACTGAGAAGCCATCTTAAAAGTGGCACCACTTTTCGTTCTCTCAAGTACCAAGAGAACTCCTCCTTTAGCTTTGTGCCCCCTAACCACATGCTGGAGGGGTGTATACAGGGGAGATGTTCCAAGCTGTGTTTCTTTCTTGATCCTTCAACTTCTTTAGGAGGTATAGAGCCTTTTCCTTCATTCCTACTACCATTATTTTGTTTTAAGAGATAAAGAACACATATGCTAAGTAATCCATCTTAGTAATAAGGCTCTGGGCTTTCTAGGTAAGTCTAAGTGACTTTCGACCTCTTGTGTAAAAAAGGGCATCCATAATAATAAAAGCGTAATACGCAAATCAACCAAACAGCAGAAGGACCATCCAGATGACCTTCTGGATGACCTTCCGGACAAACATGCTATGACACCCATTGGTGCTAGGCTAGCAAAGGCAGGTGTGATGTGATTGGTTGGGGGCCCGTCCATCGCCCCATGATCACCCTCCAGAGGAAGGTCCAGGCCACTAGCTGGCTGGGCGATTGATCAATTGAGGGGGTTCCATGATTACCCCAAAGAGGGATGCCCAGACTACTGGCTGGCAGGCTGCAGCAGGTGGACAGGGCCTACCTCTTTGGTGTGATCGACCATGGGGCTCCCAGACTGTGAAAGGGTACAGGCCAGGCTGAGAGACCCTCACCCCACAAGTGCATGATTTTGTGCACCAGGCCTCTAGTTAGTATATGTTTAATAACTTCTATGTACAAGGCTTTGTGTTAGGTATATTATATATTATTGCTTCAATTTCTCCAAGAACCTTATGAAGTAGAAAAATTTACCTTTTTACAGAGGAAAGTCAAAGCAAGAGTTAGGATTTGAATCAAGATCTGAATCTGTAGTACCATGCTGCTTCCTGCAAGGATGATATGTGTGTTGTGGATAAAGATTTCAAAGAAGGAATGCTTCCTCTCTTCTAAAATATTCCAAAGAAATAAGTTTATTTGCAAAATAGGACACTCAGAATGCTTTGGAACTTACCTAGCCATCTGACTAACTGAATAGTTAGGAGGAGAGTGGCATAGAAGGGAACAGAGAAGAACAGAAGCAGAGGTATGGACAGGGTCAGGGTGGAGCTAGCCCCTTTGCGTCTGGCAGTGGGCCTAATTCTGCTCTCTCCTTTCCCTACTTAAGGAGCTGAGATTTCGTCAATTATAATTTAAAAGAGGTTACAGTGAAACTGCCTAAAGAAAGCAAGACAGACTTGTCTTAACTATTGTAAAACAAAGCAAAAGCTTTTCCATTTTTTAAAGCATTTATATGTGAGAGTCAGGCCCAGATGGGAACTCTTTTCAGGAGGCAGTATGTTATCACTGGGCCTTTGACTGCTTGTATGTCCTGGCTTGCCACTTAGCATGCTAATGTTAAAGATAAGGAAGGGTATTCAATTTCCTTTAGAACCATAGACTCTGTATGACCGGAAACTTCTGACATTAATTCATTGTATTTTGCCTTTTGCCCAAAACTTGCCTCCTGCCTTTTACAACTCCTATACTTCCCTTAGGGAAGAGGGAGAAAAGGACCTTTTTGGTCCAAGTTTGATAATTTCTTCCATATCTCATTCCACTCAGCAACTGCCTAGCTTTTAATTTTGCATTTATAAAAGGACATTTCCACTAAATATCCCACCCCCAATAGAAACAGCATTTCTATGACTTACCACTGCCCCCACATGTTCTGGGCTCATGATTTATGTTCCATTGCTCTGTTTTGGGGAAGGAATTTTCACAACTTAAGAGCCTCTCCTCCTGGGTCCACTATGAAGTCTTGTGTGTGAGCAAGATTATATATAGAAGGTGAAATATTTCTCCTTGCTTGGAGTTGTCAGCTGTCTTTAAATGAAAAGTAGAAAAAGAGGTAGAGGCAATATCTATACTAATAAAAGAGAAACATGCAAATTGACCATCATTCCACTATGCCCACCAGCCAATCAGAGTGATTATGCAAATTAACCCAACAAAGACGATGGATAATTTACATATGCAGGCATGGAGTGAAGATTGAGGACAGCATAGAAAGAAGAGGGAAGGAATTTAAATCCTGACTCTGCCACTCACTAGCTGTCTGGTCTTAGGCAAGTTGCCTAACTTAGCTGTGCTTCAGTTTCCTTATCTGAAAAATGGGAATAATAATAGTGCCTATCTTATAAGTTTCTTGTGAACATTTCAGAGTCAATTAATAGAATGTTTAGAATGGCACCTGGCATATAGTGAATGCTTGACCATCATAAGCTCTGCCTCTCCATCCAGCCTGCTTCCTTTTCTCCTCTAATTTTTCTTTTTTTTTCTTTTCTAAAATATATTTTATTGATATTTTACAGAGAGGAAGGGAGAGAGATAGAAAGCTAGAAACGTCGATGAGAGAGAAACATCGACCAGCTGCCTCTTGCATACCCCCTACTGGGGATGTGCCCGCAACCAATGTACATGCCCTTGACCGGAATTGAACCCGGGACCTTTCAGTCCGCAGACTGACACTCTACCACTGAGCCAAACCGGCTTCGGCATCCTCTAATTTTTCACTGATGACCCCCTGGATAGAGCTACATCAGAAAGTGTGCTGGGTCTTAACCATGATATGGGTCCCTTCCATGAGTGTGGAACAGAAGGTCCTCTGTAGCACAGAGAACACTTTTCCTTAAAAACTGACAGATTATTAAGTGTGCTTGAAGTCAGAGCATGGGTCGAGTATACCCCACTTCCCAATAGCACCAACTTAAATTCACTTTCATGCCTGGCCTCTAAGGCTAGACGTTGTGCTGCTGTAGCTCCTACCTGCTCTATGCTCATCTCTTAAAAGTGATTATCTGGTGAACTTAATGAATTAGGCTATTTTTTTGTGCCTTTTCCACTGTTTAGTTTTACTGAGGCTTGCAGTGGTGCTTTCAAGTGTTCCTAGATAATGAGCTTGGAGCTCCTCTGAGGAGGGGACAGCTTTGACCCCCTTTTACTATGAGACTAAAGGCTTAGTAAAAAGAGATTAGAGGGGCCAAAGAAAGAATTCTGCTTTGGCCTGATTTTTCTTTCTAAGCTCCCATTCACAGTAGCATTTTCCCAACTCTTAGATGACTCAATGGTAAACATAGCATTTGTAGACTAATGCCCTAAAAGGTGAAATGACAAGTCCAAGAATATTTTGAAGCTTCTACCACCACCAATGATACCTTAACCTATGAGGAAAATTCAGCTACACTTGCTAAGGTGTCCTGTTTGTTATGATGGTGCTGCTCTCTTCAGGGTAAACATGGTCAGTTGGTGATCTCATCCAGAGACAAGTTTGTTTGGGGGCAGTGTACCAACAACAAGGAATAACATTTCACTGACAAGCTAAATTGGCATTCAAGAGCCAGGCTTTGAGTTCAGGATGGTGGAGTAGGAAGATCCTGAGCTTACCTCCTCCCATTGACACAAAAACAACTATATATAAAACACCTATCTATGACAATGGCCTGAAGACTAGCAGAAAAAAAATTCTACAACTATGGATATAAAGAAAGACACATTGAAATGAATAGGAGGGGTACAGTCTAAATTTAGTCATAACCTATCTACCCTCCATTCTCCATGTGGTGACTCACAAATGGGAGGGGTATCACAACAGTGGAGGTTGTCCTAGAAGAGTGAGTGGTCCAAGCGCTAGCTTGGGAACAGCACTAGGAAGAAGAACCACCATAACAACTGGCTTTGAAAAATCTAGGAGCTTATGCTTGGAGATCCGAAGGGCTGTAGGAAAGCCAGGTTGTGCTCTTTCTGAGTCCTGGCACAGAGGCAGAAGTTTGAAAAGAACTTAGGTCATATGTAAAGGTGATGCACTGAGACTAATTTTAGGGTATGTATACCGATCTGTCAGAACTTTCTCCTGAGTCAGAGTTGCTGGTGGGTGACAGTTTCCCTCCTTTCTTTAACCTAGTTGGTCAGACACTGGCAGGCACTATTTCTCCATTAAGCTTGCTAACACAGTTCACCCCTCCTTGGTCTGTTCCTGAGAACCCACCCAGGCTAGCACCCTTTCAAATGGCTCCTGATCTGCTACACTTAGTGGGGTAGGTAAATGTGGCACTTGCATCCTCCCACAACCACATTAAAATTACAACTAAAATACAGAAGAGCCATCATTCAGAACCACCTGAAATCTGGCTGAATGAGAGAATTAAATGAGAGAATTAAAGATGAAAGCACATTGAGACTGGTAGGAGGGATGGAGCTTGGACTGGTCTGGTCTGACACCCATGTGTAGTTTTTTTTTTTTTTTAATTGGGAGGGATATCTTGGCTGTGGATATCCTAGCCACACACCAGATCCTCAGCCTAGGGTTCCAGTGCTGGAAAAAGAAGTCCCTGTAATTTCGGGCTACAAAAACCAGCAGGGACTGTGGCTGAGTGACACAGAGGTTGCTAGAGACCCAGACAGTTCCTCTTAAAGGATCAGCACATGGACTCACTCACCTCTGAGCTCCAGCACTTAGGCAGCAGCTTGAAAGGATCCAGGGACATATGGGGAGGAACTAAATTATCTGCTATCAGGGCAAGAACTCAAGAGCAGCTTTCTCTGACAAAAGTTCTTGCAGAAGTCACTGTTTCTGTGCTGAAACTTTCTCCACCACATAGCTGAGTGGCAAACACCATATCTGATTCTCCACCAATCTGCCTCACATTGTTTGTGATTTCCCGAGACCTTGCTTCAACCAGTTTGCTGCCCTATCCAAGCTGTTTGCAGTGGCTTTTCCATATGAATGGCCAGTCCTGATTCAGGTTTCAGATTTTCCTAAAATCTCTCACACAAGTAGCAGCTGGACTCAGCATGCCCCGTATCACTTGATAAGCAGTCCCAGGCCCGGCACCAGCAGAAGCCTGCCTTGGTTCACAGTTTGGGCTCTCCTGGGCACCTGCAAGCCCAACACAGGTAGCAACCATTTTCAGATCACTCTGTGGCTTGTGCAGGGCACAGGCAGTGGCTGACTTTGAACCTCTAGGAAGCCCCAGAACCAGTGTACCTGGTGGACAGCTTCAGATGACTCCAGATTATAACTCCACACATCCACAAGTGACATACTCATTGGGCAGACTTAGTGAGCACCAAAGCCCCACTGAAGCAAGTCCTACTCTATAGGGGTATTTCCTGCACAGCAGCTCTTTTGCTATAGTCACAGCTGGTCCTCACTGCCAATTGGTCTGGAGGTCAATTCCTTCCATTGATGCCAACAGCAATCAAGGCTCAACTATAACAAGACAGTGAACACAGCCCACACAGGGGAGCACTTAGACTGCCCAGCTCAGGTGACTGGGGAGGCTGAGCCATTGGGCCCTATAAGATACCTATTACACAAGGCGACTCGACCAATTCCAGGAGACATAGCAACTCTAATACATAGAAACAAACACAGGGAAGCAGCCAAAATTCAGAGACAAAGAAACATGTCACAAATGAAAGAACAAAAGAAATTCATAGAAAAATAATTTAATGAAATGGAATCAGGGAAACTACTAGATACAGAGTTCAAAAACAATGGTTATAAGGATGCTCAAGAACTTAATAAGAGCTTCAAGGGATTTAGTGAGAATTTAAAGGTTCTCAGTGAGAATTTCAAAGACATGAAAAGGCATCAGTCAAAAATGAAGGATACACTAACTGAAATAAAGAATAATTTATAGGTAATCAACAATAGTGTAGAAGATGCAAAGAATCAAATCAGCAACTTGTAATATGAGAAAACAACACACACACAATCAGAAGAACAAAAAGAAAAAAAAGAAAAATATATGAATATAGTGTATGGAGCCTCTGGGACAACTTAGAACATATGATATTTGTATCATGGAGGTGACAGAAGGAGAAGAGAGAGTGAGCAAGATATTGAAATATATATTTGAAGATATAATGACAGAACACTTCCCAACCTGGTGAAAGAAATAGACTTACAAGTCCAGGAAGCATGAAAAGTCCTAAACAAGATGAACACAAGGAGACTCACACCAAGACACATTACAATTACATTGTTAAACGTTAAAGAGAGAATTTTAAAAGTAGCAAGAGAAACATAGCAAGTTACTTTCAAAGAAATGCCCATATGATAACCAGGTAACTTTCAACAGAAAGTTTGTAGGCCAGAAGGGAGTGGCACAATGTATTCAACATGATGAAAGGACAAAACCTACAACCAAGAATACTCTACCCAGCAAGGTTATCATTCACAATTGAAGGAAAGATGAAAATTTCCCCAAACAAGCAAAAGCTAAAGGAGTTTATCACCATTAAATTGGCATTACAGGAAATGTTAAAGGGAATTCTTTAATTGGAAAAGAAAGCTCAAATTAGAAAGTCTATATAATAAAAGCATAATATGAAAATCTAATGAACAGCAGAACTGGTCGCTATTATGTGCACTGGCCACCAGAGGGCAGATGCTCAATGAAGGAGCTGCCCCCTGGTGGTCAGTGAGCTCCCACGGGGGAATACCACTCAGCCAAAAGCTGGACTCAGGGCTGGTGAGCCCAGTGGTGGTGGCTGGTGGCAGGAGCCTCTCCTGCCTCTGCTGCTGCATGAGGTCAGCCCCAAGGGGTCCTGGACTGCAAGAGGGCTCAGGCCATGCACAAATCTCATACACCGGGCCTCTAGTAAGGAAATCAATGAAAGAAAAAATCTCACTGGGAAAGATAAATATTATTTCCAATAGCCAAAATATGGAAGAAACCTCAGTAGATGAATGGATAAAGAAGTTAATATATATTTGTATACCAGCTGTGGGCAAACTACGGCCCGCAGGCCGGATCTAGCCCATTGGGCTGTTCTATCCGGCCCGAGGAGCCGAAAGAGCGAAGGGTTCTCTTGCTCTCCCCTCCGCTCCTTCACCAGCAGCCCAAGATGAGAGTGCCAGCATGGTCAGGTTGCTTTTGTTCCAGCCCTCTAGTCCAGTTTACGAACCCATTGTGGCCCTCGAGTCAAAAAGTTTGCCCATCCCTTGTACACACAAACATACAACTTAGACACATTGGAATATTTATTTAGTCATGAAAAGGAATGAAATCTTGCCACTGTGACAACATGGATACACCTAGAGGATATTATGCTAAGTGAAATAAGTCAGAGAAAAACAAATAATTATATCATTTAACATTTGTGTGGGATCTACAAAACTAAACAAGTGACCAAACAAAACAGATTCATAGATACAAAAAACCTTATAGTTGCCTGAGGGTTGGGTGGTGGGGGTATGGGCAAAAGGTGAAGGGATTACTAAGAGGTATAAACTTACAAAGAACTCCATGGGATATAAAATACAGCATAGGGAATACAATCAATAATATTACAATAACTGTTTATGGTGATATAGTTAGTGGACTTTTTGTGGCGATCACTTTGTAAGGTGAATAAATGTGAAATCTAACTATGTTATACACCTGAAACTAATATTATATTGTTTATTAATTATACTTTAATTAAAAAGATTTTACATTCCAGAAGAAAAAGTATACATGAAGCCAATGTTTTGTTTAGTCTCTCTTTTTTATTTTTTTATTTTTAAATATATTTTGTTGATTTTTCACAGAGAGGAAGGAGAAGGATAGAGAGCTAGAAACATTGATGAGAAACATCAACCAGCTGCCTCCTGCACACCCCCCACTGGGGATGTGCCCACAACCAATGTACATGCCCTTGACTGGAATCTAACCGGGGACCCTTCAGTCTGCAGACCGACGCTCTATCCACTGAGCCAAACCAGTTTCGGCTCTTTTTTTTTCCCAATTGATTTCAGAGAGGGAGAGGGAGAGAGAGATAGAAACATAAGTGATGAAAGAGAATCATTGATTGGCTGCCTCCCGCACGCCCCCCAGTGGGGATCAAGCCCATAAACTGGGCATGTGCCCTTGACCAGAATTGACCCAGGCCCCCTCAGTCCGCAGGCTGACACTCTATCCATTGAGCCAAACCAGCCAGGGCTAATCTCTTTAAAAGAGTGCTATAAAATACCAAATGTTGTTTATACTTAACTTCAGAGATAAGTACCCCATGCCATAAAAATTAACAATCTGAATTTGGAACCAAGTAATTGAGAACTGGGGCTGGGACATTACCCAGATCTTGTCCATGAGCTAGTACATTTCCTTGAACAAAAAGAAGGGAAAACCCTCTATAAAGCAGCTTTGTTCCTCCAGGACAAGAAGGAATTGCTGTGGTTTGACTATTCCAGTTGAAAATAAAACCTCTCATCATTGTGCTGGCTGCAAGGTAGTCTGGTGTCGCCAGGTTTCCCCTTAAAACCTGGCAGTCCATCTAATCCAGATGGCCCTTCAAGAAAACACGTTATACATGTTGCAACACAACCTCAAACTTGTTTCAAAGTACTAATTTAAATGTTTGTGTATACTAGTAAGCCCCGAATATAGAAAGTAGTCATAAAGAATAGTGGCTTTAAAAATGACCAAACAATATTATTAAATGCTTACTAATGTAAAAAAAAACCACAACAAAACAACAAAAAACACCACACAAAACCAACAGTCAGTTAGTGAATGAATTTAGGATTTACTTATCTAGAAGACTTTGAAGAGCTGGGAGAACCCCAGGTTAGGAAAGGAAAACCAACCACCAACCCACTGCCCAGGGTCTCTCCTCAGTCCCCACGTAGCTTCTTATGCTTCTCCAGTGCTACTTAAAGCAGAGACTTGCTTAGGGAAACTATTGTGCAGCCCTAAAAAGGTTCTTGGAAATGTCCCAAGATTGGTGAACCTCACCTACCTCAGAATCGTGTCCCTAGAATTATGAGAAATCATTTCCTCCTTTTATTAGACCCTGGTTTCAGCCAACTAACAGAGCTTTTCCTTTGACTTCAGCCATGCCCTGGCTCAAGTTTACTCGCATACATCCCTTTGTTCCCGACGCTGGATCAGTTCCTGGTTGCTCAGTAGGTAGTCATCAATGAATGTGAAGATTTCCTCTGGGGTAACAGGCTCCATGTAGCGTTCCCGGTCAATTCCCTGCTTGTCAATCAACACCATATTGAAGTAGGAACGAGTGAGATGCTGGAATTGCCTAGAGAGAGGAGTCCAAGGAGGTGTGAGATCTTGTCTGGGCTTCATTCCACCAGGCTCTATTACCCTCTGACCTTTTGTAGCTCCACTTATGGACTAATTCCTTCCCCAACTGAGTCCTTGTCCCCATCCTCTCTACTCCCTATCTCAAACCCCTTTGTGTTTCTCTGCTCTGACCCTGCACTTCTGATTTTGTATGTCTGACTCTGCTAAACTGTCCCTTCCTCACTGTGGATGGAGCAGCTACATTATTACTAGGTGATGTTTCCCTCATATAGCAATGTGGACTGCATAGAGTAAGTCCAAGGAGCACCAGTCACATGCGCTATGATATGACTAGTGTTTTCTAGAATTGATCTGGGTATACTTGCACAACCATACATCATAGCTCATAGGTAGATTAATTCACCTGATCAACTCTTCCCTCTGTAGCTGCAAGTCTACAGTATCCTTCCTCTGAGTACTTCTCAGTTTCTCCTCTACCTGGGACTGAATCTTTCTGTCCCTACTGAGAATGAGACCTAGAGGCAGGTAGTGCATCTAAAAAAGAGAGCAGTGTTGGCTTTATTGGCTCTGAGCATATGTGGAGGCATTGGAAGGGTGATAATGGGTAGATAATCAGGAAAGTCAACTTCTACCACCTGTCACCAATAGTTTGTTCTTCCCCCAAGGGCAGATAGATATGATTCAGATTTCACTGCCTATTGGAGGCTGAAGGTAAAGAGATGAGGACATGAGGCAACAGGATCAGAGGCCTATCTGAGTCATGTTTGGGTCTGTTACTCAGCTCTGGCTGTACTTCAGAGTCAGAGGACATGCCTTATTGAAAAAAAAAGAAAAGGACAGTCCTGAGATGGTTTGGGATAGGGTCTGGTTCTCTGTATTTTAAACCCCTCTCAATTTGATTCTTATATCTGGCCACTCTCTAATCTTAATTAATGTACCCAAAGAGTTCAAACATGGTAGTTCCCCAAGAGAGTAGTATAGTTGATTCTTTCACACCCTCCTGTTGCCAGTGTTTCACCTAGGACTTCTGTCCACCCCTTCCCTGTGGCCCTTCAGCCTGGACCTGAGCTCCTCGATGATGTTGGCTGACAGCTGTTGCTCCTTGATGCGCCCCACTTCCTGAGGTGGCTGCCCCACCAGCTCGATGATGGTCACATGCCGCAGGTCCAGTCCACAGGTGGATTGCTGGGAGGGGAGAGAAGGTTTCATGAAATAGGGTCACAGACTAAAACCTAAGACTACTTGGCTGATTCTTCCAGGGACCACAGTAAGGCAGTGTGGGAAAGGAGGGCCTTCTCTCCCAACCATCATATGATGGAGTCTACAATCTCTTCCTTCTGTCATTCCTGAGTTACTTGCCCTAGCAGTGTTTTCTTTATTCTAATGAAGTGCATGAAGCTGGTTATAACATGTGGGGTAGAAAAGAGAAATATAATTTATAAATTGCAGGAACACAATCCCTACTTCCTTCATTTTTATAGGTTTTAAACTATGTAGGTTCTTTTTTATTTTTTATTTATTTATTTTTTTTATCAGTTTATTTTTTTTTATTTTATTTTTTTTAATAAATCTTTATTGCTCAGATTATTACAATTGTTTCTCCTTTTTCTCCCCTATAGCTCCCTTCCACCTGATTCCCACCCCACCCTCTGCCCTTACCCCCTCCCCCCACTATTGTCCTCATCCATAGGTTATACAATTTTAATCCAGTCTCTGCACCCCACACCCCTTTCACCCTGATAATTATCTATCCACTCCCTTTCTTTGCCCCTAATTCTATTATATTCACCAGTTTATTCTATTCCTCAGATTTTTAATTCACTTGACCTTCTTCCTCTTCTTAAGTAATACCTTTCAGCATTTGATATAATACTGGTTTGGTGGTGATGAACTCCTTTAGCTTTTTCTTATCTGTGAAGCTCTTTATCTGCCCTTCAATTCTGAATGATAACTTTGCTGGATACAGTAATCTTGGTTGTAGGTTCTCCCTATTCATCACTTTGAATATTTCTTGCCACTCCCTTCTGGCCTGCATGGTTTCTGTTGAGAAATCAGCTGATAGTCGTATAGGTGCTCCCTTATAGGTAACCAACTGCTTTTCTCTTGCTGCTTGTAAGATCCTCTTTTTGTCTTTTACCCTTGGCATATTGATGATGATGTGTCGAGAAGAATTTTTCTTTGGATTCCTCTTGTTTGGGGTTCTGTAGGCTTCCTGTACTTGTAAGTCTATTTCTTTCACCAGGTGAGGGAAGTTTTCTGATATTATTTCTTCAAATATGTTTTCAGTATTTTGCACTCCCTCTTCTTCTGGCACCCCCATAATTCTGATGTTGGTGCGCTTGCAGTTGTCCCAGAGGCTCCTTACACTATCTTCAACTTTCTGGATCCTCTTTTCTTCTTCCTTCTCCAAAGGAGTGTCTTTTGGCTCTTTGACCTGATTCTTGTGTTCTTCCATTCTGCTGTTGGATCTCTGCATAATATTTTCCAATTTAGTCAGTTTATCTATACTTTTTAGTTGGGTCTCATGAATTTTATCGAGCTTTTCTAGGATATTGTTGCATAACCTTAGAACCGTAGTTCTGAACTCTATATCCTCCATCTCTTTTGTTTGAGATCTATTTCCTTGTCTCGGCATTATCACTATTTTTCAGAGTTGGTAGGATGGCTTTGTGTGTTTGGTGTCCTATATAGCACAGTGGGTCAGCCTCCTCAGTTACCTGAGGTAGACACTCTTGGTGATCCCCTTTGTGGACTGCGTGCACAGCCTTGTTGTAGCTAAGTCTCTATTGTTGTGAATTGACCTTCAGGCCAATTGGATGTGGGTATCAGCTGTGTCTACTCTGGGATAACTTCTGTATTGGAGACAGTCTTATAGGATCAGACTTGAAAAACTGCAGAAGCCTCTGCTCAGCTTGGATGGGGTGGAGTCTCAGAGCAAGAGCGTGGGTGCCCCAGGGGCTCACCCGGACTTGGGCTGGTCTCTGTAGTCTGGAGCTTCTGACTCCTTCCGCTACAGAGAGGCCGCCACCTTGTACATAGAGGCAGCGGCAGCCTCCGCGGTCAGACCTGGAGCTTCTGACTCCTTCCGCTCCGGAGAGGCCACCACCTTGTACAGAGAGGCCGCCACCCTGTACATAGAGGCAGCGGCAGCCTCCGTGGTCAGACCTGGAGCTTCTGACTCCTTCCGCTCCGGAGGGCGGCGGTCAGACCTCAGCGCGTACTTGCTCGCGCGCGAGAGTCTGTAGACCCTGCCGGCTGTGACTGCGGCTCCGGTCCCCGGTCTCTGAGTCTCTGAGTCTCCGAGTCTCTGAGTCTCTGGGTGCCTTTCTCTGCAGTCCAGACTCCACCCGTATGAGCCTGGGACCACGGAATTTCAGCCGGGGCTGGGGTTCAGTACAGTCCGAAAGGGTTCCGTGCAATCGGGGATTCCTCCCCTCCCACCACCGGGCAGGTATTCGGAGGCCGCGTGTGCGAGCGTCTTCCTACCTCAGTGCTTTTCGGCTCCCAGTCCGATCCGTGAGCCTCTCTCTTTCTTTCTAGTTGTAGCTACTCCACTCCGCCAGCTTTCCTGACGTTTTGGTGAAGTCCTTTTTTATTTTAGTTGTTTTTTTAATTAAATTGTTGATGAGGCGGCAGCTTAGGAGACTGCCTAGGCTGCCATCTTGGATGTTCTCCCTCTGTAGGTTCTTTTTTAAAATCGAGATACTAATTGACATAATATTAATTTCAAGTATACCACATAATCATTCAATGTTTGTATACATTATGAAATTATCACCGAAAGAAGTCTAGTTAACATCTATCACCATACATAGTTATATTTTTTCTTGTAATAAAAATTGTTAAGTTCTACTTTCTTTGCAATGTAAAATAAGTATGATTAAATGTAAATCCCAACATTTACATTTAATCATACTTATTTTATAAGTCTCTCTTTTCAACTTTAAAATATACAATGCAGTATTATTAACTATAGTCACCATAACTTGTTTATATTACAATTGGAAGCTACACAGGTTCTTAATGGATAGAGGTTATGATATGTTAATAATGTCTATTATTTACTGAATACACATACCTAATGCTTTGCAGACATAATCTAACTTAGTCCTCATAATACCCCTAACAAAGCAGGTGATATTCTGTAGAGTAAAAAAGCAGCTTGCTCAAACTTGCATGACAGTAAAATTCTAAGCCAAGATTTAAACTTAGGGCTCCTACTGCCTATCCAAGTGTGTGCTCCCTACCACTAGGCTACAATTTCGGTCTCCAGGATTTCTCAGAAATAGTGCCAATGTTCTTCTCATTACCCTTTGTTGCCTTCCTCACACCCGGCAGTACACCCTGTAATTCTACCCTGGCTCTTTATCCTGCATTGTCTTGTAGGGTTAACTCTGGGCCAGTCACCTGGGGTGAGGTTTAAAGCCTCAGTGAACACTCCTTGATGCCCAACCCCTCATCTAATCTTTGGGCTACTTCTCTAGTCCTAACTTTCCAAGTCACTGTCCTCATTGGCTGGTTCCAGTTCTTGTTCTTGCTTTTGTTCAAGCTGAGGTATTGCTTTTGTTTGCCTTTTTTGTTGTTGTTGTTCCCTGGAGGAACTTGGTCCTTATTAGTCTAGATACCCAGGGTCATGCTTTTTATATAGCTGCTTCCATCATGGGCCTCTTGGCAACTTGTAAGATTCAACCTTTAGAAAACACATTTGCAGCTCCTTAGAGCTGGTTCTCTTAGTCTTGTCATCATACCCTGTGTTCTCTTCAAGAACCTAGTCTACTTTCTTTATAAATCCCAATGCTCGTATCTATTCTGTCCTATTCACCTTTCCTTCCTCATAAGTGCCTTTGGTTAGGTATCTCATAATGTGTTAAAAAATAATTGTGCAAGTCCCTCATTTTACTGAGATATCACAATACTTGTCTTTCTCTCCTGTTACAAGTGTTGGTTAAGAGCACAGATCCTTGAATCAGACTGAGTTCAATCCTGGCCTAGTCACTTATTATCTGGTGATCTTGGGCAAATATTTAACCTCTCTATGCCTCAGTTTCCTTACCTTTAAAATTAGAATAGTAATAGTATCTACCTCTTAAGGGTTGTTTTGACAATAAATGAATATACGTAAAACACATACTTCTATAACTGGTACTTATATAGCACTTACCATATAAGTATTTGTTAATATTATTATTCCTTGAAAACATAAACATAATTTCGTTCCAACATTTACATTTAATCATACTTATCTTACAATTCTCTCTACAGTGCTCTACCACACTCCCTTCCTACCCTTACCAAGCCTTCTGTAAGTCACACCCACAATTCCAGGGTACTCAATACCTTTTTAGTAAAAACATAGCAGTTTTTACTAGTAAAGTGCGACAAATTTGTCTAGAGTAAAACTGATCAAATGTCCATAAAGAGTTTGAGGAAATAGAGTTTGTACTGTATAAAAAGCAACTCTTTTATTTGGGAGAGGTAAGGGAATAGTGGGGTGGGGTTAGGGGGTATATAATGGAGCTAAGCCTGCATTAGGGGATTAGGTCTCACCTGTAGCATAGAGATCTGCATTTTGTAATATCGGTTGGAAGGATCAGGAGCTGAGATGATGAGGAGGCGTTGTTTCTCATAGAACTGATCCAGAAGGCCAGTAGCAGAGTTGACATTAACATTAATCTTCATAGCTAGGGCAGAAACAGATGGCCAGTCAGAGTAGGGCCTTCTCCTTCACCCCGGCATGAGTAACTCTATCTTGAGGAATTTCAGTCATTCAGGATAACCCTTTTTAGTTGTTTCTCCCTTTCATTGGGGGAAATCCTGAAAGAACCGTTGGAAATTTTAAATCCTTCATCTTGGAGTAGGACTATTCAGAAGGATAACAATGGCCCTTAAAATAAACACATTTTAGAACACCCTCCCATTCCCATATCACACACATTACTATTGAACCCCTGTGCTATACACATTTGGAGATCCTTCAAAATAGCCCTGATCAATATATTCACTCTCCTCATTCCCTGATTTCACTCACGAGCACAGATGGGTGGTGATCCTGACCACTGGCGGCTGGACTGGCAGACCCGGGAGGGAGTCCCTTGGCGCTCATAACCTCCATCACAGTGATATTCACATGTGGCACCATAGTTGTTCCCCGCTGAAGTGCAGGTGAGGTAGCCATGCTGTGGTGGTTTCAGCGTTGGGCAGCGTCTCACTGTCAGGGAGGAGTTCAAGTTAGGGGCTATGGTATCTCTTTTAAGAAAAAAAAGAGGTTAAGTGAGTGCCCATGCTGGGTTTTCTAGATCAGGAGACCTAGGATGATCAGAATGAATGATTTCTTCATATTTCCAATGGCTGAGGATAAAGGCTGAATTTTCTTAAGGAATTAAATATGAAATGCAGACAAAGGTGTTCCAAAAATCTGGAAGGACAAGTGAATATACATATTGTCATCATTCTGTAAAATAAATATTGCCATTTTTGTTTTCAGACTTTGTGGACACCTTATGTAAGGATGACCACCTTATAAAATTACTTTCAATATTAAAAATAAATAGAAAAAGTCTTAAATATCCATCAGTGGGGAAAATATTAAGCAAATTATATTCTTAGAGGTAGATTATTATGGTGTCATTAAAATATTTCTGAAGAATTTTTAAAGAACATGGAAAATTATTATAATAAAAAGGTTGATCTAAAATTGGATATACGGTATGATCTCAACTATATTTTTTAAAGTATCTTATATAATAAAGAGGTAATATGCAAATTGACCATCACATGCTGGCACAAGATGGTCACCCCCATTGATCATAAGATGGTGGCCCCACCGAAACCGGTTTGGCTCAGTGGTAGAACGTCGGTCTGCGGACTGAAAGGTGCCGAGTTTGATTCCAGTCAAGGGCATGTACATTGGTTGGGGGCACATCCCCGGTGGGGGGTGTGCAGGAGGCAGCTGGTCAATGTTCCTCTCTCATCGATGTTTCTAGCTCTCTATCCCTCTCCCTTTCTCTCTGTAAAATATCAATAAAAAATATATATTTTTAAAAAGATGGTGGCCCCTATGTGGTCACAAAATGGCCGCTCCCATGTGGTCACAAGGTGGCTGCCATAAGATGGCTGGCAGGGGAGGGCAGTTAGGGGCAACCAGGCCTGCAGGGGAGGGCGATTGGGGGCTAACGGGCAAGCAGGGGAACAGTTAGGTGTTAATCAGGCTGTCAGGGAGATCAGCCTGGCAGGCAGAAGCAGTTAGGGGCAATCAGGCAGGCAGGCAGGTGAGTGGTTGGGAGCCAGCAGTCTGGATTGTTAGGGGGTAGTCTAACTGCCAGATCTCTGTGGGATCCATCCTAAACCAGCAGTTGAAAATCCCCCGAGGGGTCTCAGATTGGAGAGGGTACAGGCTGGGCTGAGGGACGCCCCTCTCCAGCACATGAATTTCATGTACTGGGACTCTAGTCTTACCTAATAATAAACAAACATGTAAATTGACCATACCTCTGCTATGCCCAATGCCAATCAGAGTGAGTATGCAAATTAACTCAAGAAAGATGGTGGTTAATTTGCATACATACCTGGGTCCCTGGAACATACTCGGCACCCAGGTCATTCCCAGCTGGCCATCAGAAGGGCAGGGGCTGAACTGGTGATTGGAGGAGCAGGGGAGCCCCCTGCCCAAGCCTAAAGCCTGGGCGGCCTGAGTTGGTGATCAAAGGGGCAAAGGCTGAGCTGGGGATTGGAGGGGCAGAGAGGCCCCTTCCCAAGCCTAAAGCTTTGGGCTGAAACTTTAGGCTTGGGCAGGGGCCAAGATAGGGATTAGAAGGGCTGGGAGCCCCCTGCTCAAGTCTAAATCCTTGGGCTTGTGCAGGGGCCAAGCCTGCGATCAGAGAGAAGAGGAAAACAATCAATGGAAACATATCCTCAGGTGAGGATAAAAGAAAAGAAAGAAAGAAATGTCATATCCTATGAAAGACACATCTTGAAAATGCCTAAAGAAAGTTGTCTTTTTTTCATGGTGAAGGGAGTGGGCCTAAGCCATCAGTAGGGTATCCCCTGAGGGCTCCCAGTCTGTGAGAGGGGGCAGGCTGGGTTGAGGGACAAATTTTGTGCACCGGGCACCTAGTGTGTAGATAAAAGACTAGAAAGAAAATACTAAGAGGTTGCTTCTGGACAATGGGGTAATATATTTTTTTCCCACGTGTTCAAAACTGAGTATAAATTATATTTATAATGAAAAAGCCAAATAACACTAAACAAAGAAGTAGAATCAGGCATGCAATACCACCAATTTCAGTAAAGGTGAAAGACTGAGGATGCAGGCTGATTAGATTTGATGATTAGAATGCCAATAAAAGAGATACAGAATATCTTTGTGACTTTTATCTAGATTTAGGAGAATGAGAAAATCCTGTTGGGGGGTCAGAGTTTCTGAAACGTATATATGCACAATATCATGCAGACTTCCTGAATAACCCTTTTTAGTGAACTTGTTTTTCCCCTCTCTCATGAGTGTATGGGAAATGTTTCAGGCATAGAAAAGAGAGGATTGTGGTGAGAATCTACAGGGTCATGGCAGAGCAGGAATAATGAACAATGTGAAAATGGAAGACTTCTTTTCAACAGACCTTGTACTTTCACAATGAACTTGCAGCTGGCCCGGTTGTAGGCTCGGTCATAGGCAGTATAACGAATCACATGCTCTCCTTCGGGAAAGTGAGAACCAGGCTCAGGGCCTCGCAGTGTCACCCTACATGGGACAGAGTGAAATAATCACTAAGGAAATAGACTTTTAAGATAAGGGGCATATAATCACAGTAGTCTCAGCCTGAGAGCCTGGGAGAAGCTGCTGGGAGGGATAAGTGGCATCTGTTACTCACCTGGTGATGGTACCATCAGCAGAATCTTTCACCAAAGGTGGGTCCCAGTATACTCGAGCAGTCAGTTTTTCCGGTTCTGCCATCTTTTCACGTGAGTGGGGACAACGGATCTTGGGGGGATCTATGTCTGCCAAGGTCAGAAATCAGGTGCTGACTCATAGGTCCCCTGCCTTCCCTGAAGGGAACCCATAGAAGTAATATCGCACCACTGGGTAAGTAAAAGATACATTCTCTATTCAAGATACTTAATTAAATTGGGGGGAAGACCCCAGTAGCAGGGGAAGTGATAACTTCTTTAAGGGTGTATCCAGAGTGCCATCCTCAGCAAGCAGAAAAGCCTTCTGCTGTAAGGAGTCTAGATCCTTTGTGGATACAATACCAGGGTGGCTCTTTGCAGCAGGACAATTGGGAGCAAACCAACATTTACCTACACATACAGGCTCGCCTCCACTCCATTGACTATCTTCCATACAGATTCGACTGCGGTCACCTTCCAAATGGTAGCCACTGGAACAGCTGTAGTCACAACGGGAGTCAAGAAGTGCCCCATTTGTGCAGGTGTAGGTGCCACTCGCAATGAATGACAATGTGCGGCATCTTATCTCTAAGAGAAAACCAAGTAGAAAGCTTAGTAGCCTATGGAACTATCTGGAGGTGATGCCTGGGCAACTAGCACAGGGAGAACCATATCAGGATAGCATAAAATACAGAAAATCTTACCCAAAACTGCCCTTAAATTTTTGTGCCTAATTGGCTTTTTACTAATTGCTTCCTTATTTTTAGACTATAAGGTACAGTAGTGCTGGGGATGGGAGTTTCTCAAATAAGTAAATTACTTGTCCAAGTGCATGGACTTGAGCATCACACCTGAGTTTAGATCCCAGCTCTATCCATTACAAACTCTCTGACTTGAAGTTACCTTATCTCTCTGAGTTTCAGCCTGGCTGGTGTTGCTCAGTGGTTGAGCTTTGATCTATGAACCAGGAGGTCAGTTCAATTCCTAGTCAGGGTACATGTGTGGCTGTGGGCTTGACCCCTAGTATTGTGTGTGTAGGAGGCAGCCAATCAATGATTCTCTCTCATCATTGATGTTTTGCTCTCTCTAGCTCCCCTCTCCCTTCCTCTCCAAAATTAATAAAGTATATATATATTTTAATGGGGATACTTCACAGAACTTCATAAAAGGGATAATGCCTATAAACATCTGGGCTCATTTAGGGCCTCAGCTGCTATTCATTTTTACCTCTTATTCCTCAAGTGTTAGATATCCTTGAGCAAATTCAAAGCTCCTTTTTGAATACTAGAGGCCCGAAGCATGAAATTCTTGCACAGGTAGGGTCATGAAGCCTAGCCAGTGATCAGGGCTGATTGGGGCCTTCTGGCTGCCAGCCAGGGCATTCCTTCATTCCGCCCTGCCCCCTGGTGGTCAGTGCACATCATAGTGAACCATCAAACTCCTGGTCTCCAGGTTGAACTCCCAAGGGAACAATTTGCATATTAGGCTTTTATCTATATAAATAGTTTTGGTGTTGCCACAAGCACTCTTCAGCTGAGTCTCACATGTGAAAGTGGGTTGGCCCTCTCACTGGGGGAGAATACAGGTCAGGCCAGTGTCTGGAGGGCCAATTTTGGCTAAAGGGGAATCCATATGCTTTAGATATCACATGGGCCAGAAGTGGAGACTGCTACCATGAGTTGATTGTGAGCCTATGCTTACCAAAGTCTAGCTTGAAATACTTGAAATAAGCCACACATTCCTTTATATTTCTAAGTTCTAACCCTGCATAAATTCAATTACTGGAGCTTTCCATAAAGATTCTATAAGCTATGTTCATTTTGCTTCTTGGTCAAACCAGACTTGCAGATTATTGTCTTTTATGTTTTTTAGTATCCTGCATGCAAAAATTACTTCCTTGAAATTAGGGCCAAGAAAAAAAGTTTGTCTTTGCAGATGAATTTGTTTTCTTAGTATTATATAACAGTGAAAATGATACATCCAAAGTGTTTGCCCTTTTGTCACTTATGAGAAAGGGCAAAGTCAGATTCACTCTTCAAATATAGTAATTAAGTCATTCTAGGCACCTGGAAATATGTACATCTTTCTTTTAACTGGTTTTATGTTCATTTATAGACATATTATTTCATTTTGTGAGACTAATTCTAATTTATTTTGGAAACAATGGCATCCAAGGATTAAATTAATTACAGTCATCTAAAGGACTGTAGTGGTATCCTTATTTCTGACTATAAAACTTTCTCCTCCACAACATCTTTTCTGACTAACCCAATTCTCTCTGAATGCTCAGCACTCTGTCTGGTCACACTGCCTTCATGTGCACATATTTGTGTTTCTATTCATTAGTCTATAAGCTGCCTGGGAGGAATTGGGAATTGAGTAAGCCCCTGAAACAACCAATACATAGCCCTATACACATGGGATGGCATTCAGAGATAGACATATAGACAGACAAAGCTCAATTGCTAAAATAATAATAATAAAAAAGGTAGCCTGTAGAGCTGGAATAAGAAGATAGAGATTTGGGAGCTGAAAGGGACATGGCTTGGAACGTGTGTGTATTAGCACCCCCACATACTAGCCTAAGGATTCTTTGTGGCTTTCCGAAGAAAATGAAGAATAACAGATGTCTCATAGCTTCACTGTCAAGGCCTCCTAAGGCCTTAGGCCGGGAAGTATAGCAGTGTGGGAAAGAGTCCGAGGCCACACATCCTTGAGAGTGCCAAAAGAAGGCATAGGTTCATATAAGCCCCATGCCCAAATCTTAAATCCACTCCTTGGCCTCCCAAGCCAGAAGAGCTGGCTGCTGTTTAAATGCTCATATTAATTGTGCAATAAACACAGGGAGAGAAAATGAGCTAAAATGTTAGGATGGAGAAAGGCCATTTGGGTTCCTGTGAAAAATTCCTAAATTTCACTTGACAGAAAGCATAGTAACACCTCCAGGCATATACACCCAGTGGCTGAATGGCTGGCCTCTCTCATATATACATATCAGCATCTGCACCACTTACGTCTGCAATAGGCAGTTCCAGACCAGCGGCGGCTTGGCAAGCACTGCACCGACCTTCGTCCGATCAGTCGAAAGCCCCGGTCACAGGAGAGCTCACAACGAGTGCCCAAGCTGCTGTGATAATTCTGTCCCCTTGGTGAATAGCATGTGGCTTCTCCGTCTTGGATATTTAATGTATAACACCATCGGGGGACTGTAACAATAGAAGAAAAGTAAGTTGAAGTACAATAATTAAGACAGTGAAAGGACAGACACATAGATCAATAGAACAGCAAATAGACCCACACAAGTATATTGAAATAATTTTTGACAAAGATTCAAAATCAATTCAATGGAGGGAAGAAAACCATTCAAATAAGTGTTGCTAGAACAATATTGAACTTCTATAGATAAGGAGGAGAAGAAGGAGGTGGGGGAGGGAAAAAACCCTCAATATAAATCTCATACCTTATATAAAAATAATTCAAAATGGATCATGAATTTAAATCTAAAAAGTAAAATTATAAAATGTAAAAAGAAAACAGGGCAAAATCTCTGGGATCTAGAGCTAAGAGGTCTTAGACACACAAAAGCACAATTAATATAAGAAAAAAAGAATAAATTAAACCTTGTCAAAATTAAAAACTTCTGTATTATGAAAAGCATTGTTAATAGATGAAAGACAAACCACAAACTTGGAGAAAATATCTGCAAACTACACATTCAACTAAGGACTGGTATCTAGAATATACAAGTAACTCTCAAAACTCAAAAGGAAAAAAGCAAACAATTCATTAGAGCATGGACAAAAGACATAAACAGATATATCACTAAAGAGGATATACTGCTGAAACCAGTTTGGCTCAGTGGATAGAGCATCGGCCTTCGGACTGAAAGGTCCCAGGTTCGATTCCGATCAAGGGCATGTAACTCGGTGTGGGCACATCCCCAGTAGGGGGTGTGCAAGAGGCAGCTGATCGATGATTCTCTCTCATCGATGTTTCTAACTCTCTATTCCTCTCTGTAAAAAATCAATAAAATATATTTTTTTTAAAAAAATAAAGAGGATTTACTGATGAAAAATAAGTACATGAAAAGATGGCCAACATTATAAGTCACTAGAGAAATGCAAATTAAAACCACAACAAAATACCATTATGTGTTCATTAGGATATCTAAACTTAAAAGAAAAACAAAAAACAAAAAACTGGCAAAACCAAGTGTTGGTGAGGATAGAGAGAAACTGGAACTCTTACACATTCCTGGGAGAAATACAAAATGAGACAGCCACTTTGAAAAATAGTTTGGTAGTTTCTTATAAAAGTAAACATACACTTGCCACACAACTCTGCAATCCCACTTTAGTTATGAAATGAAAACCTGTGTTCATACAAAATCTTGTTTACAAATGTTTTAAAATACCTCTATTCATAATGGCCAAAGCTAGCAAAAATTCAAATGTTCTGTGGGGGAATGGTTGAGGTCCGGGATAACCTCAAAGAGGCATCCCTGGGCAAGTTCTTGATGTGATGAAGCTGTTTGGTATGGTGGTGGTGGTTACATGACTATGGACTTGTCAAAACTCATAGAACTCTGCACCAAAAAGAGTGAATTTCACAGTAGGTAAATTTAAAGTAATTTTTTAATGATATAAATATGGAAGTTAGAGAGAGGAGGGGAATGCAATATCAAACAAAGCTGCTTAAGAATGAAAGTCCAATCCCAGGTCAATACCTAGAACAAAAGTTAATAGGGCCATCTATAATAATACAAGTTTAATATGCTAATTAGACTGGTCAGCCGAACAACCTTCCAGACATCCTTCTGGATGACTTTCCGGATGAAGCTGGGGCTGAGAGGGCCTACCCCCTTGCATGAATTTCATGCACCGGGCCTCTAGTTAAATCATAAAAGCATCATAAAGTCATCTCATTGGCTATGCAATATGAATGACTCTTAAGCGGGTTCAGATTTTAAAGGAGCACCTATAAACAGGCAGAGGGCCACCTGTCCAAGGATACATACACAGTATGACATAGGTCTGTTAGTCTCAAGTCAGGAAGGCTAACGCCGCATATGAGTTCATTCAATCCCCAAATCCTAAGAGATAAAAACAAGGGGAATTTGAATAAAAGTGCATTAGGAGTTAAAGGAAAAAAGAAAGGCTGGAGCCTCTGCTTGAAGGCAGCTATAGAATGAAGACAGATGACAGTAAGAAAGTTATCCTTCAAGCAACAACACACTTGTGGCTTTCAGCATTAGTTTTGTGCCTGTGGCTGTGACACAAGGCTGCCATCTGGAGACACCATCTCCAAATTACATAAAATTGGAAGCACTACAGTTGCAGAGCTGTTAATTATGTGATCACAACACATATCACAAAGATTTTATATGGGAGGCTGGGGCCTCAACAATCACTCCTGTCCTATTTCTCTCCAGCATTCTGTCAAGAAAAATACACATCAAATTGGAAGAGATAGAATAAGCAAGTTTAGTAAAAGAAAATATAGAGCTAAATAAGTTCAAATTTGTAGGTTCAGAGGAATCCTGGTATAAAGAAAACATGTTGGGAAGCTGGAAAAGAACAAAAACATTATCCCAATTTTCTTTTTCCACCCAGAATTATTTGAGGTATAATTGACAAACAAACTGTATATGTCTAAGGTGTACAGTGTAATTTTTTCAATGACAGTTGACATTAAATATTATTTTATATTAGTTTAGATGTGCAGCATAGTGGTTAGACATTTATATAATTAATTAAGTGATCCCCTTCATAAAAGTCTAGTACTCACCTGGCACCATACATGAACTATAGTCACCATGCTGCACATTAGATTCCCAAAGGAAGAAGAATGCAGCCTCTGGAAACTATAGCGTGGTAAGAGTGACAGCACTGATAGCCCGTATTTAAATACAGGCTTATGAGCAGCTAAAAAGAGAAGTGCTGATCTCCAGGTGTCCTCAAGAACAAGTCATTCAAGATTGACCTCATTTCCTTTTTGGTTAGTCACCAGACTGGTAGAGCAGGGGAACTTAGCGGATACACTATGTGGAAGTCAGTGAGGCATATGACAGTGCCCTTCATGCCATTCATGTGGATGAGATACCGAAATACAGCAGAGATGACAGTACAGTTATGGAGATTCACAACTGGCTGAACAACTGTACCCAAATAATGCTAATTGTGGCATGGTGAAAATGTCTTGCAGGAAATGTGTTAGTTATTACTGAGTAGCTACTGTGCTCATGATTTATATTTTCTTTCTTTTTTTAAAAAAAAATATATTTTATTGATATTTCACAGAGAGGAAGGGAGAGAGATAGAAAGCTAGAAACGTCGAGAGAGAAACATCGACCAGCCGCCTCTTGCACACCCCCTACTGGGGATGTGCCCTCAACCAATGTACATGCCCTTGACCGGAATCGAACCCGGGACCTTTCAGTCCACAGACCGATGCTCTACCACTGAGCCAAACCGGTTTCGGCATGATTTATATTTTCACTTTACATCCATTATCTCAAATAGTTCTCCCAAAAGCCTTATCTTGCAGGTGAGGAACTAACTTGCCCACAGTCCCCAAGCAAGTAAGGAGCAGAGATTTTAACCCAAGCTTTGACTTGGATAAAAACCAATATTTTTCTAACTCTATTATATGCCACTGTAAGTATGCTAGATTTTTATTTTGAAGTATGCATTTACATTTTGAATAGGTAATATAGCAACATGGTTCAAAATCCAAAAAGTATAAAACGTTACAGGATAAAGTCTCTCTCCCACTCCTGTTCCAACACATACTGACACTTGGTCCCCCCATAAAGAACCACTGTTAATAGTATATGCACATCAAGCAACTAAAGCAATTATTATTATATATTCTTATTTTTCCTCCTTTTTAACATTTAGAGTAGTGCAGTATGCCCACTGTTCCTTCCAATGCTTTTCTAAAACAAACTTAAAATGCTTCAGATCTTCCCATATCACTACAACATACACCTTACTTAAATGAAATAACATTTATAAAATACATAGCACAGTGACTGGCATATAAAGGTGTTTGTTTGGGGTCAAAGAGCTGGAAGGTGGACTAGCTGGGACTTGAGCTCAGGCCCACGGCCTCTGATCTATGCAACTATTCACCTATCACTTTTCAGAGATAGTAAAGGAAACAAAGTGCTTACAACAGGGTTAAAAGGGCCTTCTCTGTAATTATCTCCAGATAATGCTGGCAGGGTTACCGGCTTGCCCAGTGCTGAAATGATCCTCAGGGAAAGTGGAAGATATTATCTGCTCTAACTTTCTGTCTAGTATAGGAATAGTTATTCAGGATTTGTCACAGGCAGTCCTCTGCCCCTCCTGAGAAGAGTCTTATAGATTATGGAGCCTTTCCTAATTTGGTCTCACTCTATTATATTCAACTTTATTTTTTACTACTTCCTCCACATCCCATCTCCTCCAATCAGGCTGGTTTCTTCCTAGCCCCTTCCTCTAAGAAGTGGGTTCGTTCATACCTTTGTGGCCATCTACTTGTCTGAATGCCCTCCCCTCTACTTTCCAGTTCTCAAAATCCACCCATTATTCAAGATCTAGTCTAAATGTTATTGTTCATGACTCTTTCCCTGACTTCTTTTTCTTAACATCTATTGCATTTTCTGCTACCACATAGCTTCACACTTACTTGCTCTACATGTGCTAATTCTATTGCTTCCTCACTAATCCTTCCCCCAGCAAAATGTAAGCTCCTTGGTGGGTACAAGTTTTTGTATCATCCACAGGCTTACCTTGCACAAGACTAGGTTTACAGAAGTACCCAGTCTATATTTAATGGTTAATAATAGATGGGCAACCTTAGTGCTTGAGAGGTGAGATCAAACAACAAGTCAGTAACCAAGTTCATGACTGGAAATCATGGCCCCTAATTCACTGAGCTTCAGTTTTGGCACATATAAGCCAAGTTGGATGAGGATTCATGGAGGGCCTAGGCCTTAGGCTAGAATAAACCTTTTGTGAGCCTGAGAAGCAGAGTATTACCTCGGTAGTCTAGGGCAGGGGCCTGTGGGACTTCTTCAGCATATACTTCATTGTAGCTTTCATCTGGGTAGTAGCCTGAACCTAAAATGAATAAGACAGTATTAATATGACATATTGATTTCTCACTCAAGTCCTTCCGAACCATTCCCCCTTTCAACTTGGTCTCTTCTGAGGACAAGGGGTGGCAAGCCAGGTGGATATTTAATGGGGAAAATTCTTCCTTGTAAAGCAGCAGAACTATTCTTGGTAAACCTCAATACCTTAGGTGCATAAAGGGTGAGCAAGTGGGGTAGGGAGGGGGTTATTGGTAGCCTCTATTCAAAAGAAAAAAAAAAGCCAAATATATTGATCATCAATCAATCCCACCAGTCTGGGCTATAAAAGACCCATTTCCTTGGTGAGTCACTAATAACCAAGCTCTGTGGTTGGACAGCTGTCACAGATAGGAGGAAAAAAAATAGAGCCCGAGTAAGGGTCTTTCCACTAATGACAAGCCTGCTCACAGTCCTCAGAAGGATATGATTCCACAAGCTCCCGCTAGCCCACAGGACACCAGCCTTTTGCCACCTGGTTGCTGTTGCTAAGGCTGGCATGCCAAGACAAAGAGAGAGGGCTCAAAGGGCAAGGGGAAATGAAAATAGTTTTATGTCCTGAGTGGTTTGTCCTTGTTTGGAGGAAAAAGCAAACAGAGTCCTTTCTGGTTCCTCTAATCAGCAGGAGTTTAACAGGGAGCTGATGAGCTGGAGAATATTTCCAGTCTACCCCCATTCCGTTAAGTGGCCCAGTCTCTGGTACAGGCAGGTCTGCGGCTGTCTGGGAGACTAAACAGTGTGTTCCACTAGACGGCAGGAAATCAGTCATGAACACAAACTAATTGGAATACAACTTGGTGCTTTCCGGAGTGAAGTTTCAGGAAGTGCTCCTTCCAGCTTCCCTGCATGCACAGGAATACTGCAGCCAGCCATGCTGGAGTCAGAAGACAATTCCTCACTTCCAGGAAAGGTTGTGCTTCCTGAACAGGGCTGGATTTTAGTTCTGGAGCCCTTTGGACTGTGTAAACACCCAGACCACAAAGGGCCTGCCTCCTCTCTGGGAAGAAGCCAAGGGCCCCCAACACAAAAGGGTGGAGCCGATGGCTAGATGATGAAGGTCATCCATTCCCCACAGACTGGGGGTGGGGGGTATTGGGAAACCAGTCCAACTTGATGAATAAGGGAAGGGAATGAATCAAATAGAAAATTTGCTTTATGAAATCATGTCCTCATTGGTTTGCCCTCATTCCAGAGGAAAGACTTCATTTTTTTCTTTCCCTTGACTTTTTATATTTTCCCACTTCAGTTCTTGTGGCTTCTCTTTATGTCTCCCCAGCCTTGATCTTGCTTTCCCAACATGGGAGGTTTCTTCCTGGAGGGCAAAAAAACCTAAAAAATGCTAAACTGTTTCAAATGCCTCAAAGCCTTACAGCTCCTGTAAACAGGAGGCCAGATGTGGGTGATTCCCTAAAGGATTAGTCCCCACACTCCATTCCAGATCTTGCTTGTAAGAAAATGGCCATCAGGGAGCAAGCCTGTTTACCAGAAGAGCAAATAGGAATGACAGAGGCTTTTGGCTGGATAACAACAATGATTGCTAAACAACACTCATCACATGTTCTGTGTTTAGCCCGTTACAAGTATTATCACATTATGCCATCCTAACATCTCAGTGAAATTGACACCCTTATTTCTCTCTAATGTATAGATGAGGAAATAGGTTCAGAGGAGAGAAGGAGTAGCTCAAGTTTCCCAGCTAGTAAGAAGTAGAGTGGACATTCCAGCCCAGGGATGTTTGACCCTCTCAATACCAAACTCAGACACCCCACTAAAGATGGCAGTTGGGAAAAACTTTGAACAATGTCCAGCAGGGCTAAAAATCCGAAATCTTTTTCGCAATCCAGCTTTTTTACTCTGTGTGTGTGGGATGTAAAGCCAACAAGTATTTTACATCATTCTAGAATTACAGGGGATGTGGGAAAGCTGAGGGAAGACTCAGTCAGATAATTATAGTCTCCACCAGGGTGCAGAGGTAGCTGCACCAGTGCCAAAATTGCTTTGTGATGGCAATCACCTTACTACTTTAACCCTTTCATCTCCCCTCTCTGCCTGTCTTTGGGTATTTTCTACGAATATTAGGATACTGAGATGAGATATAAGAAACTAGAAGGGCACCCTTTCTGCATTGTTCTATCTACTTGTTCCTCTTCAGCCCTTGGGTAGAGAGATTTGGGCAGCATTCCTCAGTGGTTATTGTGAGGTCTATAATTGGGTTCCATAGTAAAGTCAGATGCTCTAAGCACTGCCCTTTACAAAGGTATGGTTGGAAAAGTAACTGATATTTGAAGACTATTTTCAGATCCACACTAATATTTGGCTTATAATAGCAAATATGCTCAGACTTTCTGAACTGCATAGATATGCCAATATAAACTTCTAACCCACTGTTTGCTTTATTTATATTCTTAACCATTCCCAACCTCTGCTGATTATTCCTGGGTCCTTTTACTGATTATCCCTTCTTTCCTTGTGCCATTCCCATGTGAGAAAAAAAAGCTATAGCTGGAACAAAGCAGTGCTGGATTCATATAGAGAAGCCAGTATGTATAGTGAATGCATGAATAAATGAGTGGAACAAGCTCAGACAGCTGAGCTAGCAATTTGGAGAAAGAGTATTGGAAAATTTCCAAATTTCTCTCATCATGTAGTCTCCTAAAACAGAACAGGGAGGAATGAGTGGGTTTGCAGGGCTGTAAGAGATTTCCCAGCCTGGGCTCCCCAGAATGAGTGGTGACCTTGGTGATTCTTGTGCAAGTGGGAGTGCCACCTTTGCAAACAGCCCTTTGAGAACTTCAAATGGATATAAATTTTAAAATCAGACTGCCCTTTCCTCAAGACTCCAATAGCCCAGGCTTTCATCCTGATAAAGGTAAAGGCCTTTGTATTCCATGAAGTTTCTTACAGATGTTCAATATTAGGCATCTAATCTCCGCTCCCTTAGGTCCTATGGTCTTTGGATGGATTTTGGTGTTATATACTTGAACTGAAGCTTTGGAAGGTTGGGGTGGATGGCTCCTTTAACTCCAAACAGTGTGTACTCTGCCAAAGGCTTGACTTGAATTTCTTCATCTCAATGACATCCCTTGTGTTTTACCCCCTACAAAGCTAGGTTAAGCCAAAGAGGACAAGAAGTTTGCATATTTGTTTGAAAGCTTCATGCAGCTGTTCCAGACAAACAGAGCTATTGCCAAAGTCCTCCACCAGGAACCCAGGACATGTGGAAAATTTTAGCTGCAATGACTGTGGCTGTGATGGAAGCAGTTTGTTATTTACTCATCTCTGGATGTTTTTCTAATTCCATTGGTTGGGCCTGTCTCCTTCCCCTACTCTCCCCCAGCCCCCGATGAGGGCAGACACTGCAGACCACAGAATATTCTTAGCATTTCGAATGCCAGCTGGACCAAATAAAAAAAAAAAACCTCTGTCTGCCCCCTCATTATCCTCTCATCATTCTTCCTACTCCCCTTCCCCCTCTCCTCACTGAGTCTGTTCTCTTCAGCTCCCTATGTTTCCAGGGGCAAAGGATAAAACATTCAGGAATCCAGAACTGTCCATCCCTTCTGAAGTAAGGAACAAGCCAGAAGAAATTAGGGAATTCCTGTTTAAGAGAAAGTGATTTCTATTGTCATTAAAAGCATTAGCAGAAAGGGGCTTTAAAAATCTCGTCCTATAAATACAGTCTGGGGTGAGAGGGGGGAGGGAAAGAGAAAAGGAGGGAAGGAGAGAAGGAGGGAGGGAGGAAGCTAAGTGCAGAAGCAATGAAGCAGGTGAGATAAGGGACTCAAAAGCCATGTAGTCCAACCTTCTCATGTTGTTAATCCTCACTCGAGTATATTTTTTCCATTAATATTTTTTTAGAGAGAGTGGAGGGGAAGGGGAGAGAAACACAGAAACATTGATGTGAGAGAGACACACCGATTAGTTGCCTCCCTCATGTGCCCCTACCAAGGCTGGGAAGCAAGCCTGCAACCAAGGTACATGCCCTTGACAGGAATCGAATCCAGGACCCTTCAGTCTATGGACTAGCACTGTATCCACTAAGCAAAGTCCTCTAGGGCATAGCTTGTTTTCAAATATCTTTAGTTTGTCTCAAAGACTCCCTTAGTGGCCTAATACAAAGTTTTTTCTATCTTTGTTGTTAAGAATAGTTCTTGGTATCTAATTTAAATATCTCTCATTGTAGTCTAACTCTTCCCTTCTCCAAGACTTGGTCCAGGCCCCACCTTCCCTGGATATAATGGGCCACAGCTCCTAGAACTTACCTGCTAACCATGTTGGTGTCACTGCTGGAGCCAGGAAGAGCAGCAGAGAGAGAGCTCCTCTTTGAGTTATTTTACTGGCCATCCTTTTAAGGGGTATGGATGGTTAGGGAGACAAGAATAGGAGTAGGTGGCCAGAAGTACCAGAACAAATGAAAGTAACTTTCATAAATCAGCCATCAATGAACTTCCAAAAGTGAGACGAAGCAGAAATGCGGGATCTGTGAGGAAGAAGAGAGATTTTTAAATCAATGAATGCCTATTTTATCATCTCCCCTTTGTAAGGATCTTCTACTTTGTAGAATAGCAATACTATTTGTTATTTATGGTCTTTTTCCTTCCCAGAAGGACATAAAAACAATAAATTTTCAATTGATCTTGGTGAGATCCGATGCAAATACTCCATGGTACAAGTTATAGTGAGGAACACTGAGGTACCAAGATCAGGAAAAGGCCAACATAAAGTCATATAGAATCAAGATGGAATCCTGTGATCTAAAGGCTGCCAGTTGACGATTTTTATCAATTTAGCTGGTATTTCCTTAACCACTAATCTGGGAAAGCATTAGCTTGTATGGACTAAGCTTGAACACTAGAGTTATACAGATCTGAATATGTATCCAGTTCTGTCCCTGTAAGGTATGGGGATATAAACAAATACTTTAACAAAATTATAGTATCTGCCTTCTTTCCCAGCTTGTTAATTTTTTTCCTTTTTATTGAATTTATTTGGGTGGCCCTGGTTAACAAAATTATACAGATTTCAGGTGCACATTTCTTCAACATGTCATCGGTACACTATATTGTGTGTTTACCACCCCAAGTCAAGTCTCTTTCCATCACCTTTTATTCTCCCTATACTCTCTTCCACCTCCCTCTCTCCCACCAGTGGCCATCACAACACTGTTGTTCATATCTGCCTTATAGAAAAATTTTCCCCTGGAACATAGGGAATCAATCATTATATATTAGTTATTATTACCATCTTGGTATTGGGCAGGACTGAATGTCTCCTAACTTTAGTTAGTAAATGCACCCTATGTTCTTAGCTTTGGTTTTTGAAGCGTAGTGGTTTGGTAGTGGCTTCCAGCTTTCAATTCAAGTCTAAACTTCTAGTTTTACCCACTGAGCCAGCAGGAACTGAGGTTGAGAAGAACCTACTGAGAGGTACGTGAGGAGAGGGTGAGCAAGCTCCAATTGCCCTCTCATTTTCTGTCCTGTTCTTACTCTGAGGGGATTAGAGTTCTGTGGTTCCCAGTAGGCAAATACCTCATAAATCACAGTATTAAAACTTGCTGTCCATTGGTATAAACTGGCCACTGGACTTTTCAGTAAACACCCATTCACCCACATACTTTCAATGAAATGCCATGGTCAGGGAAAGGGTCAGTCCCAGAAATTGAGACACAAAAAGATGACAGATTCCGGCACAAGAAGTTCAGGAACTGCATGGATTCATTTTCCAATTTATTGCTATTTGACTTTAGACTTTGTCTAGACAGTGGCAAGGAAGCAGGAGAGAGAAAAAGTGAGAACAAGTGAGGGAGGCAGGGAAAGTGGAAAGATGTGAGAGAGAAATTAGAAAGAAAAGTAATCTGCCAGAGCTGAAGAGAAGAGATAAAATCAGAAAAAGGGAACCAAAGGCGAAAGAGGAGTTTAAAGAAATTTGGGAACATGTACAGCTAGATAAACTAATCCCTGAACCTGCCTCACACATGCAGCCTCAATCCAATTCCTTAGTTCAGGAGCAAGAAGGGCTTTCCTTTCCAGACCCGATGCTCTGAGACTATGACTGCTTCCCTGCCCACCGCCTGCAGTTTCAGACTGAGAATTTGACTCACTGGAGTCAGCCTTCCCTCTGCTGAGCATCGGGAAGGTGATGGGAACCTGTATCTGCAGCCAGGTCACAGCTCAAATGAAAAACAGCATATGATCCAGTTTCATAAAAGAATTTCTTTCTTCCCCTCCACCCCCAGCCATGTTGCCCAAGTCATGGATCTTGTTACCCTCTATGGTTGTAAAGTGGGGGTAGTATAGTATAGAGGGGTTAAGCAGCAGATCTTACCTGTTTTATGGGTTTTTGTGCTGTCTTTTTCTCTCCTTGTTCTCTTTCTCCTTCCTTTCTGCTTCTCTCATCAGTTGAAAAAACTTCTAATTTAACATTCCTAGAACGAGTGGCTCCCGGTCTGTCCGGGCCTCCGGGATTCTGTTAAAACTGCCCAGATGTTAGGACATCCGCATCTGCCAAAAGTTTCCTTAAAGCTATATTAGCCCCAAGCTATAGCTATTTCTCCCTCAGAGAAGGGTTTTAGAGAGGTTGGAGAGAAGGAACACAAGGATTAGAGGAACTCAGTCTGCTGCAGAACAGGGGAAAGTGTGAAGGGTGCTGGCCCCATGCCTGTGCTTATAGTGATGACTAACAGGCTGGCTAAAGGGCCTCCCTAGAGATGTGGCTTACTGGAGGTAGTGTCTTTTTATGACTCAGCATCAAATCAAGGTTGAATGAAAAGGAATTTCTCAAATTTGAAGAAGAGCATAGCTGGCTGTAACATTCCTTGGAGTTTTCTTTGTAGTTTCTTAGTACTCCCTACTCCTAGTTGCCTTGCCATATACCAGGGTTAGACATACTTTTAAACCCTAGCACTGATTACCTAACTTCTATGGACTTCAGTTTCTGATAAGATTATGTTGTTTACAAAAATTACCATGCACTTCTTGGCTGAAGAATAAAGAATGATTTTCTGTAATGAGTGGAGGGAAAGCATGCTTAGAGAGGCTTTAGCTCTTTGAAGGCTGTTTAAGTTAATCTAGATGTTCTGTGCATGGCAAGGTTGTAGCCATTGCTAAGCTGTTTCTCGGTGTCTTCTGATGGAGAAATATGTTTATATTCACTAAGCAAGATTTCTTTTTTAGTATCTGATAAAGAGACTATTCTACTATAGTGCAGGCCAACTCCTTACATTCTCCATCACCTCAGACTTGACATTTCCATCCTTGAAAAATCAGTGGTCATAGTAGAAATATTTTAACTGCTATAGAAAGGGTTTCTTCCCTGTGTGTGCAAACAAAATGGTAACTTCTTTTCAGCTATGATAACAAAAAGTTCAGTAACAAGCCTATGTAATTTCCAATCCATCAATCATAAATATGCATTAAGTGTCTACCATGTGTTCAACAGTGATAGTGGTATAAAAACCTGAAGATATGATTATGGCCTCATTAATTAAATAAATTTATCAAACATTTACTGTTGTTAAGGATGGTAGACAAATAAGAATTCCTGAAATACCAATCCATAATTAATTTTAAAATATTTACTGAGCACCTATTATTTGCCATACACACTTCTAGGTGCCTGAGAGATATCAGTGAACCCAAAAGACAAAAATCCTTGCCCTGATGAAATGAAGAAAACAGACATTCAAAAAGATGTCTTGATTACAATTGTGTATACTTAGGGAAATAACTTCCTTTGGGCCTCTACTATAAACTATGAACTAGGGAACAGTGGCTAGTATGTACTGTATGATCCTTGATTTTAAGGAGCTTACTCTCGATCTTCCAGAGGGTTTATGTTTAGTAGAGGAGAGAAGGGACACAAACAACTAGAAAATAGTATAAGACCTTGTAAAGTTCCAAAATATATGGTATATCCTGGGAAGACTCTGAGCATGGGAAGAGGTGGTCCTTGGTCTGTTCTCCAAAAGGGAAAATTATATAAACAAGAGCTCATTGTTAGGTCAGAGGGATTTGGGCTAACTGGTTAGAGGGGAGTTCAGGAAGTGGTAGGGAAAAATCAAATAAACAGGATAGGACAAGATTGTAGGGCCCTTGAAATCCAAATAAGTGTTAACACTAAGCACATGTGTTAGAAAATAGTGAATCTATTAAGTGTGTGTGTGTGTGTGTGTGTGTGTGTGTGTGTGTGAGAGAGAGAGAGAGAGAGAGAGATTGAGAGAGAGAGAAGAAATAAATTTTATGAGGGTTGTTTTCTTTCTAAAAAACAAACAAATTAAAAAAGCCTTTCACTGTCTTCATCTTGGCAAAGAGCACAGTCAAAGTTCTTAGCAGAGCATACCAAACTTTCACAAGCAAACCCTACCTATGTCCTCAGATTAGTTTTAAACATTTACCTCGTGACTTCTCATTCTGGACACACTGAACTTCTTGCTCTTCCTTTCACACCTTGGTGCCTCTATACACCCACATTTACTCTACCTTGTATTCTTTTCCTTCTTTCCTGGTCTATGGAAGTCATATCCCTCTTTGCTGCTCAGATGTTGCCCTCAGCCCACCTAAGCCAGAGATGGTTTACTTCACCTTCCTTTTTATAACATCACTTTGTATATGTCTCAGTTATAGGATTTATCACACTTATTGTTTATCTATGATGATACTTGTTCCTTACTATACTAGTCTGTTCATCTCAACTATACTTTGTCCCCTATTAGATTTAGCCTTCATTTCCCCAGCACCAAACACAGAGCCTAGCATACACTAGGATGAGGATGCTGCATAAGTCCTCACATCCCATTTAGAGCTGGAGGGAAAAGACAGAGGGGTGGCAGAGGGAGTTTAAAGAAGAAAGTGAAGGGGGAAGAATATGAAAATCATAGGGAGAACAAAGTAAGGGGATAAATGAGAGAAGAGAAATGGCATTCTGTGAAGCATAATATATATATAAAGAGCTTACCCAAAACAGGCAGGATTAATTAAAAAACACATACAAGATTTCTTCAGCACCTACTCTGTGTGGATAATCCTGTTAGACACTTTAAGGATATAAAGCTAAATTAAATATCTGTCCATATGATTTGGTTGGTAGATAAGACAAAGATAAAGAAAATAACACTGAAAAATATAAATTTCTTAAAGTTCTTAAAGTTCAGTATCATTCTCAACTTCAAGATTTTTAATATGAAACCTCTCAGAATTAATAAGATACTGTTTTAAAAAATATATATTTTATTGATATTTTACAGAGAGGAAGGGAGAGAGATAGAGAGCTGGAAACGTTGATGAGAGAGAAACATTGACCAGGCAACCAATGTACATGCCCTTGACCAGAATCGAACCCCGGACCTTTCAGTCCGCCCACCGATGCTCTACCACTGAGCCAAACCGGTTTCAGCAAGATACTGTTTTTTAAAATATATATTTTTATTGATTTTAGAGAGGAAAAGAGAGGGAGAGAGAGATAGAAACATTAATGATGAGAGAGAATCATTGATCAGCTACCTCCTACACAGCCCCCACTAGGGATCAAGGTCACAACTCAGGCATGTGCCCAGACTCGGGATAGAGCCATGACCTCTTGGTTTGTGGTTGGCACTCAACCACTGAGCCACACCAGCCAGGCAAGGAACTGTCTTAAGAAAAATTAGATTTAGTAACTGACTTGCCCAGCTGAGATCTCAGTAATGCTTAATAGGCTGGACTAGAAACAACTTTCTTAGAAAAAGAACTAATGAAAATTAACCTGGAATTGTGAATTTCAATACTATTTAAGATTATTTCTCATTTCTATGTGTCCCAAGTTGTACATCATGAGCTTTTTTGAAGAAGGCAATATCATGACTGAAAAAGGAGGAAAGGATTCATGGAGAATCTGAAAGGAGTGAATGTAAAAACAATGAATGAAAACTAGAGACAGAAAAGAATTTCAGAGAAGAAATAATGAGAATATGTAAGAGACAATAGAAATAAATGATATTCCTATTTAGGAAACTAATTTTTAAAACTATACATATGAATTATTTATTTAAATGATGATGTTTGAATTATGTTTTTAAATGATATTTATCTGGTGGAAGTAATGTAAAATGAGGTTTTAATAAGTAGGAGGTGCTTTAAATTTTTATGATAGGCACTTAGACAAAGGTAATTGAAGGGATTCTAGAAAAGGTATTAGAAAATCAAAATTATAAAGTTCATTATGTAACTAAGGGATAAGATGTATTCTTTTTACTGGTTCCTAAGACAGAGTGTAGTTATGTCCCAAGATATTATACAGCAGTTCAACTTAATTTTTCCGTTTTATGACAGTGTAATACTGGGATGGCTTAGACATTTAATTTTTAAAATTTAATTTAATTAACCAAATCTTGAGTCAATACTAAGGGATTAGCCTCACAGACCAACTCTGACCAGTGAGCTCAACAGGGATTGGCTGAGCACCAAATGAGGTCATCAATTGAGCATTGTGTCCTAGGTGTTGGGGAGAGTATAAAAGGGGGCGCACAAGCCTGCCACATTGGCTCTTCAAGTAGTTTCTGAGCATGTAGGCAGCAGGGCATATGATAGGTAAGTAGAGAAGAAAAGTACCAGGTACTACAGTAGCTAAGTGTTTGAGTTAATGTGAGTGGTCAGACTGGGTACTGATGCTAGAGAAAGGTATGTGTGTGGGCTGATGAAGGGGTGAGAGGAGGTGTAGGGGTAGTGGAAATGGGAGGTGGGGGAAGATGAGGTGGGGTTGTGGGTGAGTAGAGGTAGGAAGTAGAGAGGAGGTGCAGTGGTGGGGGAATGGGGATTTGTATTGTGGGTGGAGGAAGGATGATCTCTCTCAGTTGGGGTTGAGTTTAGCCTTAAGTACTTAAGTAGGGGCCAGAAATTTTGAGTAAGGTTGGAGGGTGGAAAGGAAATAGGAATGTCTTGTTTATTGGGGGATAATCTTAATGTGTCTATTTAACATTGGAAAAGCGGTAGTAAATAAGTTGTTATAATGTTTGCTGGGGGAAGCATAGTTTAAATGCCAAAGAAAAACAAGTAAAACTAATCCTCAAGTTTGTAGGAAGTTAATAAGGAAGGTACAAAAATTCTTACTAAATATTTAATGTAAAACAAACAGCAACAATAGTTAAGGAAATATTCTCATTGTTTCACACATTTTCAGTACCAAACATGTCTTTTTTTTTTTTTAATCAGCAAGAGAGAGAAACTAAGAGATTGAACCAGAAAAAGTACTGAACTCTTTACACGCCACTCTGGAAACAGAAGGGTAACTTTTTAGGTGTTTGGGCTACTGGAGTGAAGGCAAAAATAAAACTCAATAAAAAACACCAAATACAAGGCAAAATTGGAGAAATGATTGAGGTTCTTATATTTCAAGGACTCCAAAGAGCCCTTGTTCGTGGCTAAATGTCTGAGTAGAGCAGTCTTTGGTAAGGTTATTCCCAGCCAAGACAGCTGTTTGTACAATGGCAGCCATGTCTCATTACAGAGTGAGTCCTGTTTCTGATGGAAATAGAAACTGGCAGGGCTTAGTTCTAAGCAAGGTGCTGAGCCCCTCTGAACCTGTTCATCTGTAAATTGCTGCCAGTAGTAGTCTTGACATCACAATAATGGCTTTTATGATGTATACATGTTGTGACACGTGTTGGGTGCTTAGCAACTGTGGTTGGCTCATAGCCAATGGTTAAGGTTACAGTCTTCATTAGTACTTTAAAGAATAAATTTATCTTCTAACCTCGAGAATTACTTCTTATATTGCCTTGGATGTGATTAGATTCCTCTTTTATCTGTGTTTGGAATCAAACCCATACCTACATTTGAACTAAACTGAACTGAGTTCGGTGGCATGGTGGGGATGGGGGTATAGCAGGATGGGAGAGAGAGGGGCAAGGTGTTGTGGCCACAAGAACGTTAAATTAAACGTCAGCCTCTGGTGTAATTTGGCACTGACTGCTATTCAAACAAAGCGGCGTTGTGAGTGTCAGAGGAAGGGAGAGGAGAAAAATCAACACATTTTTGGAAATAAGATGTGGCTTTTGCTTTGACTATTTTGTTTTTTCTTCAGCCACAAAAATATTTCCTTGCTCTGGGGCTCACAACAAAAATCTCTTCCAGGACACTATAAAAACCTCAATTTCAGGGGAAACTTCCATTTAAGATGACAAGGAATTAACAGGACTTTCCTTGATGCTTATTTAATAGGAGAACCTCTCAGAGAGTATTATCTAGCCTCAGAAGAAATATTTATATACAGTTATATACAGTTAGAGTCTCCCTTACACCTTACTTTCTAGCTATGTGGTACTTGAAAGTTGATATATGCTGTATTTCCTGGTGACCTTGCCTCAGTGTTAATAGGATTATAGGTGTATCATTTACCCATTCTCTGCATGTATTCATGTGTTAGGCTTTTGTAATTTTAGGATAAAATTCTAGTGTAAAGCTTGTCAGTACAGTAATTCATTTTCCAATAGTTGCTCTCTTGGGCCTCAGACATCTGGCATGGTACTAAAAGGACCTGGTCCTAGGTCAATATTCGAAGCACAGGGAAGCTCTGTGTGAGCAAATCAATGGAACTTTCCTGTTTTTGTTTTTTGTTTTTGTGGTGTATGTTTAAAGCAAGGTTTCAAGTAAAAAGGCTTGTGCATTCATCTCTCTTTCACTTTTTGCCACAGCAATACTACCAAATGCCCATTTATGATGTTAAGCTTGTGTCAGTGATGTAGTGGGTTGGCTAGGCAACTATGGTCCTCTAGAACTAACACCTGCTCACCGGACTATCAGCCTCTGCCTTCAAAGAGCTTACACTTTAGCTGAGGAACCAGACCTTACTTCATGCTCCGTGTTGTAACAATATAGACCCACCTGCTCACATACATAACATGGGGACATGGAACAGTATACCTTACACATATGATTTAAATGAAAAAAGAATACTAGCACAGTAAATTTTGGTTTTGCTATTAGCTGTGTGACCTTGAATTTCAGTCTCTTTATGATCAGCTGGTTCTTAATCTGAAAACTCAGGGGTTGAAATATAAAGTGCCTTTCAATTTTAACATTTAAAAAGGGATCATATTTGCCTGGCATTCCCTGTAGCACCTTCCCTTTTCAAAAGTTTTCCCTAATGGCTGAACTTACCCTTCAGTATTAATTACTTTTAAACACATTCCCCTCAACTTTCCAATTACCTGAGAGGAGGACATTCTAAAATGTATTATCAATCTGTCATAATTCTTTCAACAAGTTTTTATTTCCCACAATCCTTTCATTTTTATGCCCTCCCCACCACATAAAGGAATGCTCAAACATTGAAAAGCACAAAACAAGTGAGAAACAAAGCAGCCTAATCCCACCACTCAAGTAAATCGCACTTTTCCCCTTCAGTTTTTGCCTCAAAACGTGTGACTGTATAGGTATCTCTTCGCAGCCCGCTTTCTCCTTGGAAATACATTTCTTGTGGGTATTTTGCCACGTCATGAAAATGGTCTTAGGTCACTTTTAACTTTTTATTCCTTTTCTTCCTTCTAGGGCTCTAAGGGCCCATGAGGCCGAATCTCAGCGCGGGCGCTGATGATGATAGAAACATGAAGTTATAAGGATGGTGAAGGCGGGCCGGAGGGGGGCGAGGCAACGGGGTAGGGGGGGCGGGAAGGTTTTTAATGAAAAAGGAAGCCAGGTCCACCGAAAGATCTAAGAAATTCCCAACACTAGAACCTTTGTGTATAGTTTTCAGTAACCTTCGGCAGGGGGCGCTTGGAAATTGTCGGCAACCTTCAGGACTTCACCCTCTGAAAAAGCGAACGGTGTTTCCGGCTCTTCTCAGCGGGGACGCTCGTAAGTGTTCGGCAGTTTCCGGGGAGACTCGGGGCGCCGCTTCTCGCTCTCTCCTCTCTGCCCGCAGTTCGGCGGGCAGGGTCCCGGGCTCGTCATGGCGTCCCCGTCCCGAAGGCTGCAGACCAAACCCGTCATCACTTGTCTCAAGAGCGTCCTCCTGATCTACACTTTCATATTCTGGGTGAGAGGCGGGGGCGCCCGGGGACGGGAGGGACCCTGGGCTTGGGCGGCGGGTGTGACCCTGAGCGGAGGGAGCTGGAATCCGGGATTCCTGGGGGCAGCGGCGGGGGGTTGGGGCGGAGGTAACTGGGGGGACCCGGGCGCTGGCCGAGTTGCTGGGGCTTGAGTTCGCGCATCCGGCGGCCGGTAGGCTCAAGTCTGGAACCCAGCCGTGCCTGGCATTCGAATTCGAGGCGAGGTGGGGTGGGGGCGGCGAAGAAGGGAGTTGACCCTTCTGGGTACGCAGAGGGTGGCCCCGGACCTTGAGAGAAGCAGGGCTGGGCTGGCCGCTCCGAGGGCTTTTGCTTGCATAATAGTCTCTTTCTTTTCACTGCTTCATCAGAGGGGAGCATTTCACAGGTAAGTGTGGTAATGGCCCCTTTCCCGCCAGTCTAGCCTTGGACTTGCTTTTGTGTACCATCCCTTTGTACTCATCTCTGATGTTGGGGGGAGGGGAAGTTTCTGGAATTCATAAAAATACCCCGCCGCCCCTCCAGGAAACTTTTATTAAGCAGGAGTAAGACAATTAAGAAACTTACTTGTTTTGTGTTTACACAAAAAAATCAGATGAAGTTTAAGGATTTTATTAAGAGGCCTTCTCTAGCTGCCCCCCTTGGCTTCACCCTGGCCGCCTGGGTACCTAAATGATCTAGTTGTGGATTTATAAAAGCCTGTCCTTTTGAGCAGATCCCCTTTTTAGGTCCCTTTAGACCCCTTCCCCTCTTTGTCTACCACATCCCAGCCACAGCTCTGTGGCCAGGGATGCTAAGTAATTGTCAGACCTATTGTTTCTTAAATACCTAGTGGTTTGTGGTTTGAATATACACGTATCACTTTTAAGTCTATTCAAATCAGTGTATAACTTTCTATTCTCTGATTTCCCACATAGATCACTGGTGTTATCCTTCTTGCTGTTGGCATTTGGGGCAAGGTGAGCCTGGAGAATTATTTCTCCCTTTTAAATGAGAAGGCCACCAATGTCCCCTTTGTGCTTATCGGAACTGGCACTGTCATCATTCTTTTGGGCACCTTTGGCTGTTTTGCTACCTGCCGAGCTTCTGCGTGGATGCTAAAACTGGTGAGTCCTTATTTGCCTTAGAAATGATTCTTGGTTTCTGAAAAGTCTTACATGTATGTTCGTAGGCTTTGCTTTTTGGAACTGGCAATGGCCTTTTAAGATTTCTCTTGTTCCTTATGAAAACTTGCCAAGTAATAGTTCAGCTGTCAGTTACCACTTTTTTTGTGCTTTTCCTGTCCTTTTCAATAAAAAACACGCTGATTGAACAGACCATTTTTTCACCTTGATTCCTTTTGCAGCTGTGTTGTATCTAATTTATGTTGACTTAGACTTTTTTTTTTTTTATCCTACAGTATGCTATGTTTCTGACTCTCATTTTTTTGGTTGAACTGGTCGCTGCCATTGTTGGATTTGTTTTCAGACATGAGGTAAGTCAGAGTTTGGGAGATAAAAATGGATTCATTTAAGTCACAGAGTTAAAGACAACTTTAGTTTAAAAATCACTTGCAGTTGTGTTTTAAAGCCTTATTTTTGCAACCCATAGCCAACAATAATGGCTTTCTTGTAAAAATTCTAGTCCACTTTTAATATAAAAGAAAATTTAGAAAATGGTGAAGACTAACAATCACCAGAACAAAATTAAAGGTGCCCATAATTACATGTATTTCTAGTAATTTTTCTGTGTATAAGCACCTATTAAAGTGGAGATGGTACTTTGATAAGAAACTAAAGCACAAAGTTGAAACCATCTCCATTTATGCCATACAGAAAAGACTGGATATACTTTATGCACATCATGAAAATCTTAATATTGAATTGAGAATCAGCATTCCACTCAGTTAGGCCTGGGGTTACGAAATGATTCAGTGAGTAGTGAAGGCTCATCAATGAGAGTGTTTTTTACAATGTGGTACTGCAGCCTCCCAAAGTAAAGTAACTTAAACATGCCATAGGCATCAAATTTATATTATTAAAACTCGGAAAAGATTGGAGTTGGGGGACTATAGCAGTACAGAACTGCCACTTGAATAAATACATGTTCCCATAGCACTTTGAACTTGTAGTGGTTATCATCTTTTCTTGTAATGTTTTGTTTAGTAGTCCCCTCAGCTGAACTATATCCCTTGGAGGACAGGATTGGTCCATAGAAGTTAATTACCATGCATATTGCTGCTGTCAGATGTAGGAATTTCTTATTTGACTTTGTTTATTGGCCTTGTGTTTCTTTGCTATAGATTAAAAACAGCTTTAAGAAGAATTATGAGAAAGCTTTAAAGCAGTATAATACTACGGGAGATTATAGAAGCAATGCAGTAGACAAGATTCAAAGTACGGTAAGGGACAATTGGAGGTGGCCTCTCAAGAGGGGAACACATTTTCTATCCCCTGAGAGAAGAGGATGGGGTCCTAGTTACTAGGTGTTGTCCACTTGTCCAATGCTAGAGATCGAAGATATGTCTCTGAAAAGAAGAGTGTGACGGTACTAAGGGACATAACTCCATTTTCTCCTAATCATTCTCCTTACATGTGCAACACTTCAGTCCCCACTGGCATCATGGCCCAAGTCCTGTTAGCACGGACAATAGCAGGAAAGTAAGGCCAGTCCAAAAATGTTAGAAACATTTGGTGTTTGAAACAAGTGTTCATCTTTTGAATTATAATGCCAGTTAAGAAGAGCCACGCACAAAATCATTACATATAATAAATATTGTTTTTAACAATTTATCTTTTATTGTTGTAAGTATTACCAATGTCCCCTATTTTCCCAGTTGACCTTCCCCCACCCTGCACCTCCCCCCATCCCAGTGTTGTTTAGAACACAAATTATAATCTAAGATAATAGGTTAAATGTTTGACTACAGAGTTGTAATGTGAAGTATCAATGATTTTGTTGGGATTTTTCAGTTACATTGTTGCGGTGCCACAGACTTTAGAGATTGGAATGTTACTAATTATTACATAGAAAAAGGATTTCCCAAGAGCTGCTGTAAAGTTGAAGATTGTTCTCCTCAGAGGGATGCCGATAAAGTAAACAATGAAGTAAGGAGCCTTTAAAAATTTTTTTGAAGATACTAACTGAATACAGAGTTGCCTCACTTTTTAGTTTTTAATCACAATATACATAATCTGAAATAGAGCAGGTATTCTTCTCTTTGAATAAATGAGGAAGTGGAAATGTAGAAGATGTGTGACTTGAGTTCATACAACTAGCAAGAAACACTTTTTAAATGTATAATCCAAAAGGTGGAACTTCTGTTCCTCAAAGTTCTACCAAAAACACCGTGCTTGAAAGAATACAGTATTTATTACATGAAAGATTAAACTTTAATAAAATGGCAAAGGCTAGGATATCCAAAGCTCATCTTTCTGCCAAGATGTATGATCAAAATATTATTGCTGGTGTGCTGACTTAATAGTTTTTTTTCTCTCCCATTAGGGTTGTTTTATAAAGGTGATGACCATTATAGAATCAGAAATGGGAGTTGTTGCTGGAATTTCCTTTGGAGTTGCTTGCTTCCAGGTAAATCCATGTATTTAGGAACTGCTTCATCACTCTTATAGGTATCATCCAGAAGATTTTCACTTTGAAGGCTTCAACTTTTCACTTCAGGGACCTGGATAGTGTGTGTATTTTCAGAGAAGTTACATTTTCACAAAACTCTCAGTTGCTCATCACAGTATATGAAACACATGTAGTAAATCATTTGTCATTGGGTTTTTATTTAGCTTATTTGGAAGGGAATATTTTGCCTTTTTCATTTCAATTTTTTGATGTCTTAGCTCTTAGGTTTTTCCATAAATGCAGATTTCAAGTATTTATTATCATTTACCTGTTCTTTTTACATGGCCAGTCATGCCTTGAAACTACAAAAAAGCAAGGCTTAAAATTAACTTCTAGCAGTGTGTATCTTTGGAAAACAGTTAACTGTAGAAAGACCTAGTGCCCTCTTAGTTATGGCAACTTTCCAGCATCACAGTTCATTAAACAAAATATGAGATAGACCAGAACCTTGCTTTGCTCTGCAGTCAGTCAAAACATTATTAGAATCTTTTTTTTCCTGAGCTGAAACTCCCTGATGAGTTGCATGTAAGTCCCAGACAATTAAAATTTAGATCGTACAAACCCACATTTAATATGTCCCTATTATTTTGGGTGAGTGCTATGCTGTGGATTCAGGTTGTATTTTTGGAGTTTTGCTGTCTCACTGTAGCATGAAAAGTCTATATTGTGGCTCTAAACAACTTATTTTGGGGGTGTTTTTCCTATTAAACATTGTGGAGATAAGACTAAAAGCATTTTGACCTATGTAATTGATGAAGTCTAATCATATTTCTAAAGTAGTAGGCATAGCTATATCTGAATCTGCTTTGTCTAATAAAATATCCACTAGCTACATTTTAAAGGTTTTATTTCTTTAAAAAAATATATTTTATTGATATTTTACAGAGAGGAAGAGAGAGAGAGATAGAAAGCTAGAAATGTCGATGAGAGAGAAACATCGACCAGCTGCCTCCTGCACACCCCCCACCGGGGATGTGCCTGCAACCAATGTACATGCCCTTGACCGGAATCGAACCCGGGATCCCTCAGTCCGCAGACCGACGCTCTACCGCTGAGCCAAACCGGTTTCGGCAAAGGTTTTATTTCTTGAATAAAATTTAAATTTTGTTTCTTCAGTTATACTACCCCTATTTGAAATGTTGAAAAGCCACAGGTGGTCAGTGGTAATCGTATTGGACCGGCGAGGTATTAGTATTACACAACATTGCCAGCACTGCAACACTGCTCTAGACCCTCCAGGAAAATCTCTGTCCTCACAGGTGGAAGTTTTACTGGATGAGATTCTTATTCTAAGCCATACCCTTTTTGTTCTGATAACAGAGGAAGAGGAAGAAGCATTTCCCCAAAGTCTGATATTTAGAATTTTCCTTGGGTGATTTTTGTGAGTTACAGTTGTGAAATCCCATGTCATATTAGTAGTAGAACTTCGCTTATATTCTTTGAATGTGACCTAGATGCTGAGTATGCTGAGTAGTATCAAACATATCTAGAAAAACTTTAAGAAGGAAATCATTAGTGAATTAAAAGTATTAGGAGACTCTACCTACACCCTGAAGTCTGTAAGCTCTTTGGTGTGTGTTTAATTTTGCTTGTATTTTATTTCCAGCTGATTGGAATCTTTCTCGCCTACTGCCTCTCTCGCGCTATAACAAACAACCAGTATGAGATAGTGTAACCAACATTACATATGCTTACTCCTCTCCAACTTTAAGGTACGTTCATTTTGGTCCTCTGCTATATCAGTGTTGTTATTTGCTTCAGCCTGTGCATGTGATGGAAGGAGTAAGTTTGCAAAAAAGGTATTGTCCAGTAGTGCCTTCAAATCTTACTGGTATAGCTCAGGTCTCTAAATTCAAGGCGTGACCAAAAAGGATAGAAGGGCTTCTTTTGGTTTACCTACACATGTTCAGCCTAAAGATCCTGAATGATGGTCCCCTTTCTAACAAATTTGAAACTACAGTGAAGAGCAGGGATGGGGAACCTTGTTCTGCCAAGGGCCATTTGTATATTTATAACATCATTCGCTTAATATAATTCACAATATAAATTTATGTTGCTATGAAAAAAGGTCCTAGATTTATTAAATTTTGAGTCCTGCATGTGGTTGCCTTGGTAGGGCCAGACCAAATTATTTTGCAGGCCTTATGTGGCCCTCATCCCTGGTAAATGGAAATGAAGTTTCCTGGGAAGTACACTCTGCTCTTGACCAATAGTGGCATTTTCCCAGGCTTTGGCCTAGTTCTCATGATCACAGTCATCTGGCGGACTTAATATTAGAGACATAAACTCATCTGGACTAAGCAGGAACTAGATTTGGGGGAAATGTGTACTTCAATAGCTTCAGTCTTTGAATGGTAACATGTAAGGACTGTTGTTGCCAGCTGTCTTCATCCCTAGAGCACCCTTCACATTTTTTTCTTTGAAAAAATATAGTTTATTGAAGAACTATCAAAAATAGGTGTATATATGGTATAAAATAAGTCCATATACTCCATAATGGCAGAGGCGGTGCTTTAGTGCTGTTACTCTAGCACTTTGAGAAGTGATTAGGGCATAGTGGGAACACATGAAGGTCTTCATTAGGAGAGTGGATTAGAATGTGTGCAAGTGAATACAGATATTGTTATTTGTGTTACAAGTAATTTTTTCTCTCTTTTATTTTAGGATATTTACATTACCCTCTGTGAGCTACTAGATTGCCTGGTTTGGAAAACTGCCCCATGTTACACATTGACCAAAAAGCTACACCAATAGTCTGATTCAATCTAGGCATTTGTTCAATATTGTATAAGTCCACCTTTTGTCCCATTCATCATGTAATATCATTGAAACTTTCCTCTCTGAAACACTGGAAGGGCTAGTAAATTGTAAATGAAACAATGTTTGCTTGTTCCTCTTGATTATTGGTTTTCTCATGTAGGGCTTTTGAAAGGCACTGTGGATTTTCTGTTTTGATGTACTGTTATAAAATGGGAATTTGATCCCTTTGAACTGGCCCCTTCCAAGCCAAGGTTATGTGATTTGATTGCATAATTTGTATCAAGAAGTTAAAATGTTTTGATTAGTGTCTCTCTGTTCTGATAGGCAGAGTGTTGCATTGTGAAGTTAATTCCAGCCAGGAGTTGGATGGCACCCATCAGAGTTGCCAGATGGTGGTAACTGTCTCTGACCTAAGGTACCCAAGACTAAAGGGCACTACCATTTCAGTGACACATCAGATAGCAGCACACTTATACTTTATATTTCTTTGCCTCTAAGTTAAAGTATATTTCCTTCATCACTTGAAAGGTTCTAATTAATTGTGCCAGAATTAGTGTGTTTTCCTGAGAAATTTAAAGCAAAAACTCATCTTCATTAGCTTTAGTTGCTATTTCCTTTCCAGATTGATATGACTTAATTATCAATATCATGAACAACTTTAATAATCTTAGTTTTGATTTATGCCTTTCATAAATATGACTTTTACACAAGAAATATTGTTTTCCTCTAAAATCATTTAAATTCACTTTTAGAAACTACTGAATGGTTATTTTCTACTGAGAGAGCTAAGCCCCAAATTTCTATTTGGAGTACAGTTTTAGATATGAAATGTAGAACTGAGCTATTGACCATGAGTTTTTTTTTGTTTATTCATTTCTTTCTTTCAGTTTTATATCCCACATATGAGTGAGATCCTATGTTTCTTAACTTGTTCTGTCTGACTTATTTTGCTTAGTATGATATTCTACTTGAAACCTATATAATATTATTAACCAATGTCACCCCAATAAATTTAATAAAAATAATAAAACTGCATGTAAAACATTAATGTCTGCTTATAGAAACTTATTCCCTATGAAAAGATTACTTTCTTTATTAAGAAATAGCAAATTCTTAGCATTTTTCCAGAGATCATACTTTTAAAATTATATAGCTTGCATTAAGAGGTTGGATATTTCACTTAGCATAATAATCTCCAGATCCATCCATGCAATTCTAAAGGGTAAGAGCTCTTTTTTATAGCTGCATAGTATTCCACTGTGTAAATGTACCACAGCTTTTTTATCCACTCATCTATTGATGAACACTTGGGCAATTTCCAGATGTTAGCTATTGTAAATAATTCTGCTATTACTATAGGAGTGCATATATTCTTTCTGATTAGTGTTTTGAGATTCTTACTATGCTAAGCCAATAAACCAGTTAGAGAAAGACAAATATCACATGATCTAACTTATATGTGGGATCTAATGAACACAATAAAGTGACAAACAAAATAGGTCCAGATATGGATGCAGGGGACAGAGTGGCATATCTCAGTGGGGAGGAAGATGGAGGAGATGGGAAGAGATTAACCAAAGAACATATGTGCATAACCCATGGACACAAACAATAGTGTGGGGAACGCCTGGGGTGGGGCAGGGGTTGGATGAAGGGGGAGGCAAAGTGTATGGGGGGAATGAGGGCATCTGTAATACTGTCAATAAAGAAAAAAGATAAATATAGAGCATTAACCAGTACCTCCAGGGTAATAAAGAAATTGTTAAAGCAAGTATAAATGGGAGAAGTCATTCCTTGGTTTTAGGTTTCTTTGTACATCTATTAGTAAATCTAGCTAACTGCCACACATCCACACAGTCCTTGAATTTGATAGTGGTGGGGGAATCAATCACAGTTATAAAGTGGACAAAAACTACTAGTTAAATAAGATTAATGATTAATAACTTTCAAGTACATGTTTTAAAATGCTTTGAGTTACTACAGGAAGAGGATATTGTCCATTAAAACATTTGACAGAGGTAAGGTGATAAAATAGTTGAAAACTAGTTACTCTCCAAATGCAGTAAATTAGATTTTTTTTGGCTATTAAAATTGTGGACACTGAGAAAGAAGATCCTTACTGATAAGAGCCCATAGTCAGGGTCAAATTTATTTTTTTTAAATATATATTTTATTGATATTTTACAGAGAGGAAGGGAGAAAGATTGAGAGCTAGAAATGTCGATGAGAGAGAAACATCGACCAGCTGCCTCTTGCACACCTCCTACTGGGGATGTGCCCACAACCCATGTACATGCCCTTGACAGGAATCAAACCCGGGACCTTTTAGTCCACAGACCGACGCTCTACCACTGAGCCAAACAGGTTTTGGCGTCAGGGTCAAATTTAAAAGCAAAGCCTAGAAGCTGTTTCTAAACAGGCCTCTCAAACAAATGCACAAACTGTAATTCAGGGAGAAGCTTACATTTAACTGCCTGCCTCTCACACTGACATATGAGCCAACCTTTATAAAAGAGTTTCCAGAATTGTATTTCAACTCCAATCAGAGTTGCACAGCTATATTCCTATCAACATCTTTATCGACCAATCAGAGTGGCCCTATTATCAATCAGAACAGTGTCTTCTACATCAAATTGCAAGGATTTGAAGTCTTCATTTGCATGAGGACAGATCATAAGGGACCAGGGTCTTCTGTCTCTGTCAGCTCCCCTCTAACTTAGGGCACACTTTTCCTGTCCACCAAAGACTGAAGACCACATTTCCCCAATGGAAGTTAAAACACTGGCTGGTTTGGGTCAGTGGATAGAGTGTCAGCCTGTGGACTGAAGAGTCCTGGGTTCATCACACTAGAGCAGAGAGAAGACCAGCACAAAGCTTGATGGAATAGAGCATGCAGAACAGAGCAGAGCAGATCTGCCTAGCTGGAGAGGAGTCAAGGCCACCTTATCCCAGGGCTGCCTTGTCCCAGGGCCACCTCACAGTCATGTTCCAAAGCTGTGCTGTTCTGACAGTTGTGCTGTATCACAGTTGAGCTATTTGCATTGAATAAAGTTTCCTCCTTCACTGCAATCTAATTTGGGGATTCCTATGGGTATTGAATTGGTGCCAAGGACAATCGGTTGACAGAACTAATGAAGCTAAAGAAGAAAATAAAGGATAATCAACAATTTTCTTTTTTTTAATTAAATATATTTTATTGGTATTTTACAGAGAGGAAGGGAGAGAGATAGAGAGCTGGAAACGTCGATGAGAGAGAAACATCGACCAGCTGCCTCCTGCACACCCTCTACCGGGGATGTGCCCGCAACCAATGTACATGTCCTTGATCGGAATCGAACCCGGGACCTTTCAGTCCGCAGACCGACGCTCTACCACTGAGCCAAACCGGTTTCGGCAGCAATTTTCTAATAGGTATTTTTCACTAGGATAGCCTAAAAAAAACCCTTTAAAGTCGTTATTTTTTATTTTTTAAAAAATTTATTAAGGTATTATCTGTGTACTTAGCTTACCATTGCCCTCCCTCCCCTGAGTTTTGTGTCCATTGGTTGTTCTTATATGCATGCATACCAGTCCTTCGGTTGATCTCTTATCTCCCCCAGTAAAGTCTTTTTAATGTATTTTTATTGATGTCAGAGAGGAAAGGAGAGGGAGAGAGATAGAAACATCCATGATGAGAGAGAATCATGGATTGGCTGCCTCCTGCACGCCCCCTACTGGGGATTGAGCCCACAACCCGGGAACGTGTCCTTGACCAGAATTGAACCCAGGACCCTTTAGTCCGCAGACTGACACTCTATCCACTGACCCAAACCAGCCAGGACTGAGGTCTTCTTTAAGTCATTTTTTTTAAGTTAAAATTTTTTCTCAGGGTTCTGGTCAAGATGGCAGTGTAGATAAACAGTATTTTCCTCCTCCCACAACCATATCAAAAGTACAACTAAACTACAGAACAACCATCATTCAGAACCACCTGAAATCATGCTGAATGGAAATCTTGCAACTAGGGAATTAAAGAAGAAAGCACATGGAGACTCTAGGAGAGGTAGAAAATCGAGGTGGAGATGCAGAACCGGCTGGTCCCACACCCACGTGTGATGGTTTAAAGTTGGAGGATATATCTTGGCTGTGAAGGTCTTCCCTGAGGAACAAGTGGTGCCAGCCCCACACCTGGCCCTCCAGCCCAGGGTTCCAGTGCTAGGAAGAAAACCCCATATCTTTGGGCTATAAAATCCAGCAGGGATTGTGGCTGAGTGACTTGGAGGCTACTGGAGTCCCAGAACCTCTTAAATGGCCCATGCATGAACTTACTAGGACTCACTCCCTCTGAACTCCATGGCTGGGGCAGCATCTTTAAAGGAATTAGGAACATCTGGGGAGGAATTAACTTGTCTAGAATCGGGTGAGAGCTGGAGGGGCAGTTTTCTTCCAGACAGAAGTGTTAGCAGAGGCTATTGTTCCTATGCTGAGTCTACCCCCAAGAGCCAACAGGCAATCATCATAGCTGAATCTATATCAATTGGGCTCACAGTTTTCCCCCTGCATTGGAAATTCCCTGTGATCCTGCCCCTCCCTGCTTACAGGCTCATTCAAGATATTCCCAGTGGCTTTTCCATACAACTGGGCTCTCTTGCTTCATGCTTTGGACTTTCCTCAAATTTCTCAAAGAAGTAGCAGCTGGCCTTAGGATGCCCTGTACCTCTCATTAAGTGTCCCCAGGCCTGGCACTGGCAGCTGCCTTCTCACCTTGGTTCACAGGTTGGCCTCTCCTGGGCACTTCCAAGCCCAACACAAGTAGCAGCCATCTTCAAATTGCCTGTAGTTCATGCTGGTTGGCCCCAGGCAGGGCACAGGGAGTGGCTGACTTTGCACCTCTAAGGAGGCCCCAAGGCCAATGCACTTGGTGGTCAGCTTTAACCCATCAGATCACAATCCTACCACTTCCACAAGTAACAAACTTAGGGGGTGTACTCAGTACCAAAGCTCCACTGAAGCATGTCCTGCTCCATAGGATCGGCTCCTGCACTGCAGCTCTTCCCCTGTAGTCACAACCAATCCTCACAACTGAATGGCCTGTGTTCAATCATTGCCAGTGACACCAACATCAGTCAAGGCTCAACTATAATAGAAGAGTGCACACAGCTCACACAGGGGTGCACCTGAAGTGTCCAGGGTCATGCGACTGGGGAGGCTGAGCCACTGGGCCCCCCAGGAAACCTATTACACAAGGCCACTCTACCAATTCCAAGAGACATAGCCGATCTACATAGTACATAGAAACAAATACAGGGAAGCAGCCAAAGTGCTGAGACAAAGAAACATGTCACAAAGAGAGAACAAGAACTAGAAAAAAGAACTAAATGAAATGGAAGCAAGAAAGCTATCAAATACAGAGTTCAAAAACAATGGTTGTAAGGATGCTTAAGGAACTTACTGAATACTTCAAGGAACTTAGTGAGAACTTCAAGGAACTTAATGAGAACATCAACAACATAAAAAAAAGACTGGTCAGAAAAGAAGGTTACACTAATTGAAATAAAGAATATTTTATAGGGAATCAACAGTAGAGGATGCAGAGAATCAAATTAAGAATTTGGAATATAAGGTAGCAAAAAAACACCCAATCATGACAGCAAAAAGATGGGTATGAGATTTTTTGTGATGATCATTTAATAGGTTTTATAATGTCTAATCACTGGGGTATACACCTGAAACTAATATTGTATGTAAACTGTAATAAAAAAAATTAAAAAATGATTTTCAAAAGTTTTTCCTCATTATTAAAAAGGAAAAACCCCAGAAAATATGAAAAGCAGAAAGAAAAAACTACCATACATCACTCTTAAGGTGGGTTGATGTATTTTTTTAAGGTGGGTTTATTTTATTGTCTAGTTACAGAAGTTCCTTATGGCCAATGTGTGCATGTGCATACTGGTCTATAAAATTCACCTCTACCTTTAACATGCCAAAGGTATCCTATGGGTTGTCTCACTTCCAGGCACCAGATTGCTTCCTGCAAGGCAGCTCTGAACTCTTTGAAAAGAAAAAGTCCATGGGTATATTTTCTGAAAGTGTGGAAAGCTTAGCAGTTTTGACCTATTCCTGTAGGGAGTTGGGTGTATGTTGCAGGTATCAAAGATTTATGGAAATAAATACCTAATACAAGGTATAAATGTCATTTTTGTTTTTACCTAGTGTTCACACAGGATTCTTTGAGCATGTTTAACCTCCTGCCAGAATCCAAGTTGGTACGTTGCCAGTGATGCAGCTAACCCAACCGATTAAATTATGAGAAGTAAAATAATATATGTGGGGTTTTTTTATGAAAATGAGGAAACTTTGGTTTCTTTGGACTACTCTGTGTAGGCTTTTGTTTGTACTTATAGATAAAACTCTAACACAGTATAAATATCATCTCTGCTTTTCCTCAGCATACATAAGATACATTGAAATTTGATTTTTAAGTTTGCTGCCCTTTGAGGTTGACATTTTGCCTGTGATGTGGAAAACCCAATTTTTTTTTAATTCATAAAGGAAAACAAAAGGCTGATATTTCAGAAAATAATACATTAAGTGAAACAGTTACAGGAAAATGAGACTTTAATTGTTTTTTAATCCTCACCTGAGGATATGCTTATTGAGAGAGAGAGAGAGAGAGAGAGAGAGAGAGAGAGAGAGAGAGAGATGTGAGAGAGAATATTGATTGCTTGCCTTCTGTATGGGGATGAGACAATGCTTCAAGCAACCTGAGCCACACTGGCCAGGATGAGACTTTAATTTTTAAGTCATTGATCTACAACTTCACTCACATACCTTGTGAGGGAGAAGCCATTATGACTTTATGACTTTTCTATTAGGTATCTCTACCCCATGGAACTTAGTAGAGTTAGGTACTTGTAAAAGCAAAGCAAATGTTAATTAGATAAATGAATGAATGGATCTAATTATAATGGCTCTTTAATGTTCTGTGTAAAATAATTTTGGTTTAAATATCTCTTTCCATGTAAACCACCCTTATATAGTAGAAACCATCTTCCCAGTTAGAAACCACACAACCTTGAAAACCATTGCAAACTTCCTCCTGGACAAATCACTTTTTGCTGCTTCTCTTTTCTGAACTCACTGCATTTGATGCCACTGAAGATTCTTGTTTTGAACTTGTAATATTCTGTTTTTCCTCTACTTTACACAATTCAGGTTTACTTTGCTGTTTTAATTTCCTCCTGCTTTTTCAGAGTGGATACCTCCAAAGCTTTGCATTTGGTGTTTTGCTCTTAAACTATGCTAAATTTGGAGGTATTTAATGCAGATCATCATCAGGCCTAACCCCTTGCTTTCTAATTGGACAGTTTAGTTGAGTGTTGGTCATAGCGACTTGCTTTTATTCTTCCCTCTCCCCAATCACACCCAAAAGCTTATTTGAACACTTAAAACTCCTCTTATAACACTAGTCCATAGACATTAGTCATTCATTCGATCTTGATTGAACCGGCTCTTTCACTAAGCATATCACAATTTATGGGAATTGGGGGAAATGGGCCAGTTGCTCTAAGAGTTCAATATCATTGGCTCTACCACATGTATATATCAGGCAAACATGAATTCTTTGGGTAAGATTGTCCTCCTTGACCTGGTGGTGCTCTCATTATCCCATCTTCAATGTTTTTATTTATTTTTTTAAAGTAGTTACTTACAAAGACTCTTCGCTCTTCTAGCAAGTTTCTCTCCATGTTTTCTGGTTAAAAGTAAGCCTACTAGCAAATCAAGCTGGCATGATGCTGGCCTGGATATAGACAATTCATAAATGGGTATATACAGCACCTAAGGAGGTGATACAACCACTCAGAGTCATCTCTGAAAAGGTGGAGTAGCTACATTAATGTGCACAGTTAGGGCAACACATGTGGGGTACACTATGAGAGATTTGAGAGATGAGTGCATACAAACATTGTCATTCTGTTATGAACTCCCTTAGCAGGAATATGGCATATAAGAGAAGGTAGGTCTTTTGTACGGAGTCTTTTTGTTCTCCTACTCAGTTTATTGGTACCACAAGTGAGGGGTGGGGGAAGTAAGAGAACTAATGTTTATTGAACACTTACTAATTGTTGACATTGTGTAAGATGCTTCAATGAACTACCCTGTGCTGGGAGGTAGCACTGTTCTCATTTCTCAGAACACCCCTCCCCCCTCCAAAAAAAAAAAGCTGAAGATCAGATCAAATAATGTGCCTGAGATCTCACAGCTAGTAAGTGGCAAATCTGGGGTTAAATTTGTCTGACGCTAAAGCCCATACTTCATTTATTGGATTTTGCTGCATCTTAATAGCAAAAAGGAGATTATGTGACACTAATTCAAAGTCAGAGAACAGAAGTAAGAAACAAAAGATTCTCCTCCAAATAGCTTTTAATCAGTCTCTATTGTGTATGAAATCTTTAAAATGAAAGCCTTCATGAGAATATCTCATTTTTTCATAATATGCTCTTGTAGGGTGTTAACATACAAATACGTATTTAAAACAAACATAGTGTTACTCCTTTCACTTACAACATTTTTGAACCCAAGAACGGATTACAGAGTTAATTACAGCCTAAACATTACCCCTCTGCCCCATTTTCTTTCAAGCATCTTGTCATAAAGTAGAATGCTTCCTAAAGTTTATAAACTAATATTTCTTATGTTAATAAAGATACTCCACATCACTTAGCTTCTTTCAGAATGAATTCCCTTGTGAATGCTTTTAAATATTAAGTGGAAAAAGACACTCCCCAATATAAACCTCTGCTGTAGACTTACATGTATGCTGGAGGCAGAATCACTCTAACCCTGTAGGTACAAATCCAACTTTGTGCTTTAGTTAAATGGGGTTATTTTCACATATTCACATTCACACATATAATCTACCCCATCAGGATAGCAGAAATTTGCAAGGCAGCAGGGCCCCCATGATGCCCCAGGGAACCTAAGGAACTCAGAGCTGCACACCAAAGCAGCTCAGTGCAGCCTTGAATCCAGTCCAATCACAGCAGAGGAACAAGCAATATAGGCCCTTCTTTCATCAAGTCTTCCTTAGCCCCACCCACACCCTTGGCCTCAGCTCCATCCTAGGGCTCTCAAATTGGCAGAACAAAATGCAACAGAAAACATATCATGATGATTATTTGAGAACTTGACTTAAAGACATACCTCAATGAATTTAGAAAATATAAAAAAGTTTAGGGAAAATTAAAAATCTAAAAATCTTCTGAAGAAACTGGTTTGGCTCAGTGGAAAGAGCATCGGCCTGCGGACTGAAAGGTCCTGGGTTCGATTCTGGTCAAGGGCATGTACCTTGGTTGTGGGCACATCCCCAGTGGGGGGGGGGTGCAAGAGGCAGCTGATCAATGATTCTCTCTCATCGATGTTTCTAACTATCCCTCTCCCTCTCTGTAAAAAATTAATAAAAATATATTTAAAAAAATAAAAATGTAAAAATATGACAAATTAAAGATAATGAATTTTTAAATTTAAAAATAGATGTTGCTTATATACAAAATTAATACATGAATTATGATATTTAAACAAAATTAGAGTTCAAAGTGGTTTGTTTCCCTCTCCTTCCCACCCCCATTCCCACTTTCTAGAGGGAATTACTGACAAAGGTTCCTAATGATTTCATCTACATTTTGTCACATCCTATATAATAAAAGAGTATTATGCAAATTGACCATCACTCCAACACACAAGATGGCTGCCCACATGTGGTCAAAGATGGCTTCCCCCATGTGGACACCAGATGGCCAGCAGGGGAGGGCAGTTAGAAGGGCCCAGGTCTGCAAGGGAGGGCAGTTGTGGGCTATCAGGCCAGTAGGGGTGGGCAGTTCGGAGGGACTCAGGCCTGCAGGGGAGAGCAGTTACAGGGGACCAGGCCTGTAGAGGAGGGCAGTTAGAGGTGACCAGGCCTGCAAGGGAGGGCAGTTAGGGGCAATCAGGCTGGCAGGGGAGCAGTTATATATTAATCAGGCTGGCAAGGAAGTGGTTACAGGGTGATCAGGCTGGCAGGCAGAAGCGGTTAGGGGCAATCAGGAAGGCAGGCAGGTGAGCAGTGGAGCCAGCAGTCCTGTATTTATGAGAGGGATGTCCGACTGCCTGTTTAGGCCCTATCCCCCTGGGGCAGTCAGACATCCCTTGAGGGGTCCCAGCTTGGAGAGGGTTCAGGCTGGGCTGAGGGACACACATCCCCTGTGCATGAATTTCATGCACTGGGCCTCTAGTACAAGTATATCTGTATATTCTTTTTTTAATATGTTGTTAAAATTACAGATTGTGGAAACAGACTAACTGGGTTTGTATACAATCTCAATACTGTATGTGTGCTCTTCACCTAGTTACCCAACCTCTCTGTGCCTTAGTTTTCTAATTTATGAAAGATGGATAAATAATATTTTTTAAAAATATACTTTATTGATTTTAAACAGAGAGGAGTTAAGAGGGACAGAGATCTAGAAACATCGATGAGAGAGAAACATCAACCAGCTGCCTCCTGCACACCCCCTACCGGGGATGTGCCCGCAACCAATGTACATGCCCTTGAACGGAATCGAACCCGAACCCGGGACCTTTCAGTCCACAGACCAACACTCTACCACTGAGCCAAACCGGTTTTGGCGGATAAATAATATTTTTTATGAGTACTAAATAAATTTCTACATGCTAAGCACTCAACACAGTGTATGGTATATTCTAAAGCTACATAAATGTTAGGTACAATTAAAAAATATATTTATTGAAATTCATTTTATGTATCATAAAATTAATCCACTTCAAGTGTACAAATCAATGACTTAATCTATTGGAGAACATTTTTTAATATAGTCAATCCCTGTTCCTACCCCTAACTCTAAGCAACCATTAATCTACTTTCTGCTTCCATAGTTTTGCCTTTTCTAGACATTTCATATAAATGGAATCATACAATGTCTGATCTCTTGTATCTGGTGCTTTACACTTCACAGAATGTTTTTGAGATTTATCTATGAAGTAGTATGGGTCTGTAGTTTATTCCTTTTTATTGCTAAATAGTATTCCACTATGTGGATATGCCATATTTGTCTATCAATTTGCCAGTTGGTGGACATTTCCAATTTTTGACTATTATGAATAATGGTGCAATAAGTATCTCCATGCAACTCTTTGTGTGGGCATATGTTTTCTTTTGTCTTGAATAGATAGATACTTAAGAGGGGAATTACTGGGTTGTATAGTAGTTTGATTTTTATTTATATCTTCTTTAACTTCCCTCAGTACAGTTTTCTAATTATCAGTGTACGGGTCTTATGCTTCCTTTGTTAAAGTTATTTCTAAGTATTTTGTTGATGGTATTGTAAGTGAAATTGCATTGTTAATTTGATTTTTGGAATGTTTGTTGCCTGTGCACAGAGATGCAATTAATATTCAATATTAACCTTATATTCTGTGTCCTTGCTGTAATTCTAATTTTTGTGTGAACTCCTTAAAATTGTCATTTGCAAATAGATATAGTTGCAGTTGTACCTTTACAATTTGGATATCTTTTATTTATTTTATTTGCCTAATTTACCTGGCTAGAACATCCAGTACAATGTTGAACAAAAGTGATGAGAAGAGATGTTCATGTCTTGTTCCCAATCTTAGGGAAAAGCTTTCAGTCTTTTACAATGAAGTATTGTGTTAGCTATGGGTTTTTGTAAATGCCCTTTTTTAGGTCAAAGAAATTCCCTTCTATTCTTAATTTGTTAAATATTTTTATTATTTAATGGTGTTGCATATTGTCAAATGCTTTTTCTGAGACTATAGAGGTGACCATGTGGTTTTTAAAAAATTATATCTTACATTGATTGATTTTCATATGTTGAACCAACCTTACATTACATGATAAATCCCACTTGGTTATGGTGTAACAACCTTTCCAATTATTGTTGGATTTGGTCCACTGTAGTATTGTTGTGATGTTTTTGTCTGATTTAGGTAATACTGACTTCATAGACTTAGTTATGAGTTTTTAAAAAATATATTTTTACTGATTTCAGAGAGAAAAGGAGAGGGGGAAAGAGATAGAAACATCAATGATGAGAGAGAATCACTGATCACCTGCCTCCCACACACCCCCACTGGGGTTGAGCCTGCAACCTGGGCATGTGCCCTTGACCAGAATTGAACCTGGGACCCTTCAGTCCACAGGCTGATACTCTACCAATGAGCCAAACCAGCTGGGGCCTCCTATGAGTTTTTGAAGGATGGTACTAATTCTTCTTTAAATATTTGATAGAATTAACCACTGAAGCCATATACCCGTTTTTTGGTTTGTTTGTTTTTGTGTGTGTGGAAAGTTTATGTAATGTTGCTTTTTAAAAAATATATATTTTTATTTGTTTCAAGAAAAAGGGGGAGAGAGATAGAAACATCAATGAAGATAGAGAATCATTAATCAGCTGCCTCCTGCATGTCCCCCACTGGGGATCGAGCCCCCAACCTGGGCATGTGCCCTTGTCCACAATTGAAGCTGGGACCTTTTAGTCCTCAGGCTAACACTCTATCCACTGAGCCAAACTGGCTAGGGCAGTTTATATAATGTCTTGTGACCCAACATAAATCCTAAAAAATGTTTCATGTGCATTTGGAAAAAAAAATTCTACTTCTGTGAGGTATGGTGCTGTATAGATTTCCATTAGGCTGATTTGTTTATTACTATTCATATCTTCTAATCCTTGTTGATCTTTTGCCTAGCTTTTCTACCTATTATTGAATGTGGGATATGTAAAGTATCCAACTATTGTTGTTACCTGTTTTTCCTTCAATTGCATCAGCTTTAGTTTCTTTTATTTTGAGGATCTTTTATTAGGCATATATATATTAAAGATTGTTGTGTTTTCCTGTTGTTATTATAAAGTGTAATTTGATTTCAATAACAATTTTTGTTTTAAAGGCTACTTTGTTTGCTATTACTATAGCTATTCCAGTCTTCTTTAGGTTAAGTTTGTGTATCTTTTTGCACCATTTATGTTTAGCCTATTTGGGTCTTTGAATATAAAGTCTGTTTCTTATAGACAGTGTATAGATGAATCATGTTTATTTTTTATCCATTCTGTCAACCTCTGTCTTTTAATTGGAAAGTTTATTCCATTTACACTTAATTTCTGATAAGGACTAATTTGTCATTTTTCTATTTGTTTTCTGTATGGCATACCTCTGCTCTGCCATTGCTTTCAATATAGATCCATATTTTAGCTATTATTGTCAAAGAAATTATTTCTTTATACAATTTAGTCCACTTACACAGTTTTATAGTTATTTCTTTATGCAATTGTATTTTAAGGTAGCAGATGACAAAAGTTAAAAGAAACCACATTTATACTATCTTTTACATTTACCTACATAGTTTTATTGGTGCTCTTTATTTCTTTGTATGGATTTGAGTTGCTGTCCAGTCCTTTCATTTCAGACTGATGGACTCACTTTCATTGATATTCTCTATTTGATGAGGCATAATTATTATACTTTTCTTTAATTCTTTAGACATGGTTTTAGTATTTATTTTTTTAAAATGTCATTTTTTAAAAAATGTCTTTATTGATTTTATAGAGAAAAAAGGAGATGGAGAGTGAGAGAAACATCCATAAGAGAAGAACATCAATTAGCTGCCTATTGGGGATGGACCCTGCAACCTGGACATGTGTCCTGACTGGGGAATATAACAAACAACCACCCGAGCATGGGACAACCTCCTGATGAATTGCTTTTCTCTTACTGCTTTCAAAAATTTCCTTTCATTGTCCTAGCTGGTGTTTCTCAGTGGTTAGAGCATCAGCATGCACACCAAAGGGTAGTGGGTAGTGGGTTAAATTCCCAGTTAAGGCATGTACCTGGGTTGTAGTTTCCATCCCTCACCCCAGTCAGTGCACTACAGGAAGAAACCAATTGATGTGTATCTCTCTTCTCTCTCTCTCTCTCTCTCTCTCTCTCTCTCTCTCTCTTTCTCTCTCTCTCTCTCTCTCTCTCTCCCTCCCTCCCTCCCTCCCTTCCCTGTCTCTCTCCTCCCTTCCTCCCTTCCACTCTCTCTATAGTTCAATGGAAAAAATATCCTCAGGTGAGGATTAAGTAAAATAAATATTTTTGTCTTTATCTTTCAATAATTGGACTATGATGTGTGTCTGCTTGGGTTTATATTACTTGAAGTTTGTTGAGCTTTTTATGTGTAAAGTTTTTCATAAAATCTGGGGAATGTTAGGCCATTATTTCTTCAAATATTTTTCTGCCCACTTCTTCACTCCCCCCTCTCCTTCTGGAACTCTAATTATGTGTACGTATTTTGGTATGTTTGATAGTGCTCCAGAGATCTGTGAGGGTCTGTCTCCATTCTTTTTACTTTGTTACTTACTGATTTATCTTAATTGACTTATTTGTGGATTTTCTGATTCTTTCTCCTCTCAGTTCAAATATGCTCTTAAATTTTTCAACTGAATTTTTTATTTCAATTATTGCACTTTTCAAATAAAGAATTTTTGGGACTTTTAAAAACATCTCTCTTTTCATTGATACTCTATATTTGGTGAGGCATAATTGTTGTACTTTTTCTTTATTTTTTTAGACATAGTTTTCCTTTTTTCCTTAGTTCTTTGAACATATT